>MNCI01001687.1:321573-395907 GCA_015680685.1 Gnetum montanum | reverse complement strand
AATTTGATCATTATGAACACATTCCAATAAAAATCCCCGAAAATATTTTCTATATAATATTCCATCTCTAATAATGAAACTTCGTGCTCTTTTGAAGAAAGCTCTCTTTTGACTTGTGGTTAAATTATTTGAGATTTTCCTTGTACTAAGAAATTTGAGAATTTCATCATACCAATTCTCTTCATGGGTATCAAGTGTACATACTTCACTTTCTTGGGCCATTAACTTGGCTAGTCCCATTAATTGTCTTGCATATTTCCAATGAAAATATGAAACTTTGCAACTTTATAAGCCATTTTCCTCTTTTTAATCAAATCTCATTTTGGGCTAGGAATCGCTTGATTGTAGGTTCAATTAGCATAATGTGAACTAATGAACTTTCCAAATAATATTTAAAATGTTGAAGTGCTTTGATGATAGTGAAAGCTTGTTTCTCTAAATCTAAATAATTTAACTTTGAACCTTTCAACTAATACCCAAAAAATCCAATAGGTTCATCTTGACCTTCACTATCCTTTTGTGTTAGAATGGTAGCGATAGAATCATTTGAAGCAAAAGAATATAACCAAAAATCCTCTTTAAGCCTAGTCTTTACCAAATATGGAGCCTCTTGTATAGCCTTTTTGATTTCTGATAAAGCTATCTCTCACTCTGGTGTTTTCTCTATTTGAACATCCTTTTTTAGCATATGCATCAAAGGTTTGGTAATTTTAGTAAACCCAGGGATAAACTTTTTCACAAAGTTTATCTTCCCAAAGAAAAATCTAAGAGATTTCTTACTTGTGGGATGCTCAATATTCTGTACTGCTTTGATTCGAGAATTGTCTATGGCAATTCCTTCTTAACATATCACATGGCCTAATAAGCTTCCAGATTTAACCTCAAAGATACACTTCTTAGGATTTAATGAAATACCAAACTCACAACATCTATCGAAAACTTGTTGGAGATGATTAATATGATCTTCTTTTTTCTTTGAGAATATTGTAATATTATCCAAATAAACCACCATAAATTTTCCTAATAAATCCTTGAATGCTAAATTCATTGCTCTTTGAAACATAGCTCCAGCATTTGATAATCCAAATGGCATTCTTTGGTAGGAAAAAGTTCCCCATTTGGTGATAAATGATGTTTTGTATCTATCATTCTTATCTATCACAATTTGATTATAACCTAATAAACTATCTAAGAAAGAATATATTTGACAACCTGAGACTTTAATCAGCATCTCATCAATTCTTGGAAGTAGATACTTATCATTTTTTGAGGCATCATTCAGATTTCTAAAGTCTACAAAAACCCTTATATCACCATTTTTCTTTCTCACTGGAACAAGGTTAGCAAGCCATGTTGAATATCGTATCAGATATATGATTTGTGCTTGTAACAACTTCTTAATTTTAGCTTCCATAGCTGGTTCAAACAATGGATTAAATTTCCTTTGTTTTTGCTTGACTATTTTGCAACCTTCTATTGGAGGGATCTTATGTGTCATCGCATCTTGCCTAAAATCTTTAAGATCATCATAAGACCAAGAAAAATTGTTCAAATTATTTCTTAGACATGTTAACAAGTTTTTCTTGAAACTTGAATCTCTTTCCTTTGTAATATTCAACATCTTTGGCATCGTGTCTAAGCCAAAATTCACTACCTCGAAATTTTGACTATCTGGGTTTTGTAAATCTTTTCCAGTAAGTAATTTTTTCTTGAACTCATGTTCCAAGTCAATCATCCTTTTTGGAATGAAATTAGCTTTGGAATTTGATGATGTTTTAGGTATCACTTGACCCTCAAATTCTTCTTTGTTTCTCATAAATCTTAGTACTTGATTATCATCTTCAAATACTTGTAAATGTCTTATATTATCTGGTACTGATGGCTGATATTCTTCTTCAATTATGACATCTTTGTAACTTTATATTATTTGCATATCCAATGTTGAAGCTCCCTTTGTCAAATCGTCTGCTATAAGATTTTGTACTCTATTTATATGCTCTATTCGGAAATGTTGAAATTGATCTAACATCTTACAAGCAAGTTACTTATAAGGTCTTAAGAATGAGCTCTTTACTACAAAATTACCCTTTACTTTTTCACAAACTAATCTTGAGTCTCTTTTTATAATGATCACTCTAATCTTTTTGTCTAGAGTTGTTCTCAAACCAATACATAAAGCTTCATACTCAGCCTTGTTGTTAGTACAAGGGAAAGGTAGATGAATTTCTTTGAGAATTTTAGGTGAACCATTCTTGAATATAACTATACCAACTCCTACACCTTTTGAATTACATGAACCATCAAAGTATAACTCCCATTTATCCTCATTCTTTGATTGTTCTTTTTCAGAATCATAATTTTCTTGGAGTGTACAAATTTTGTTTTCAACACCTCCTTTTTCAACCATTTTAATTTTTCCATTTGAAGTAATGTTATCAATCATCAAAGGTTCGTTATAGATATATATATGATTTGGTTCTCCTTTCCAAGGTAGCTACATGTGAGAATAATTTGTTGATATATAACCCGAGAAATTCTTACTCCAACTTCTACTCAATAAGAGACTATGTGAATCTGGTATATCTGCCACTTGAATAGTTACTCTACTTCTAATGTGAGGTTCAGAAGCAATTTCCAATGGGACATTTGGTAATTGACCCACAATCTTCACTCTACTTTTATCCACTTGAACAATCTTTTTATTTGATTTTTCAGGAATCAAACCAAGTTTCTTACATATAGACAATGGCATTATAGTAGATGTAGCTCCAGAATCAACCAAACAATTGTGTAAGTATTTATCCTTTAATTTCATTGTCAAAAGGAAAGGAGAAGCTTCCTTATCATACGAGGTCTTTAATTTCTCATCATTATTAGACACATAACTTAACTCTGATTCTCTAACTCTCCTTTTACCTTTAATGAACTCTAAAGCCTTTCTTTGCTGATCTCCTATTTGAAGCAACTGATAAAAGCTAATATTGGCCTTGACATGTTTAATGTCTTTAATCAAATCCTACTCACCATCACCAATAAAGCTTGATTTCCTTATCCATTTATTAAAAGACTGATTTGGAGTTCTCTGCTCCACTTGATTATCTTTACCTTTATTCTTATCTCTTCTATTTGGCTCAAAATATTTTCTCTTAGTAGATGGATTTGTAATAACATTTGGGGGTCTAGAAGTAGTTGATCTTTCCTTTAATCGGAGATTATATCCATTTTCCTCATTGTTATTACATTCCTCATCTAAAGACATATCTTCTTTAGAACTCAATAGAGAAGAAGCATTGCTAGATCCATTTCTAGAAGATTTACATGCATAATGAACACTAGATAACTCATTATCAGATTCAATATCAAGAAATTTGGATATAATAACGTCACTTTCATCCTCATCTTCTACTAACTTAGTGTCTTGATGTTTATGATTTCTACTTTTCCTTTCTTCCTTGATATTAACTCTTGCCAAAGCATTTTCAAGCTTCACTATTTTGTTAGACATATCTCTCATTAATTTTCCTTTTTCAGATCCTACACTTTCATGTTCTTACTCTGTCTTAACATGAGATGGACCTGGTAAAGCTTTAAATTGAGAAAAATATTGCATAGGAATCATAACTCTTTCTTCTCCTTTTTGAATTGCGATATTTTCTTTAGGATTCAAGTTTAACTGTTTTTCTAACTGTATAGCTTCACTAAAGTAGTCATTTAGTGTAGTTAAGTTTGAAGTTCTCCTTAACCAAATTGAAATTTTATGGTTAACAGCCTTAAGATAAGTTTCTTTAAGCATTTCTTCTAATGGCCTATATTGTCTTTGAAAGAGCCCACAAATTCATTGAAACTTGATGTTAAAATGTCTAATTAACTCTTTAACTCCTTGCTTAGCTTGCATCAGCCCATAGTATAGTTGTTGTTGATCTAATTGATTACCAATCTGGGCTAAGAAAAGATTCTTCATGTCATCCCAACTTGTAATACTATTACTTGGTAAGTTTGAATACCAAATCTGAGCCATATCCTTTAGATTTGATACAAACAACCTACAAGCTTGATCTTGATATTGAATATTTGCATGAGCTAAAGCTAACTCAAACATGTGAATATATTCTTTAGCTAAATAAACTTTTCCAGGAATGAAAGGCTCAAGAAAATAATTGTAAACTACCTTAGGAATATCATTGTAATTTTGAAATCCTAATAGTGTAACTCCTTGCAAAGGATTTGCCATCCTATTCCTTTGGATAATTGAACTCTTAAACTTTCTAGATCTTCTTTTACGAATTGATAAACCAAATATAATGGATGATCTTCTTGATTTTCTAGTTCTCACTCCACTACTTGTTCCCAATTCAAAAACTTTCTTTTGTTCTTCTTCCGATGAAGAATCAGTCTTAAAATCTAGAATATCTTTTGAAACTTTGAAACTTTCCAAACTATCAATCTTCTTGGTCATGAACTGAAAATAGTATCTAATTTCTTAAGCCTTTATAGTAACAAATAATTGTTGATGTGCTAAAATTATAAGGCTTATGAACTTAGAGGCTAAATTTTTAGCCTTCCTTCTAGTGCCAAAAGAACTGTTGGCGACTATTTGGGATGCGACTGCCAATGAGTGTCCTTGAATAGGATTTAGGTGTTGACTGGTCTCTAGCAACACCAAGGCCCAGATACCTCTAAATAAACTCAGTATTTAATGTGAGTATGTGTGCGTTCTGTTTTGATGTGCGGTTGTGAAATATGAAACGATTGCATTCTGTGTAAACTACAAATGACTTATCTTAAAGAGATTCAGCCAACTTTGCCAAGTACTATGAGTTATTGAGAGTTCCTATTTTGTTCTATTGCTTAGTCTACATGGTCCTTATAATACCTACTTGTGACACAGAAAATTTTGTAAAAACATTTGAGCACAACTCTACGAATCTACTTCTAATTTTCCCCAGAGAAAGAGATAGTTCCACAAGAAAACTAAAAATAGAGCAAGATTTGATGGAAATAGATAGAAAAGAAAGCAGATTTGGATGGACCTCAAATATTTAAACAAGGTAAAATGACACGAGTAAACACTTCGTAATAAAACTATCCCAAATTCAATATCTATGAATTGTTCAAACTTCCAAGGCTCAAATAGGCAATTTCTTCAAGACAATCCTAGTATGCTACCAAAAAAATTGTTGCATAAACTACCACGTACGAGACTCCATTTTGGCTAGATAATGGATGTCAACAATTGAATTCAATAGAACCTTCAAAATACTTGACAATTTCTAATTGAAATACCACGGAGATTCACTTTAAAGATAAAAAGAAGCTATTCTAGTCCCATCAAAATACCAAAGATTTTCTGAACCCTCTTGACTACTGAATCATTCAACGGCATGACTACAAGAAGAGACTCTCTTACAACAATCCCAATAAAGGTTCTTATACATTGCACAATAATAAAATTTACTACTAAAATGCTCTTAATTATTTTAAACACAAGCACTTCTATGGCAAAATTTTAATAGGAATTTTCATCAAGCAACAAGAACAATAAGAGCAATCTAAAAATCCCAAAATTACTTTCCAAGGATGATAGTATCTAAACCACTAGCTAAACAATTTAAACAAAATAAAAAACAATAAGCATAACTCATAGGACTATGACAAAGAGGCTGAAATATTTTCTTTAGCAAGTCATCTAACAAGCAACCTTTCACACTTTCTTCTTTACAAATGCTCTTCTCCCAAGACCCAAAGTGTGTCTCCAGGTGAGAGCCCAAGTGCTAGCTAGTAGCCTTCCAATTTATGATGTATCAAGTATCTTCTCCAAAAGTGTGATTAGTGATACCCCCCACACCCCCCGCCCCCCCCCTTCCTTCCTTTTTTTTTCTTACCCTTGAAGCCTTTTTATAGGGTTCAAAGGTAGTTACATACTCAAAAATATCTTAGCTAACTTCTCTCCCAAGGAACTTGCCCAATAAGTTAGGAAGTATTAACTTAGGAAGTTAGGAAGTTAGAAGAAATATTGCAACTATTGCTTTTGTGAATATTTCTTTTGAGAAATAAATCTAATATCTCTACATAATTGTTATTCTCATTTTAATTTTTTAAAATAAAATTTATTATTATATATATATATATATTATGACTATTGAGGGTCTAGTAATTTTATGAACTAGGTGATGGTAAAAAGGCAATAGAGTAGTAGACATTGGTGGTAGTAAAAATACAAAAATTTATCTTCATTTTTCCCATATAAAATTTTCTCTGATGGCTTAAAATACTAGGTCTAGATGTGAAGGCACCAGGCCTAGAACTACCATTAAATCATTCAGATTATCTCACCTTGCAAAAAAAATGTTATTAACTCCCACCGCGGAAGAAGGCTCTACCGCTGCATCCAGCATCGTTGCTGTGTGGTGTTTAGTTGCTGGAGAGCCAACGGTGTGGGTGCATCTACAATCACCATCTGTCTCTAGTAGAGAATAGACACCTTCCTTGTCCTTGGGAGCACTCAGTATTTTCTGCCTATAATCACCCATAGGTGCAGGCAAGGTAGAAAAAGAAATCTGGACCTCTAGCTTGGTTTTCCGCATTGCTAATCTGCACAGCATGGCTACCAATGCGGCACTTAGGGCACTAAAATACTAGCAACATAGCAAGCGTGGCAACGTTTGTGGTGTGAATGATGTTGCCCCCATGAATCATTGTCCACAACATAGTTGTCGACACGTAGTATTGAAGAATGATGTCCTTTCTTAAAACTTACTCACGCATCCATTACCAAGTGTTGTGTCCACCGCCTACATTTTAGCCTTGTTTCATTTATTGAATTTTTCTACAACCTATTACTTCACAAAACCTATTAAACTGCTTATTGTTACATGCCCTGGCTACGAAAATGCAGTTCACAAATGTTATCATTATAGATTCATCATTTATTAGTATGTCAAAATAGAGAAACTGAACCTTGCACGGTAAGCATTTGACGAGATTCCCAAGCGGAATATGAGGTTATCCCTGGTAGTTCTTAACATTTTTTATCAACAAGCATAGCTTTCATAATTTCATTTTTTGGTTTCTGTATTGGTAAGAACCACAACGTCGCTTTTAGAGTAAGCATACCGTCTTTCTAGCTTCCAAAAAATGTTTCTCCAATGCCTAAACTATGCCACATTATAACACAAGATGCGCCTCTATTTCTAAAATTATTTGTTATGGTACACAGCGTCTTCTTGCTATAGGATTAGGATCAAATATCAGCATCTCTTTTCATTGGTTTCAATTTGAATTTGGCCTAGCCTACGTGAAAATCAAGATCGATTCTGTCTCCATTACTATGTATCGTCAATATTCTTGTGTGACCAAGCCATGTATATTTCCACGTCCTCCACCACCGCTGAACCATTTCTGAGCCCATAACTAGTTGAATTAAACCCTTTCCCAATAAGCATAACTTAATATGCTAAAATATTGCACTCTTTGGTCGATGTATAAGGTTAAAAAAGAATAAAATATGTGTTTCATCACCGTATAACTCATATGAATCTTTATATATATTTTTATTCTCTTTTTCTTCATTTTAAAATAGACTGAAACTTCTATTCCATGAAATGGCTTAAAATGTGCCAACAATGGGATCATCTTAGTAGAAGTCCATTATCTTTACCATGTAAATAGTGCTAGCTTTGAGCTTTTGCAACTCTTCAGTGAGGTCCTAGATCATCTAGAAGGCTTGATCCAAACCTTGAGGCATTCTTACAAGTTGTGATGTTTGTAGAGATGGTTGTGATGGGGGTTAAGAGGTCTGGTACCATGCGCTAGGCATCAATATTGATGGAAGGGGCTAGGCAATCACTACGGTAGGAGAGTTAAACAAAAAATAAAGATGTTTGAGCTAGTACTTGGGGGATAAAGGAGATGAAGGAAGTGTAAGGGATTTATCTAGCTTGGGGTCCTAAAGAGGTTTCCACTAGTATGATGAAGGGAGGTAATGATGTAGATACCACTAGGGCCAGGCACTAGTAACAAGGTTGAGTGATGAAGAGCATCAACAAGAACAATGATGTAGAGTGAGATACAAGTTAATATTTGTATGCTACAATTACAAGCACAAAACCAAACATGGTACGATATATAAAGGACAATTGATGGACCTCCACTACTAAAGATACCAAGGGCACAAGGCTAGAAATGGTTGTTTGACAAGCTAACTATTGAAAGAGATTTTCAATAAAAGTGTTTTGCTCCTGATCTACCTTGAATTCATCCTATTCCTCCAAATTCTCATCTAAACTGACTTCCTCACTTATCTCATTGATATCTATCATGCATAGAAGTCCATTAGGTTGATTTGATCATAAGGGGAATGCATGTGTTCCTTTCCATTTTTGGTGAATGATCTCAAACTAACATTTAAAACCAATTCCAAACATGGGATTAGGATACCTACCTCAATTTTATCATAAATGAAATTATAATACTTCATATTTATTATTGTAAAGTTCAATTCTTTTCCACTCCATCTAAGTGATTTTCTACATTTTGTGACAATAGTATCCTTGGGATGATATACATGAACTACTTCCTAGTTGTAGGACATGTGTGTTATATTATGAGGTAATACCATAGAGCTGCAAAAAGGCATAAAGAAAATGTTAAATTAGGTGATAGGATAAAAGGCTTAGTGTATGAACTATTTAGCTCATGAGACTACTTAGCTTGTGAGAGTTTCAATGCATGGAGTAATCTTAGCCTTAACCATTGAAAATAAAAAAGTTCCTTTTAATGTTTATTAAAGGGAAATGACCAAGAAACTATAAAATGTAGTGGTGGAAACAAGGATTTTAGTATAAACTACAACTGTAAGGTAGTGTAGGTGGCTATGGTGACATTATGCATTGCATTGGAAGAATATTAATTCTTACATTTTGAAAATGTAGGGAATGATGAAAATACTACAAATTATAACAAGAAAATTTAATGCAAAAATGTTTAAAATAGGTTGTTGGCTACACGCTAAATTTTAGTGATCACCCAACCAAAGTTTGCAATGTAGTATACTTGCTAGGTTCTAGTAAAATCCATAACAAAATTTTGACAAAAGTAAAAGCTAATATAGGTTTTAGGTAATACGTTGACCTTTGTGCATACACAAAATCCAATTTTGGCAAAGTTAAAAATGTAGGTTTGTTGAAGGTTTTACACTATGTTTTAGAAAATCCAACTCCTAATGGAAAAAAAATAAGATTGGTAAAAATTGGTTGCATGTTATATGCCCATTTTTAGAAATCATAGCACTTGATGGAAAAATAAAAAGTTATATGCTAGGCTTTATAAAATCCCAACACTTGACACAAAGAAAAAGAAAATTAGAAGAAAGTAAAATTACTATTACATCATACACTAGGCTTTGAAAAAGCTCAACATCAATTTTAAATTTAAGAAAAAAAAAGCCCAAACAACTAGAGGTATAATGTTGGTTCTAGGAAAAATCCAAAATAAATTTCATAGATGCAAGGCTAATTTTGAAAAAACCCAAAACAAATTTTACAAGTTGTAGGTAGAAAAGCTAAAGCTAATACTAATGGAAAAAAATTTTCAATAGGTTATTGTGAAGAAGTTGAGTAGAGGTACTTCTTCTAGTGCTAGAAAACTATAGGACCTAAAAAATTTGGTGTTGTAACCTCAAAAATCTTAGTGTGGAATTGTTTAAGAATTGAATTCATGGGACTTATATAAAAAAGGATTCAAAGCACCCTAAATAGTCTTGTCGATCACCCAAGGACTTAAATTTCTTTTATTGATGTAAAACATGAAAAACACAATGCAAGATCCAAGAACAAGGAAAATATGCAAGTAATATATGACAAAAAATAAAGAGCCACAACTTTTATATTCAATGTAATAATGCAAAAGTGAGTTCAAAGAGAAGTACAGATCAAGGCTTTTAATAGCCTAAGAAATAATTTCACTTCATGATTATGGTACAAACTTGCAAGCTATGTTCTATAATTGCATATGGTGTTGGTCTCTTGATTTCATCTACAATGGTGTGACTCTTTTCTCTGGATGATTTGCATTATGGGAAATGGTTGTTATAGACTTTTTATTTCCTGCACCACTCCGAAATTCTCAAGTTTGGTTTAGAGGAAAATTGGACAAAAGCCCTTTCAATGAGGAAAATTCATATTTAAATAGACTATTAGATCTTGATTTGTGGTTGATAAATTCTACCATGATTACTGATAGATTTCTAGCAAATTTTAATGTGTTTAGGGCATCTTTTAACAACATATGACAAAATCTGGCTAATTTCCTTCCTTCACATGCTACCCCATGTGTGGAACTAGGATACCCAACATGTGAGTTTAAAGCCCAAATCTTGTAAGTTATCTCTCTAGGTTTCCTAGTGTATGAGATCAAAATACTAAATTTTGTAGTTTGCAAAGCATTTACAACCTCCATAATCTAGGATACATGAAATTTGTAGCTTCCATAAGATGGAAGACAAGGCATTTATAGCTTATGAAGCATTTTTTTAACCTCCATAACTTGCAATGTATATGTTCTATAGCACATGAGTTGCAAATCTCAATGTTTACATTGAAAGGTACCTTGAATTTCATCCATACAGGACCATAATGCAAGACTTTTTTAGGAAAAATAAGGTAATTATAACTACCTTTATTTTTCTACCAAATTAGAAAGAATTTTGATCATGGGTAATAACATGAATTTTCCTTATGGTGTTTAAGGTATCATAACAATTATAATCTTATGTCTCAATAAATAATGATGTTAGTCCATCTTCATTAGTCATGGTAGTGTAATTGGTGAATTTTTGTTCTTGATGAATTTTGTGCATTAATATTAACTATTTTTGAATTTTGGTGTTTAACTTGAAAGATTTGAAGTAATTTGAATATATACTAATCATCAAAGTTTAGGTTGAATTTATGGGAAGAACCTCTTCAAATCAGGTTTCTCTTTCAAGGATTATCTTACATGTCCATACGTTAAGAATTGATAGATACTACTTTCAACATTTACATTAACAACTCCATAGAGGATGAATGGTGTTGGGTTAAGAGTGGTATGGGTTTGCAGTAGTGTGTTCTTTAAGCTTTGCTCTATTTGGTTAATAAGGTATGTCACTTCACAAATTCTAACATCTGAGAATGTTTATTTGGCAATTAAATATCTCTTAACCACACATACATATCTTTCTAATGATTCAATTTTAAACATCAAGGCTAGCTATGACATCCTATTCATGGATGTCATGGAAAATGTCAAAGATATGTTATATTAGACATTATGCATAAGAAGAAAATATACCAAAAATTAAATATATGTAACATTTGACACTATGTGTATATGAAATAACAGAGAAAATGAAAAAAGAGAAAGATAAAGAATGCTTTATTAATATGGAATGGTGCATCCAAGTCATGCTCTAAGAGTGTTCCTTAAAGTTTTCTTCCTTTGAAATCTATCCCTTAGAGGCAATCCAACGCTACCACTACAATTAGGCCTATAATCTAGCTAGAAGGAATGGCTAGTCCACTTCTTATCTTACTTCACTTAGGTCTCATGACTTGCTTGTATGGGCTCCACCACTCCATGCTGGCACAACCTCTAAGCCTAAGTATAAATTCCTTACTTCGAACCTCCAAAGGTCACCTCAAGAGACACATCTATTATTACAACATGCCCTTTTGGATCTTAATTACAACTACCCTTTTGAATCTTGTTATGATAAAAATAACACTTTCTATGAAAATATACCATCTTTGCATATGCAACAACATAATTTGCAAATGGGAACATGACAATCTTCCCCTCTTAGGTTTTATTCATCCTCAAATAAGTACATGTTCACTATTTTTTTATAGCTTCAATACTTATTTTATGATCCTATGCTCCAACAATTTGATTTCTCCTTTGGACTTGAAGTTGTTTCTTACTTATTCTGGAAACAAGATATATGTGAAAAAAATATATGGAAAATTAAATATTACTTTCGTAATACTTCATTTCTTAACATAATGAGAAGATATGAATTAAAAATCTACCAACTACCAATCACTAGTTTTAATTAGGGCCACACAAAATTCAACTCATATCTGGTTACCAAATGAAGATAGGGAAAATCCTTTATTTCCAACTTGCATTACCTTAGATATTTTACTTATCTATTTAAAATATAAATTGAAAAATGAAGAAAATAAAAAGATTATAAATAAAAGTGTAAGTTACCTCATGTTCTTGATCAACCTTATGAAATGATGGAAGTAATTGTAATTCTACCATAAGTGGTATGTGATTGAATAGTCTTCTTCGAGATGGTGAGACTTGATGTTGACTCCTCTTAAGTTCTTTTTTATAAATTCACTCTAATAATATGGTAGCTTGGAAGAATTGAACATCATACCAAATATAATCTAGGGTCTCAATGAAGAATTTTCTTGATCCATCCTCATTAATTATTGCAAAGTATTTGGTAAATGATGGTTCTTGATGAGCATATCCATCAACATCCTTTGTTACTGAATTCTGGAATCTAATTTATCTATTGAAGATTCGAAGAAAAATATGCACTAGATAATGGAATTTCATGTCAAATTGATGGAAACATATTCTTTAAATCAGGTTCATCTTCCAAATATTCCTTTACACATCCATATTTTAAGAATTGATAAACACCACTTCCAACATTTAAATTGAATTCTCCACAAAGAATAAATGGAACTGGATCTATATAGCTTAGGAATAAGTTATTCTTCTAACTTTATTCTATTTTCTTCATGAAATATGCTTTTTCACACAATCTAACATCTAAGCATGTTGATTTCAAAATTATATGTGTGTTAACCATGCATACACATCTTCCTGATAACTAAATTTTTAAAATCAACACCAAGGCTATGTGATTTTTTTTTAAATCTTGACTATTATTTCATTTCTATTGTTGAATTTATAGAATTTCAAAAATCATATTTTCTAAATTGCATTCAAATTTTTATACTAATTCAAAGTTTTATTCTTTATAAAATATTGTGTAGCCATCTATGTTGTGATTTTTGCAATAGGCTAATCTTTATGGCTTAAAAGAAGAACTTCCACAATAACCTTTCTACTTGCAAATACCACTATATTCCATCTTTTCCATGTCTAGTTGGAATTGATATAGGAACTTCCATGGTAAGACTCCTTGTAGGCATAAAACATTAGCATCCAAGTCTTGTAATTCTACTAAAATGAATGGGTATCATTATTCATGTCAATCCAATGCCTATGGTGGACATAGAGGATGTTGTTTCTCACTTGCTAAGGATCTTGCAAGCATATTTTATGTTGCAACTTTCATTTTCATCATTGAATTATCTTCTAGATCATTTCCTTTAATGGGTATCATACACCTTGTAGAAACACTATTTTGAATCTCCAAGTTGTTCTACCATATGTTGGCAAGATGAATTGATATACATTTTTCTTTACCATTGAAGATTGCTTTGTTTCATTAACTGATTCTTCAATTGATATACAAACTGATTCATCAACTAATAACCAACTGACACTAATACATCAATTGATTCTATAACTAATTTTTGTAATATTTAGCTACATTATCTAATTTTAGTAATATGTTACTATATTATCTAATTCTTAAGAACACTAACTTCAGTAGTGTAAATAATGGCATGTCATATGGGTCTAAAGGCTATTTGGATGATAAATATGACCTTACCATTAAGTTCACAAGGGCGAGAAATGTTAGAAATGACTATTTATATATTAAAAATGAATATTATATGCATAAGTTATGCTAAAATTAGACTTTAAAGGGTCTTTAGGCACTATATTAGGCAAGGCTATAAACTAATTTTTTGTGTTCCCTAGGATGGATTTGACATCACCATTATGTTCAAAAGGTTGAAAAATATAGGAAATGACTCTTTGTCTATTGAAAAAGGCTTCTAGAATCAAAAGGTATGGCTGTTGAGATTAAGGATATTTTGTGTGGAAAATAAAACTTCCTGAGAGGTCACCCATCCTAGTACTACTCTAGATCAAGCATACTTAATTATGGAATTTTCATCCATGTTGCTACTAAGGTGCCAATTTCTATTGCTAAAAATTATTTTTATCTATTTTTAATTTAAATTAGTGCTTCAATGACAAAAATTTGAATCTTCCATCAATTTACGAGAATTTCAAATTTTCTGTCAATTAACAAGAAATTTAAAATTTTTCATTAGATGATGAAGAATTTGTTGTTTCATGCCAATTGTAGCAATGACTACAATGGCACACCTGTGATTGCCTAGGTGGCTATTCGGTGACATTGATGGCCAAGCTAGGTGCATCTGGAGGTGATGACAGTCCAATGTTTTCTACCATGGGTGGCATTTTCTTTAGCATCATAGCTAGCAAAGGAATAGCATGGCCTAGGTGCAATAGGGCATCATCGGTGGGGGAAAGGAGGGGAAGGGGGAGGGGGGGAACTAGCATGGCCTAGGTGCAATAGGGCATCATCGGTGGGGGAAAGGAGGGGGAGGGGGAGGGGGGGAACTAGCATGGCCTATGTAGGACTAGTGAGGGTCGTAGAGGCTAGCTTAGCCTTTACATGGGCCCATGTGACCCATACTAAGGCTCACATGGCTCTTCTTGGGGCTTGTGTGGCCCTCCTTGGGGCTTATGTGGCCCATCATTAGGGCCTATGTATCACAAAACATGTTTTCAATGAGGATTTTTCCATCAATGAAGGGCATTAGAAGAGGCAATGATTGGCAATGAGAGAAGTGATGATCGATGCTCAGGGAGGTGATGATCAGCATCATGATATGTGATGATTGACAGTAGGAGGGACAATCATTGATGGCATGATAGGTGATGATTATAGTTTCAACATGTGATGATTAGTAATAGAGGATTCCAAGATCAATATTAGGAAAGGTGATGACTAGTGATAGAAGAGGCAATGATCAATGATAGAGGAGGTGATGATCAACAATAGGAGAGGCAATGATCAGTGACACTAAAGGTATCTAAGGGCACATGTAGGGTGGAGTAGTAGAGGATAACACATATAGAGGGTGTTAAGGTAGAGGATGGATGCATAGGAGGGTGGTAGTAGTAGGAATGCAATGGGAAAATGTAGCATAGTAATGGTGGATGAAGGTGGTTGCAAAGGTTTTGGCAACCACCTGGCCAACCACGATACTATGCCAATAGGCCAAGGTCACCTCAAGAGAACATGATCATCTCGATGTTGCAAGGTTGTCATAGGTCCTTAACAAATTTTTGTTATATATATATATATATATTAATAATTTTTTTAAAAAATAAAAGTAAGTTGGGGTTTACGGCCAAACCCATGACCTCCTACTCAAAATGTTTTTAATATATATATATATATAGTTATTTAATTTTTTTTATTATTTTCTATGGATGTTGGGGTCCAACCCATGGCCTTTCAATCAATTTTTTCAAGTAATAATTTAATATTATTTTAATGCACACATAACAAGAATCTTTAAATAGTAATATCTCTTAAATTGTAAGTTCAATCGAGACAAAATTTGTATGATTGGAATAATCTCAATAAGAAGTATGCATTTGACATAAGTAGTATGCATTGTACTATTAGAATCATCTCAAAAATGAAGTTAAATGTTCAATAGTGTAAATGGTCCAATTAGCTTGTTCTACCAAAATGACATTGCTAGGTTAACTTATAGAAGACATGATGAATTATAAATGAATCTAAGTTGCTTAGAATAATGAGCCTTAAAAAATAAGATCATTTTAGGTCATGGTTATTAACATTTTAGGAGAAACTTAACAATGACCTTAATCAATTAATATTCATAGTAGTATGATGGGTAAGAGTTTATAGGATTAGTATATCCTTGTCTTACCAAAATCTCTAGCAATTGACAAAATCTTGATGTGGTGTAATCAAATCTTTGTTGGTCAATGAAATTTATGAAAGAATTTTGTTGGTTAATGAGATATATGTCTTTTGTATATGCCTAATCCATTGTTCATGAGATCAATGGAAAGGTATCTTCTAGCTTACAATACAAACATATGGTACATCTAGTGATGATCAATGAATTTCCCTTTGTTGTGGCTTCATGGTTCATCATCAATTCATGTTGTACTTAGTCCATGGTTCTAAATGGCCCTTGGGTCATGGTTTACTCTGATACCAATTGTGACATCCCATTCCTGGATGTCATGGAAAATGTCAAATATACATTATATTAGACATTATGCATAAAAAGAAAATATGTCAAATGTAAAATATATGTAACATTTGACATTATGTGTATATGAAATAATAGAGAAAATGTTGAAAGGAAAAGAATAGTTTATTGATATGTAATAGTGTAGCTAAGTCATGCTCTAAGAGTGTTCCTTGGAGTTTTCTTCCTTGAACATCTATCCCTTAGAAGTAATCTAGCACTACCACCATGGTTAGGCCTATAACCTAGCTAGAAGGGATGGCTAGCCCACTTCTTATCCCACTACACTTGGCTCTTGTGACTTGCCTGTACCAACTTTGCCACTCCATGATAGCATGATCTCTGAGCCTAAATATAAATGCCTTAGGTCAAGCCTCAAAATATCACCTCAAGAGACATGTTTGTTATTCAACATGCTCTTTGGACCTTAATTACAAGTTCTATTTCAAGTCTTATTACAAGAATAATAACACTTGTTTGGCCGAGGGGCCATTACCAGTCATATTTTGGTAACACTAACTTTGTCCATAACAATAACTAACGTTGATTTTCCTGAGAGGCCATTACCAGTCATATTTCGGTAATACCAACTTTTTCCATAACGTTGACTAGCGATTGCTGACGGATTCTAGATGTTGGCTAGTGGCAGGTCCTCCAGGGACAGCTACAAGTTTCTCAGCCTCTAAGAAAATTGCAGATGTGCACTCCCAGATGACGGATGTTCAAAAAATGGTGAATGCCACAAAAGGTAGTTGTAGCGAATGAAGTGATGGACAACGAAGGTCTCTTCTCTTCCAATCAAGTAGAACCAATCCTGAGTTGAACCAACATTAGGAATCACAAACTTAGAGCACCAGATAAATTTTAATTTTAATTTGAATTTTTGTTTTGTATCATTTATTTTACTCCAAAACTACACAAATTTTTAATTTGATTATGTTTAATTTTTATTTTTATATGTTTTTCAAAACATACAGAAAGCTCCTAAAATTAAATTTAAGTTTCAATATTTTATTTAAAATATTATTATTATTATTATTTCACATAACCCTTTATTCTTAATTTGATACCCATATGGGAGGCACCCTATGCGATTGTCTCTTAAAATGACAAGTGTTGGCATGTCCAAAATTTAAGCATCAATAGGCATCTCTGCCAATTCAACATTTTCATATTCACCTAAGCAAGCATGCCCTCAAAATTTCTATGTGGACTTGAGGTTTATTTTGTGCAACTCAAATTACATCCCTTATATGGTAACAGTTTCAAAATTCTTTTTACAATTTTTTTTTAATTTAGAATTTAGTAGAAAATTTCAGTTACATTTAGATTCAAAGTCACCCTCTGTCACAGATGTAAGATGAGAAGGCCCTCTTCACAACACCGAATCAATGCTACGCGCTTCTTCAAGAAATTGCTCGGTGTGCTTCACCTACATCTACAAAAAATGTATTCCTAAGGCTAGATCATCTTCATAGTCTCCTTCTCTAGAGAAATTTTGCTTCTTTTCCTTAGCAAAAGGAAAGGAATGCAAATTTGCAAGAGCTGCGCTGGAGTGCTAGAGCAGTGAGAGCATGTCAGTAGTCGTGAACACTGCCTATCCTACATCATGGTATTGCATAATAAATCTTTCTAGGTAGTAAAATGTACATTGGAGCCACCTGTGCATCACTGCACAGGCCAGGGTACACCGCTGAGGCATTAGTCACCAAGAAATTTGGAAACTCCACTACGTAAACAATAGTGTTTGTCAGCACTTTCCAGATCTGTTGCTTATGAATATTGTCTCCTTCGTCCATGAACACCAGCAAGGCCGTTGCCTTGCTCTATTTCTCTTTCTATCTCTGGATTTAGAAAAGCCATTTTGACGATGATATGCAATGTCCCATTACGATTTCACAAACTAAATATAGAGGCTCAATGCCTTTTTGATTGGGTAGATGAGGGAAAGCTTCACTTTTTTGAAGTGGCTGCTTCAAGCTCAATGTTAGGTGGTATAACTTTAAGAAATAAAGTAAGACCTCAATACTTTTTAGCAGGCTTAATAGCTCAAAGAAAGCCTAAAGGATGTAGGTCATACCCAGCTATTACATCTTAAAAACCAGCACCTTTGTCATTACTTCTGATGATAATACTGAAACTAAAATCCTACTTATGTTTGAATCTTCATGCCTCTATGAATTTAAAGGTTCACAGAAAGAAATGTATACATCAGTTTGCCTCCGTACAATTTGGTGCATTGGGAGTCACTAAGAAAATAATATATAGTCCACACTGTCAACCTCCATAGTTGCCATTATATGTCATCATTGAGTTTGAATCCTATATTGGAGTACTGTATGATAATGAACATCCTCGACAAGTATCCATTCCACCAATCATACGTGGAGGATCTTGCCAACTACCACGTAGATTAGCATGGGCTTTAATGATACATAAGTCATAGGGAATGACATTGGAGAAAGCATGTATAGATGTTGGTAGCAAAGAAACAACAGGTCTTACATTTGTGGCACTATCTTGAGTGAGGAGTATTGACAGTTTGAAGATATTCCCTCCGATCTCCAAAGAAAGATATATCAAGATATTTAAGGCTTCGCACCTTCAAAGTAGATTGGATGAAGAGCAACACATTAAATCTAATGAAGAATGATCTCATTCTTTTCTGTCAACTAGTTTTTGCCATTTTGAATGTCAGAACATTTGTAACTATACATTTTCAATTATGCAAGTTTGTACATTGATCATTTCTACTATATTACAACATTTTTATAATCATTCAATAAAGCATTCCATGGTCTTATAATATTTTTATTTGTTATGTTTAAATCATTGTTGTAGCAGACGACTGGCGATTTCTAGCTTAGTTATATATTTATAATATATATCTATAAATTGGTCGAGAGAATCTTATTAGTTTACAAGTAAAAGGTTATTTGAGTAAAAAATTTCACAACTTTTGGATGAAGAACAAGATTTAAAAACCCAAATTTTCATGCCTTCTAGATGAAGAACAAGATTTTTATTCCTTATTTTTCCTAAGGATGGTTTTTCTGAAAAGAAAATTTCCATCAATTAGTGTATGCTCTCACTCTTGGCCGAATTTGCATTAGATATCAAAAACAACAAATTCGACTGAGGGTGAGAGCATACACTAATTGATGGAATTTTTTTTTTCAGAAAACCCATTCTTAGGAAACATAAGGTATAGAACTCTTATTCTTCATGCAGAAGGCATGAAAATTTGGGTTTTAAAATCTTGTTCTTTGTCCAGAATTCATGAAATGTTTTACTCAAAGAACTTTTTAGTTGTAAACTAATAAGATTATCTCAACCAATATATAGATATATATTATAAATATATAACTAAGCTAGTTATGAGGAGACACCATCTTTGTTTATGTAGAACATCATTTGGGAATGGAGATATGACACTAAGGATATGCAGCTTCTCTAGAATCTTAATCATTCTCTTTTTTCCATGACTTAATATTCCAAAATTTCAATAATAGTGTCCTCAAAATTCCATTTAACACTTTTTACAAACTTGAATATGGGATCTTTGTAAAATATCACAAAACCATCAATATTATGGTTCTTGTAATAGGCTATGTTGTATGGCTCAAAAGAATAAGTTCCACAAGAATATTTTTGCTTGTAAATACATTTGTATCCCAACTTTTTCAAATTTGGTTGGGATTTTTTAAAGAATTCCCATGATAAGACTTCTTGTAGGCACAAAATATTAGCATTTAAGTCTTTTATTCTACTAAGATATGTGGATATTAATATTCATGTCAATCCAAGACCCAAGTTAAACATAGTAGATGTTGTGTTTTACGTCCTAGGAATCTTGAGAGCATATTATATGTTGCAAGTTTTATTCTTGTTCTTGGATTCTTTTCTATGTCATTTCTATTCATAGGTTTCATATACCTTCTTGGAAGAAGATTATGATATTTCATGATATTCTACTACATGGTAGAGTTGTAGGTTGAAATAGGATACATCTTCTTGACCATGATAGTTCACCAACTAATTTTCCAACTAATCAATTTTTTGGATTAGCAATAATAAGCTACATTACCTAGACTCTTAAGGACCTTTCTACCCCACTTAGAACATTGAATCTGGTAATGTAACTAATGACATACTAGGGGTTAGTGACATAAGATTATCTATGTGTAGAATTTGACCATGTAATATTAACATTGAATATCGCTAAAGATAGATTTTTTAGTCCCAAAAAATAGTTTATTAGACATAGTTAGTTAATCAAAGTTATGACATATTAAGAAATGGTTTAAGCCGTCACCTAATTATTAGGTATCTAAATGATTAATCTAACGTCATCACTAAGGTCAAAAAGCTAAAAACTATTAGAAATGACATTGTATTTCTATGTAATGCTAAATTAATTCTTCAAGGGTCTTGAAGCATAATATTGGAGCAAGCAATTAAAAAACTAATTTTTAAAGTTCTATCAGATAAAATTGACATTACCATTATGTCTAAGAGATTAAGATCTACTAAAAATGAATGTTTATTAACTAAAAAAATACTTTTTGAATAAAGGCTTATAGCTTTCAAGTTTAAATATTTGGACATGAAATTTAAGACTCCTTGAGTGTTCATCCATACTACTACTACTTTAGGCTAAGTGTGCTTAATTGGAAAAGTTTTATCCCAATTGTTGCCAACTTATAAACTTAACTAATTGATTAATATTTTCTATATTTTGGTATTTAATGTTTTCCCATCCAAAACATGGAGCTCAAATTTTTCTATTATTTAATGGTTTTTGGTATTTCCCATTAATTAACCAACGAAATTAAAATTTCCAATCAATTGATTAAAATTTCTCATTTTCAAACTATTGAAAAAGGTAGTATCTATTAGCATTGATAGTCTTTTGAGAAGGCAATATCCTCCAACCATCTCAAGAGGTAGAAAAGAAAAGATTATGTAGAAAGTAAGCACATAATCTATGGGATAGTATTAGTTTGGAGTAATAGCGGCAAGAGGATCATATGGAGTGGTAGCTAGGGGGGTCAAGGATGGTGTGTGAAGTGGAATGTTAATCATGGAGGCTACATCTTACCATTTCATTGGTTGGTTGGTAATGATGCATATTTATAAGCTAGCATCCTATCATGGTTGGCTATGACATGGTGTAGCTAGCCTACACATCCAACAATA
Source organism: Gnetum montanum (assembly GCA_015680685.1). Taxonomy (NCBI): domain Eukaryota; kingdom Viridiplantae; phylum Streptophyta; class Gnetopsida; order Gnetales; family Gnetaceae; genus Gnetum; species Gnetum montanum. Next base: position 374,464 of record MNCI01001687.1, on the reverse strand, counting down.
CCATTACCATGTTAGCTACAATGTAGTGCAGTTGTGTCTTGCTACCTAGCTACGTAGTGGCTTCTCTTACTAGCATGACAACTAATAGCTATGGCTCAATATTAATTCTACGGTAGGGAAATATTTTTAAAATTTTATTTATTTATTTTAATATATATATATATATATATACATATATATATTGAATTAAAATTTTAAAATATATATGTTAGATAATTAGAAGATTTGGTCTAATGGCTAAAAATTACATTTCATTGAAGAAAGGTCTTTGCTTTCTTTCCTATTACTAAAATTTTGAATTTTGGTTTTTTTGATTTTATATATTTATATATATTTTAAAAAAGGATAAATTCTTAAATTATTTTATTTTTTAATCAAAATTTTAATTACTATATATATATATATATTTATCCATATTACATGACTAGGACATTTGTCTTGGTGACTAACAGAGTAGTAACTAAGACTTACATTTGATTAAATAAAGGTCTTGGGTTTGACTCCTAGCCTTGAATATTTTATTTTTTAGTTTGAAAATTTTTTAAAACCTTTTATTATTTTTCGAATAAACACTAATGAGGAAGTTGACATGAGAATTTTTCAGATGATGGGCAAAGTTTGCATTTGCTAAGTGGAGGTTCTAAGTTCAATTCCTGTTTCTAAAATTTTGACATTTGTTAAAAATGATAATTATAAATCATTAATTAATATATTATTTTATAAATTCATGCATAATGAGAAATTTTGAACAATAATATTTGCTAAACCATATGTTTCATTGGAACAAAATTAGTACGATTGGAATCATCTTGATGAGTACTATATGTTGGGCATAGTTTTAGTGTTCAAAAGCTATGTTTATTTTTTAGAATTTGAAAAGATAAAAAGAGCCTAGTTTTCCAAATCAAGATTACTAGGTTGATGTGCAAGTAGCATGATGACTTCTAGATAACTTAGATTTGATTATAAATTATATACTGACTAGTGAAAAAAAATGTAACACATATACCTTTACAATTTCACAAGTGTGATGTAGGCCTATACTCTTGCATCATGAAAATATCATAGCAAGGTATTAAGAAGAAGTGAGGCATCACAAGATTGCCCACCAAGTATTGGATTTCCTATGAATCTCTTAACTATTATTCTTTAATGAAGGGTAAGATAGTCTTATGGCTAGTTTTAATTCCCAAAACTTACTAATAGATAAGTCATAGATAAGGCTTGGTAATATTAAGTTATTGAGGCAAGGTATTTAGTGTTAGTAAGTAACAAGTAATACATGGTTGACTAAGGATATTACTAATATCTTGGAAGGAACATAAAAAGCATTAATTAATTAACATGCTATTAATATTACAAGATGAATAAGTGTTGCCTAGATCAATGTATCCTTGTCCTACTAGCATCTCTTATAGTGGATGGACATTTTTGAAGCTTAATAAGATTTCTTGGTTAGTGATATTCATGGAACCCACTATGAAAGAATCTTACTAGTTGTTGGGATCCATATTAAACATGATTCATGTTCATGGTTATCTTGTATATGTGTGGTACATACTTAATTATTCATAAATATCATTAAAAGAGTATCTTCTATCTTGGATCATTTGAGGTAAAAGGCACATTTGGTGGTGATTCATTGATCTTCATGGTTAGGATTCCCTTGTTCATTATCAAATTATAGATAGCCTTTGATTATGATTGGTTCTTAACTTATTATTTCTATAATACCAAATTTGACATCTAGATTCTAAATGTCATGGAAATTGTAAAATGTATAAAACATTTGATATTATGTATAGAGAAAATAATATGAAAAATATCAAAGGAAAATAAAAATGCTTTATTAATGTAGAATAATGTATCTGGGTCAACCTTTGAGGGTTTTTTGTGATTATTTTCCTTAAGAATCTATACCTTAAAGCCACTTCAACAATACCATGATAGTTAGGCCTAAACTCAACTAAAAGGAATTTCTAGTCATCTCTCTATAGCATTGTACCTAACATTTGTTGCTTACATTGACTAGTTTTGCAACTCTATGCTCATATGATCTCTAATGGCTATGTATAACCTCGAGAGACGTGCCCATTATTACAATACACATTTTCAAGTATTAATTATAACTTATCATTTTGTGTCTTATTACAATAATTATAATACTTGCTATGAAGAGACATCATGTTTTTTATGGAGTAGTAGAATTTGTGAATGTAGAGTAGTATCATTTGAGTTTCTTAAAGCTAACAATGATAGAAATAAAATGTAAAAACATATTTTTTCTCTATATAGCTTTTCTACTCAAAGATGTTCTTCTATGGCTAGAATGGAACAAAATCTTGTTAAAATAATTTCTATTCTTGAGGAGAGATGCTTTAACTAATGCCTATTTGGAACTAGTTTTTCTAGTTAATATACTATAGTGAAAACCTATTTTGGATAATCACTCATATTCTAGCTAGTCTTAGTTGAACCTTCTTATACCAAATTTAATTAAAGAGTTGATTGAAATTTTCATTGTAGAGCCCTTTAATTTTTTCATTCTTTTATGCTTTCCTTTTAATCTTAATAAAAATTTTGAAAGAGCTCATAAACTATAGATTATAAGACATCTTTAGAAAACCTAATAATCTACATCTTGATATCATTTATGTCTAAGTGAACTTAAAATTCACTTTAGACTTCATTGAAGTATGAAGACCTATATATTATAGGTGCCAGAACTTCGAATTATAATCTCACCTAAGCTTTGGCCTTAGATCATCTATTTCTTGAAGTAATATAATTTCAAAAATAATTTTACCCCTATAAAAATAGAAAGTTAAACTAGCCTAAAGCAAGTTTTTTATTTTAATAAATAAGATCCTACAATCTTATCTTAAAACATAAATCTCTTTTAATAGAATGTCCTTACTAGCTTAATACATAAAAAATAAAATAACCATTTTTTATCCTTGTTGAAAATCAAATTATTTACATAGAAAACACAAAGTAATTCAATCTTAGGGATTATATAATGGTTTATATTTATAGTTATCATAATATTCCTCAAGTTTTATCTCTTTGTTGCAACATCAATACTATATCTCTATGTTGATTTGGATGGGTATCCTTGAAGAAGCATTTAGTGTTGGCTTCTCTTCCTCTTTTATTTTATGATTTAGACCATGCTATATTGGATTTCTATAGTTCAAAATATTTTCAAATTCATTACCATTTGCTATTCAATTTTCTTTATAAATTCTATCCTTTGACTAGGAAGCTACAGCTTCCTCATACTTAAAGTATTGATTATAGATTTTTTCTACTTCTAATTCATAAGTAAGGATCAAATTTTAATGGTTAGGTAAATTAATCCATTATTATGTAAGAATTCATTTTCCTCTATTTATCATAATGAATTCATCTAATATCCCTATCATGAATGGATAGTTGTAAGGAATAACATAGGTACAAGCCCTATAGTAAGCTCTTTGGACATGTTTAGGATAGTAGCCAAAGAGATAAGCTATAAACAACATTTCATTTATTCTTACTATATTTACATGAAATAGAAAATTTCTTTGTAGTGAAAGTTTCCTCTTGTTACCCTAGCTCAAAACATCATTTTGAACTTAGATGATTTATAGCTCAAGACTCAAAACCAACTTTTCTTTCAAATTTATTAATCACCTAACCTTTTTGAAACTATGTTGATTTTGGTAAAGCTAATTAGGTATCTCATCATCAATAGTTATCAATGTGAACATTGTTTTACCACAAGATGTTTAATGACTAGAGGTTTAATCCAATTTCTTATAAATAGAGTATCATTATTTATTTTCTGAAATTCCCATGGTAAAACTACTTCTTCTCTAAATGCATTGTTATTTTCCTTTTAATGAAACCATTTTTTCACTATAGCTGCATTGTCCAAAGATTATTCTTGGATTTATCTAATTCTATCTCATCCTTAAACAATAATATTATTAAACACCTATCCTTTTTTTTTGTAGGATATCATAATTCACAAATTTATCCATTAATGACATAATCTTATTTGTTATATGGGCATTCATTTAGTAAACCAGATTTAATAGTAAAGTAGGTATTAATTTTTTATCACTGTTCAACCTATCCATAAAGTTTCTTGTAAATTCTGACATTAATTTCCTACTCATTGATTCATCCAAATGATTTCCTTATTGGTAATAGTTTGAAGAAAAAAATAAATGTATTAATTTTTCTAAAGTGTACTTTAAGAATTCTATAGATTAGAAGGAAGGTCCATTATTCATTGTCAAAGACTCTTATTATCCAAAATAATTAATAGCATTTTCTTCTAACAACTAAATTATTTTAAATGAAATACCTTTTCTCAAAGCTTTGGCTCAAGAAATTTAGTAATATATTTTGTTGCTATTAGCATAAATTGATGTCTAGATTTTGATGGGATAGTAGTTACTATATAGCTGAAATTCCATCATTAAAAAGGTTGTTCTACCACTACTAAATTTAAGGGACCACTCCCTTTATTAAGTCCTAGTTCATGAATTTAATCCTTGAAACATGTTTCAATTTTAGGATTGAGATCTTCATACATAATGAGCCAATAAAAACTTTATCTCAAAAACATGTTACATTGTTGCTCTACAAGATTCATAAAACCCATGTTAAGAATGGAATTAATCAACAAACCTACTAATCTTCTAGTTAGGAAAACGTTCCAATAATATTTCTTTAAAATATTTTCATTACATACTTTTGTTATTATATATTAATTTTTAAAATGAAATATGACCTTTTATCTTCAATCAAATCCTTTAGACTTTTTCTATGAATTAAAAATGTGAAAGTATTTTCATACAAATTTCTAGTATTAGTTGAGGCTATCAAATTTTTTTCAAATTGTTCAGTAATTATCCTAGGTAGTCCCATATTTTTAAAATTTCTACATGCCTCAAGAGTGAATTTGAATTGTGATAAATTAATCATTCAATTTTCTCTTTTAAGTTCAATTTTAGTTTGCCATAGAAATTATGTTATTGCATGTCTTATGATCATATTATGAACTATATTAATGTCTAAATAGTATTTAAAATAAATTAAATCTTTGGTAATAGAATATGGCTATCTTTTCAATTCAAAATAATTTCTTTTATAATCTTTTAATTAATATGCTAATTTTTAATTGGATTTTCCTCATTGTTAGTCTTTTGTGCTAACACGATAGCTATTGAGTCTTTTGGTATAAATAAATAAAGCCAAAAAAATCTCTTTCAATGTGTATTTTTATTTTTAAGGAGCCTCCATGTAGCTTCTTTTATTTCTTCTAAAGCTTGAACTAATTCTTTAGCCTTTCTAAATTGCACATCTTTTGCATTAAGAGTATATGTCTATTTATTTTTATCAATCAAAGAATAAATATCCTAATGAAATTATTTTTTCAAAGAAATAGCATAATTACTTTTTGTTTGTTGAATATTCTATATTTTACATTACTTAAATGTTTTTTTCAATGGATATTTATTTTTAATAGACCACATGTTCTAATAAAGTCTTAGATTGAACTCCAATGATACTTTTCTTTATATTTAATGAAATACTATACTTTTGACATGTATCAAATATTTTTTGAAGATGAGCTGTATGATTAATTTCTAATAATTAATCAATTAATCCCTTAAAAGCTATATTTATATCTTATTAAAATATTTATTCAACACTAAATAGTTCAAAATACATTATGTTATAAATAATCATTTCGCTTTTTGTAGTGGAAATAATTTTTTAGCTATCATTACTATGCATAAAAATTTGATTATATCCTGAGACATCATCGAAAATAAGCAAGGCTTCCATCCTTATACTCTAATTAGCATTTTATCTATCCTTCATAAGGAATACTTATCTTTGATTGAAGCTTCATTGAGATTTCTAAAATCAACACAACCTAATTTCTCCATTTCCTTTTTGATAGGAACTAGATTTTCCATTTAAATTAAGTAACACATAGGATATATTATTTTTTCTTATAATAGATTTTTTATTTCATTTTCCATAGCTAGTTTGAAAGCTAGAATATACTTTCTCAACTTCTATTTTACAATCCTACATCCTTTAATCAATAGTATGTTAAGAGTCATTATGTTTGGATTGAACATTTTCAAATTATCATAAGAATATGCAAAGCTATCAAAATTTTCTTTTAAAAAATTTCATTGTTTTTATTTGGGGATTTAATATTTTTTAAATATTAAGGTTACTAGATCTTTTTAAAAGACTAAATTTATAATCACGTAGGATTGGTCTTCAAGATTCTATCTGTCTTTATCCTTGATCAATTTTTTCTTGACTTTACTAAACGTTGACTACTATTTTTTGTACGAGAAATATATTTAAATTTTCCTTTATTTTAAAAGACATCAATAATTGTTTACCATCTTTAATCACATAAAAACTATTACTATTATGAGGAACTAATGGCTCTAGTTCAAGCTCAATTACAACTCTTTTATATCTAGCCACTTTTAAGAAATCTAAAGTGGATGCTATTGTTACTACTTCATCTACCAATTGATTTTCTTCTCTTCTAATATTTTTAATATTATAATATTTAAATATATCCAAGATTTTAGGCATCAATTATTTTTATGACTTAGGAAATGAGCTTCTTACAATGTATTGTCCTTGGATCTTATCACATACTATTTTAGAATAACCTTTGATGCTTATGCTTTTGATTTCTTCCTAAATTGGTAATGTAATTTCTCTATAGATAACTTCTAATTCGGCTTTATTATTTTCCTAATAAAATTGCAAGTGTATTAATTTATATATTTTATGACCACTTGGATAATTTAGCATAATACCTATTCAAAATATTTTTTAATTACATGTTCCATTGTAGTACATGTCTTGATATTATTTTTCTTGTTTCCATGAATACATGATAGAAAACTCATGTATAGTGATAACTCCTATTTCCATCTTTTTAGAATCAATTAAATTATTTATTACCATTTGATGTAATATTATATATCATGTGTGGTTCATTATATACATAAATTTGATTTGGTTTTCATTTCCATGGAAACTACATTTGTAAATATTTTCTAGCAATATACCCCAAAAACGTTTTTACTCCAACTTCAAGTTAATAACAAATTATCAAGTTGAAGAAGTCTTATCAAAATTCAAGATTAATTCTTGTATAAAATAATAAAAATATAAACATCAAGAAATTCAAGACAAGTTAGCTAAATGAAAAGAAGAAGAAATTCTAGTTGACTCCAAAGTATTAGAATTAGAATTCGACTATTAGGGCCATCCATAAAAAATCAATTATATGGAGAAAACTTTGGAAGAAGAATCCTTGGATGATATAGATTCAAGCTATTGAATGGATTAATATTTAAATACTTAGAAGTGACCTTTAGGATATCATGATAATATTTCAAATGTAATGAGACTAAATGATAAAACAAAATTGATAGGAGTTGGATTAGCCATTGCGTTAAGTTTTTGGATTTGTAATGTCCCCGTTCCCAAATTGTGCTACTATATAACAAAGATGGTGCCTCTTTATAAATAATGGTGAGATTAGCATAACAAGATCCAAAAGGGACATGTAATTAAGACCTAAAATGACATGTTGTAATAATGGATGTGTCTCTCAAGGCAACTTCTCAAGGTTTGATCTAAGCCGTTTATACTTGGGCTTAGAGGTTGTGTCAACATGGAGTTCTGAAGCTAGTAAAAGTTGGGTGAAGCAGGGTAGGAAGAGGATTTGCCATCCCTTTTGGCTAGTGATAGGCCTAACCATGGTGGTAGTGCTAGATTGCCTCTAAGGGATAGATGCCTAAGGAAAAGAACCCTAATGAACACTTTAATACCATGATCTAGATACACTATTATACATCAATAAAGCATTCTTCTCCCTTTTTATTTTTCATTTTTCTTTTTATTTTCTATATGCATAATGTTAAATGTTACAATATTTGATGTTTGGTATATTATCTTATTACACATAATATCTAATATAAATTATATTTGATGTTTTCCATGACATCAAGGAATAGTATTTTACATTTGGTATCAAAGAAAACCATGAACCAAGGGCCAATCATAACCATGGGCTGACTACAACCTAATGATTAACCATGGAGGCAAGATCCACGAAAAGTCACAGACTATTGCTAGATGTGTCATATGTCCAAGATGATTCATACATCTACAAAAGAACTATGAAGTGTATCATATTCAACATGAACACCACGAACCAAGATTCCTTCAAGGATATTAGTGATTAGGATATTTGACTATGCCTCACCAAGGTACATCAATTGCAAGAAACATTGGTAAGATAAATATACACTAGTCTAGGAAATTGTTATCCATCTTGCAATGTTATTAAAATATAAATGGATTAAAATCATTGTTAATTTTATTTTAGAAGGGTAATAAACATTTTCTAAGTTAGTATTATCTAGTTTTGAACTTATTATCTCTAAATACCTAGTCCTTATAACTTGGTGTTACCAATCCTTACATAAAAATTGTAAAGATACTAGTAAGTTTAAGGAGGTTAACTTAGTAATAAGATTGGTTCATTGTCACCCAATTAATAAAGGTTATTATCATGGAACTCATAGGAAAACTAGTACTTGTTGGTAATATTAAGATATCTTGCTTCTCCATAGTACCTAGGATCTAAGTTTGATGTAAGAGGATAGGCTTACATCATACTTGTCAATCCATAAGGTCAAAGTATTTTCTTCATGTCCAAAGATTGAAATATCATCTATGATAATGTCACCCATACGTCAATCTAGTAATACCATTTGGTAGAATAAGCTAGTTTGGATCTTTCAAAATCTTGAAAATCCAAATTGGTTTTTGGACCTTGAAACCATATTCAATGCATAATACTCCTTGAGGAAATTCTAATGGTACATATTTTTTCTGACTTAGAACTACAATTTGAGAGATATCAATAAAATAATAAAATAAAATAAAATATTTTGTGCTAGGCCATGTGACCTTACAAGGGCCAATGCAACCAAAGCAATCTATGTGGGGTCATGTAGGCATATTAATGACTACCCTAGCCTCACACCTACCACTACATCTAGGTTATGCCTCCTACCATCATGATACTACATACTTGCTTCCCACCATTGCTCATTGTCATTGTGTTGTTTCCTGCTTTACTAATACCTTTGTTGCTTCCTAATACCACTATGGCCCCTTTATTTAAAGTAAATAAATATAAATGATAATAAAAAATAAATTCTAAGGGCCATACCGACTTGTAAGGCTACACAGACCTACATAGGATGAAATTGATCATGCCTTAGTTCACTATTGTTAACCACACCCATTACCTATGACAATGTATCATAACACCACCTTGCTCACTACCTACCACCTTTCCTTTCAACTACTACCATGCCTACATGTGCCATGTGCCAGCCTACTACACTATACTAGTTGTTCTCCTCCAGCCATTTTGCATGGCATCATGCTTGAGTGCAACCCTTATCATCTCTCACACATTTATTTCCACGTGCCTATCATGCCTTCATGGCCTACCACCATTACACAAACCCTCACTTATTGTAGAAACCTTCACCACATCTTTCACCTCCTACTACCTATCCCACCTATCCCACCTTCTCTACTATTTTTTCTGTCACTAACATTGAAAAATCCATCATAATTTTTGATCGTGCATAGTACCTGTGTGTACCAGCAACATTGGGAATTTTCATCCCCTGTAGCACATACATGAAATAGCTACTATTGGAAATCATCAGCCCCTTTAATGGATCATTAACATTGTTGGTGATTGGAATCATCATCCCCTATAGAGCACCATGGAGAGCACAAATGCTAGGAATCATCACCTCCTTAGATGCACCATGGACACCAAAAACACCGAGAATTGTTGCCTCCTCTAATGCATCATGATAACCACTAACACTAAGAATCACCACCTTCTCTTGTGCACGATAGAAACCTCCAATGTTGAGAATCATCATCCCCTCCAGTGCATCATGGATACCACTCACACCAAGAATTTTCACCTCGTCCAATGGACCATAAACACTACTAGCATCAAATATTATCACCTACTCTAGCTCTACTATAGAAAAATCCTTGCCTAGCTTTATGTCACATCAATTTACATAGATAGCTACATGGGCTAGGTACAACCTAGCGAGGGTTGTGGAAGCCCACCTAGGTGATAGAGGCCTTAGTAAGTACCACACAAAATCAACTTGGGCCATCAAAGCCTTGGTAGAAGGGAATGCAGGCCAACTATAACCATTGTGCCTTCTCAACATCTACCCATTACTATGGCCATTCTCTTTGTATGCCCCTACATACCACTCTTATGTCCTTGGAGCCACTTCCACCATCCTTGACCCTAACTTGGTGATAGAAAATTTTTTCCATCAACCAATAGAAAATTCAAATTTTTCATCAACTGATGGAGAATTCAAAATTTTCATTATTTAGAAATAATAATGTTAATTTAAATTTATAGTTTCAAATAAAGTTTTTTTAAAAACAAATTGGTGCACTGGTAGAAAATATGATAAGAATTTTGTAATTAAGTGCACTCGTCTTCGAGTAGTGCTATGATGGTGTACCTCTTAGGAAGTGTCATTTTTTGCACCAAAGATTCTAAACCTTAGAAGTCATAAATTTTTATTTTGAAAGTCCTTTTTAGTAAACAAAGAGTTTTTTGCCATGGAGTTTGACCTTCTAGATGCAATGGAGAAGTCAAGTCTATGACATTGAACTCTAAAAATTAGTTTTCACTCATTTCCCAACATGATATCTTAAGATCCTTAGAGGTTCATTTTAGCATAACTTTGACATAAAAGATATATTTCTAACATATGAAATACTCAATTTTGACATTTTCCAACCCTCTAAACTTAATGGTGAGGTTAGATTTATCATCAAAGTAACCAAAAATTCAATGATGTCATAAACTGTCTTAGAAGGCCACAATCTAGGGTAACTAATTATGCCTAGAAAATTAATTTTTAGGACTATCTAATTTAGCCTCTTCAACTTTGAATATTAACTGTTTAACCTATGTAGATATATATTCTTAGCTTCCTAAACCTCTAGTTTGTCATTGGTTACTCTATCAATGTGACATCCCATTCCTAAATGTCATTAAAACACAATCATTTGTTACTCAATTCATTACATTCATGAGAATTATAACGGAAATACCATGAAATGAATTGATAAATTATTGATGAAATGAATTTAAAGTAGAAGGAAAATATAGAAAATATTTTATTGATGAGAATGGCACATTATAATGCCATCTAGGTTATCTTCCCATACCACTTAAGCCTTAGATGAAATCTAACATTGCCACCACAATTAGGCTATCTAGCCAAAGGGTTGATCAATCCCTTCTTATCTAGTTTCATCCAACTCCTATTACTTTCCAATTTAGGCTCCTCAACTTTATGTTGTCATAACCTCTAAACTTGACCTTAAATGACATACAAAAAACTCATTCCTAAGGGGTACTATGAATAATCATAACTCTACATAATGAGGCACCCCTTTTTTCAAAGGTAAATTACATTGTTACAATACAATTATACCACTACCAATGATCAAGATGTTATAATATACCCCTCTCAAACATCAAACTCATCCTTGAGAACTTCCTTTATATCCAACTACTTCGTTGTTGCTTCCTCATTATGCTTCTTAGCTTTAGCTTCATTATTATCTTCATTACCATATGTAAAAATAAAGAGTATAAATTATTAAATATAATTCATTACCTAGTAATAGATATAATTTATCATTCTATATCATGATGATCAAAAAGTTAGGGGTAAGTGTTGAGAATGAATTGCCTATTTTTCCAAGTTTGTTGATCACAATTTAACCATTGAACAAGTACTTTGCTAATAGTTTTATTTTTAGGCTTCTTGGTTTAGTGATTCTTTATTGTAATTTGTTTGTATTTGAAGTTTTCATTGGATCTCAAGGGCAAAGTATTCCAATCTAGCACATATAGCACATCATTTTCATGAAATTTCATTAACAAAATTACATGGAAGACTAGGTGAATTCTTAAGGTTATTGGAAGATTTAAAAGATAAGATATTTTGCCAATTATTTTGGAGATTTGAAAGGATTTTTAATATCTTGGGACCGAATTAGTACATTTTCCATTTTTAAGGGAATTTTTGGTGGGTTTTACTCTCAGTAGTACTAGATCTTCCACATGGAATTCCATCTTAAGTTGATGTTGGTCCACATATCCATTATATTTTCCCTGGGTAGCATGTAAATTTTGTTTAATTCTTATAATAATATTTTCCATTACTTTAATTTCTTCTTCCTTCCATTTTATTTTTAAGGTTGGATTTGCCAAAATTAGTGGTGTACAACAATTACATCCATATACTACTTCGAATGGTGTTCAATGTACATGTTGGCGACTGTTTAGGACCACCAACATTTGGCCCTCAATCTTGTGAGATGAAGTCATAGGAAATGAATGTGTTCCTCAAAATAGGATTTAGGTTCTTGTTAGTCTTCTAGCAATAACAAGGCCAATATACCTTCAAATAAACTTAGTGGTTATGAAATGAACTAAACATGAGTATGTGCATGTTATTGTGATTGTTGAAATGCTTGGGTTTTTGTATGAAACTATAAATGGCTATCATAAAAGAAATATGGGTAACATTATCAAATACTATGATTTATTAAAGATTCCTATTTTGTGAAATCACTTAGTCTATATAGTTTGTATAGTATGCTACTTCAAACACATAAAATTTCACAGAAAAGGTTGACCACAATTTTCTGAATCTACTTCTAGTTTCTCCTAGAGAGAAAATTCAACAAGCAAACTAGAAATAGAGTGATACTAAATGGATTTTAGAAAGAGAAAATAAAAGAAAGCAGATTTGTGTAAATCTCAGGCATTTAGGTAAGATATGTTGAACATGATGAAGCACTTCACAATAAAGCTATTCCAACTTAATCTAAGTTTCAGAAATTGCCCAAACCTTATGAGCTTGAGAAGCAATTTCATAAAAGGAAATCTTATTCACTACCAAAAAACATTGTAAGACACTAGTACAAGATTTATTTTGGCTAGTTAACAATTTTCATGAATTACAAGCACTAGAACTAGTAGAAAAATTTGACAATTATTCAATTATAATTACAAGGTAATAAACTTTAGAAAAATTAAGCTATTTCAAAGATGCCAAAGTATCAAATAATTTATAGATTCTCTAAACTTAAATAGGAAATTTTAATAAGATATTACTATTAAATTTCTCAAGATGCTTTTCTAACATAACATAAGCTCTTATATGGAAAATCTTAATAGATGTAAAATATTGTGTAAAATGGAGCTATAAGAACAATCTAGAAAATCCTAAAATAAAATGCCAAACACATTACTCTCTAGACCATTAGGTAAATAAATAAAGAAAAAATGGAAAGAAAAAGAACTTACAAGATTAAAAAAAGTAGCTAAATTGATATCTTTAGCAATTTGCTTTTTACAATCTTCAATATTCGTCTAAGTATCTTCTTTTCTCCCTCCCTTTCATTCTACCTTTGAAGCCATTTTATAGTGGCTTCTTGGTAGTTACAATCATCATTGAAGGTTAAGGTGAATATCAAATATCCAAGGAATTTATTCATAAATACCTTTAGAAGTTATAACTTCTATAAGAAGTTATGAGAAAATCAAGACATAGTTGGCAAGTGTCCTCTTGATAATTACAATCTTAAAAATATCAAGAAGACCTATTGATAACTTCCATGGAAGATTTTAATTTCCATAGAAACTAAATTTTTATTTATCAAATGATTATAAGTTTCTCCTTTATTAAACCATAAATATTCCTTTTTAAAATTACCAGTTATAATTTAAATAAACTATAATCCTTCACTTGTAATAATTTATTTTTAACTAGAATTATTATTAAGGACATGTAACCCTAATATGCATGAGTTCACATTTGGTGTGCCTTTACATGCATGCGTAGGCTTCAGGGCTATCATGCACACTACCATGCTACCACCATGATGTGTTGTTCTTGCACATCTTCCATCCCCTACTTTAGCTCTCAAATCCTAGTATTAAGGTTCTACAGCTATGGTACTTCTACTGGCATTGTATCTAGTCTTTGCATTCACTATTTTGCTTGGTGTTGCTCCAAAATAGTCATCAACAATGTTGAACAAGGAATAGGGGTTTTAGGTTCTACTTTGGTTTTCACCACACTGGTGCTCTATGGTTGCATGATCCTTTGGATAGTGAAATGAGCAGTTGGAGTTGAAGAGGTGCGACCATTAAAATTTCTAATGATACTATGAAGAGATTTGCTATGGTGGATACCATTTTCTTAGGGTTCTTAAAGCTAAATTTTTTAATTTAATGATAACCACTACTTTAGGGCTTCTTTTAATTTTGAATGTGAAGCTAAATTTCTAATGCCTAAAATAGTTGTATGTCTAGCATGCTCATTTTTCCTTAGAAATTATGATTTCATTTAGATCTTCTTCTTTCAAAAGCTATAGTTCCTATGCTATTCTACAAGTTTTGAAATTTTATTTTATGTTGTTAATTGTGACTATAGTTCATATTTTACATATTTTTCCTTTTTGGAATAATGATGAAGTTTTCAAAAAAATTTGCCAATTTTTTCAACCACTGCTTAAAAAGAATCTTGTTAACTTTGTGTTAAAATTATGGTCTTGATCTATCAAAATTTATCAAATGCTACTTGAGCCTTCAAATTGGATATCTTACTCTTTGTATTGTTTATGATCTTTAATTTTGCAAGTAGAATTTTTTATTGCCATTGTTTGGAGACCATTGTATATTAAATATGGCATTATGAGTTGCAATGGCCCCATATAATAATAATGGATCTTTATGTGATGTAGTTACTTGTCAGTTTTTTAAGAAATTCTTGCATATTTTTAAGAGAAAATGGATGTACAAAGTTATCTATTTTTTTATCATCATCATTCTTTGAAATATCCAATTTACCACTAAATCTAAAATTGATAAACTGATGTAATGTAAGAACCAAATTCTTGCTATTGCTCTTTGAAATAAATAATCTAACTCTTATCTTCCAATCACCATTAAAAAGTCAAATTGGGAAATTTAGTTTTCAATATTATCTCATAAAATCTTCTTCATCAAATGGTATGAATATGATAACACTTCTTCTACCCCATTTCAAATTCCTTACGAACTTAAGGTGTTTAAGATCATTCACAAACTAAATCTAAACAAGAATTTATTGAACATTTTTACAAAAGTATAAAAACCTCAACCCTATAAAACAAAAAAACTACACAAATATAGTCTTATAGAAACTATTATGTAGGTGGGAAAAGAATATTTCAATTAAATCTTTTAGGAATTCTCATATTGCCAATTCTTTCATATTCTATCTCCAAGATGATGATTGCTTTTCTTTCTTCTTCTTGCCTAGTTGATGCTTCAACTTGATCTACTTCAACATTGTTCCCAACAACTTTCTTTGTCTCCTTTTCATCCAACTCTTTGGTTGCTAATTTTTGAAGTTCTTCATACCCAGTTGCTTTTGTATCTTGAGGCATGAAAGCCTCTCCCCAAGAATCATCTTGATTGGATTCTCCTTGTTACTCAACTTTAGTGGTGCATTAGAGGAAACTACCCAAACATTCGAATGTATGAACTGGCCACATGTAAGGAAGCTAAATTTATCTAAAAGACAAAGTAAGAATGTAGTTTTGAATGATGCACCATAAATGGTTACCTTGCAAAAGGCTCTCATGACATGCTTCGGACAGTAGCCAATCACATAAGGAGCAAAAGGCCTTCTTGCTACCATCTTTCTTAATCTTACTTTCTACCTCAAACTAAGACCATTTCACTTGTATTCTTGCTTAAGTGTTGCTTAAGTGTTGAATTGGAAGATGTTATGTTTTTCATGAAAATTATAGCTCTTTATATAATGCAAGAAAAATTTGAATTTTCCACCATTTGAATAACCAACTTTCCTACTCAACCATGGCTTATTCACTACCCACCATTATACAACTGATAAAGTTAATTTCCACTATGTGGTTGGTTTAAATTAATTTCCCATTATGTGGTTGTCTAAACCACCACTTGCACTAATTGTAGTTAATCACATGATAAGTAATGATTACGCAAGATAATATATATTAAAATTTTAAAGTAACACTCTATGTTTAATAGTTAAACTAATACTCTAATGTATACATATTTTATTATACCATATATACATGCCTAGGCATATGTATAGGATATATATACATATTAATGTTAGATATTATATAACTAAGTATATATAAAATTTGTTATTTATTATTATGTATATTTAATATTATTATTGTCATTATTTAACTATCATTATATTAATATATACATATATATATTATTAATTTATATATATTTTAAGTTGTGGGTAGTTGTCCATTGTAATTTTTTATATAAAACATTATAAAAAAGTTGTAATTCCATTCCACTTAATGTGGACAAGTTATATGTGTCTTATAATAATTTTTTCTTGATCTAAAATGAACCCAGCCATCTTACTATAAATTTATTAGGTTTCTTCATATTCCATAACAACATTAGATCACCAACTTTAAAAGTTCTTTTCATGGCCTTTCTAATGAAATATCTCTTAAGTAGAGAAGCATTTTTTAGTAGATTATCCTTGGCTCTATCTATTTTAGCTTCTCTTCTAATAAGAAAGGTCATGAAGTTTCTCTCTTTATCTATTTTTACACTATACCATTGTACAAAATTAGAGTCCAAGATTAAAATTTTATTCACAACTCTTGCTAGAAATTCATAGACTAAGTTATAGGCTAACATTCCAATAGATTTTTCAAATCTAATATAGTCAGTCCATAATGTAGATTCGAAGTCATCAATCTAATTACTTGGATTCCCTTCCATCAACTTTTTGATATAGGAAATAAGCTTTTTATTTGTAAATTCAACTAAACCATTCCCTTGAGGATAATAATTAAAGCAAGAAAATAGAAAGATCAATTCCTCTGATGCTCATGTTACCAATTCCTCAAATTGAAAAGTGTGTCCATTAATAGATACTAAAACATTAGGCATACCAAAGTGACTTAGAATTTGATCTTCTAGGAACCTAATCACATCAAATGCTGAATAGTTTCTTAAAAGGTTTTACTTCAAACCATTTTGTAAAATAATTGGTGGTCATGAGAATAAATTTATGCCTAGCTCTTGAAGGAGTAATTTTGTCGATGAGATATAAACCCCATTGCTGAAATTATCTATCCACAACTACCAGTTTCAAGGGAGCTTTAACCTTTTTGACTCTTTGTTCATAAATTTGACAGTGATAACATTTTTGAATTTTTGATCTAATATCTTGGTACATGTTCAAACAATAAAAATCATAATGAAGTATATGTTTCATAGTGGAATTAGGAGACTTATAAAACAAATTAGAATGATCATAGAATTGTTCTAAAATAGGACTAATTTGATCATTATGAACACATTCCAACAACACTCCTCTAACTCCTTGCCATATAAGACTCCATCTTTAACCATAAAGCTGATTATAATTTTCAGGAAATCTTTTTTCTGAATTGTGGTTAAATTTTTTGGAGCCTTTCGTGTGTTTAGTAATCCTAGAATTTCATCATACCAATTTCTTTCATGAGTTTTTAGCACACATATTTCATTTTCCCAAGCCATTAACTTAGCTAACCCAATTCCTTTAATAGTCTTGCATGTCTCTAATGAAAATTTAAAACCTTGAAGTTTTATAATCCATTTCCCCCTTTTCAATCCCAAATCATTTTGAGACAAGAATTGCTTAACCATAGGTTCTATTAGCATAATATCAATCAATGAGAATTTCAAGTAATATCTTAAATGCTGAAGTGATTTAATAAATAAAAATGCCTCTTTCTCTAAATCTGAATAATTTAATTCTAAAACTTTTAACTAATATCCAAAAAATCCAATTGTTTCATCTTTAATTTTATCTCTTTGAGTTAGAACAACAATGATTGAATCATTTGAAGCAAAAGCATATAACCAGAAATCCTCCTTCAATCTTGGTTTTACCAAGTATGAAGCTTCTTGAATAGTCCTTTTAATCTCAGCTAAATATTTCTCTAACTCTAGTGTTTTCTTTACTGAGATATCTTTCTTAAGAATATTCATCAAAGGCCTACTAATTTTGGTAATTCTTTGGAAAAAATTTTGAAAAGAATTTATCTTTAAAAAGAAAGATCTAAGAGACTTTTTGTTTTTTAGATGTTCAATATTTTGTACTACTTGAATTCATGTGTCATGTATAGAAATTCCTTCATGATAGATCATGTGACCTAGCAAACTTCTAGATTTAACCCCAAAGATACATTTCTTCAAATTTAATGAAATACCATATTTACAACATCTATACAAAAATTACTAGAGGTGACCTATATGATCTTCCTTCCTTTCCGAATAGACAATGATATCATCTAAAAAAACCATTATGAATTCACCTATCAAATCTTTAAATGCTAATTCCATTGATGTTTGAAAAGTATCTTTGGCATTTGATAATTTGAATGACATTATTTTGTAAGAAAATGTCCCCTAAATTATTAATAAAATATTTTTTATACCTCTAATCATTATGCATCATAATCTAAGTATAGCCTAAAAATCCATCTAAGAAATACTATGCCTAACATCCTAATACTTTGATCAACATTTCATCAATTCTAGGGAGTGGGTACTTATCTCTTTTAGAGGCTTCATTCAAATTTCAAAAACCCATACAAAGCCTAATATCACCATTGTTCTTTCTTACAAGGATGAGATTAGCAAGTCATGTAGAATATTGAATTGGATATATGATTTGAGATTCCAATAACTTCTTAATTTTAGCTTCCATAGTTG
The DNA here is from genome assembly GCA_015680685.1 of Gnetum montanum. Taxonomy (NCBI): domain Eukaryota; kingdom Viridiplantae; phylum Streptophyta; class Gnetopsida; order Gnetales; family Gnetaceae; genus Gnetum; species Gnetum montanum. Next base: position 355,488 of record MNCI01001687.1, on the reverse strand, counting down.
GTTCAAATTATGGATTAAATTTCCTTTTCTTTTGTTTAATTTTCTTATAACCTTCTATTAAATGAATTTTATGTGTCATCACATCTAGTCTAAAAGCTTTAAGATCATCATAAGACCAAGTGAAATTCTATAGATTATTCTTTAATAGTAATAACAAGTTTTTCCTAAAAACTAAGTTATCTTCCTTGGTGATATTTAATATCTTTGGTATCTTGGTAGATACAAGATTCACTATTTCATAAGCTTGACTATTAGAATCTTGTATATTTTTTCCTATATACTATTTTTTACTAAATTCATGTTCATAACTGATCATCCTTTCATAAATCAAATTATATTTACAACTTCATGTTATCTTTGGTATGATCTAAATTTTGAATTCTTATTTATTCTTCATAAGTCTAAGTATATGGTTTTCATCTTCAAATACTTACAAATTTTTTATGTTATCTAGTACTAATGGTTGATTTTCACTTTCAATTACTACTCATTTGTATTTTTATAACTTTTTCACATCTAATGGTGAAGCAAAATTTTCTATTATCATCCACCATAAAATTATCCTTTCTAGCTATATGTTCTATTTTATAATAATGAAACTAACCCAACATTTTGTAGACAAGTTATTTATCAAATCCCAAGAATGATTTTTTGACCTCACAATTTCCTTTTACTTGTTCACAAATCAATGTTAAATCTCCTTTTATGGTGATTTCCTTGATTCCCATTTTCAATGTTGTTTCAATTCCAATACTTAAAGCTTCATATTTGGCCTTGTTATTCATGCAAGGAAAAGATAAATGAATTACCTTGAATATTTTTGGAATATTATCTTTTTACTAGAAGAACTCTAACTCCTACACCTTAGGAGTTACAAAGACCCATCAAAATATAATTCCCATTTGCTCTCATCTTGAACTTTTTCTTTTTCCAAGTTACAAACTTCTTAAAGTGTTCAAATTTTGTATTAAAAAACTCTTTTTTTAACAACTTTATTCTTCGCATTCAAAGCTATGTTTCCATCATCAAAGATTCACTATATATATATATTTGATTTGGCTTCCCTTTCCAAGGTAGCCACATATTAGAATAATTTATTGAAATGTAACCAAAGAAATTCATACTCCAACTTCTACTTAATAAAATACTATGTAAATTTGGTATATCTACTAGTTGAATAGTTACTTTAATTTTTATATGAGGTTTAGAAGTGATTTCCAATAGAACATTTGGTAGCTAACCCACAATCTTCACTCTACTTTTGTCTACTTGAACAATATTTTTATTTGATTTTTTAGGAGTCAAACCAAGTTTTTTGCATATAGATAATGACATAATAGTATATGTACCTATGGAATCAAACAAATAGTTGTACTACCTTGCTCCTCACTCCCTCAACCAAGCCTTTGCTCAGACTAAGAGCATCCAAGATGCAGTGGAGGCTAGGAAAGACCCCACGTATGTGGTTTACAAAAATGCCCACAGCAAGGGCAAAGACAAAGGCAAAGCCATGACAATGACAATAGCGGTGACTGTTGAGGGGGCGAAGAAGAAAAATAACAATAAAAAGGAAACATCCACGGAGCAGGCTAAGCTGACAACTAGCTCAAATGGAACCAATCAAGAAGCTCCTTCCATCCCCAAAGCACCTCCATAGTTGAGGCCTAAATTTGAGCGTAGAGATCGTTCAAAATACACAGCGCTCCATGTAAAGCCTTTGGAACTTCTGAAGAAGCTACTAGGAACTGGCCATATTCAACATAAGAGGGTATCCAAGGAAGCTCTAAAGCATCACAAACATCATTGTGAGCTCCTTAAAAACCCTTCTTTGGTTTTGCGTAATGAACCACCAGTCCCCCAAGCACTTCATGCTGGACCATTTCTGTGACTACCACCAGCTGTGTGGTCACGACACGGATTACTTCTGGGCATTAAAAGAAAACATTCAACACATGATCGATCACAGTGATCTTGTTCTAGATAGTAGTAGTTTGGCATGCCCAGAAAACCAAGCCATGCATGTTTACCAAGACCCGTTAAATGCAAATAACGTAGGGTATACCATCAATATGGTAGGAGTAGAGGGTAATGGTCAGGCATAGCCGAAGCAGCCCTTTGTGTTGCAGCTACTGGCTTGTTCACCCCATATAGCAGGCCCATTAGCACCGACGAGGTGTGCTTCAAGGTAACCTTTTGTCCTCCAAGCCCCTTCTCAGAGCACTACCCGATAGCCTATCATCATTAAAGCTGCATCCCAGCCCACGCCTATGCCTAAGGCACCCTTTGTCATCAGGGTGCCAAAACCATCAACTGCCCCTCCTATGTAGTGGCAAACCTCTAAGTCAACCCCACAATCCCAGCTTAATAGAAAAAGAGAAGAGGGTATGACAACTAATACAGCCAAGGACCTTCTTATGCTAGGGTTTCCCAAGCCTGAACCCCTCGCTTCTGTGCCCTTGGCCCTAATTTCTGAAAAGGATGAAGGCGTACAAAATCATCTATCTCCTACTAGTCCAAGAAAACATAGCTTCCGACCAGATGCCATTCTTCCCCAAGAAATCCATCTCTTAGGGTGAATGGAAGAGGAAAAAGGTGGCAAGCAGTCAAATCATGGTCAAGATCTCCTCGACGCCTTTACACAAGTCAAACAAGCTCTAAAACAAAAAAATACAACATTGAGCCTTTATGACTTACTTATGATGTCATAGAAACATCATGAGGCTATGGTTCGTATGCTAACATCCATACTTATGGACAAGAGCCTACCAGTGGATGAAGAAGCAATTCATTCCATTATGCTTCCTCTCATAGCTGAGAAGCCAGGGCCTTCTATGTTAACCTTTCACAATTAATCCATTAAGGATTACCCTTAAAAAGGTTAGGTGATGATGGTGCCTATGTTCATCACCATCCAGGTTGGCCAACACTGAATCCAGAGGGTACATGTAGATGACGGGGTGGCTGCAAATGTCATCCCATATCCCACAGTGGATAAACTAAGCATAATCGATTAGATCATTCCTACAATGACGTTGTATCTAAAGTCGTTCAACGGGGCATGGGTGCAAGTCAAAGGGACAGTGCACATCAATGTTGTGGCAAGGGATCAATTCCCCATAGATGTAATTTTTATTGTCATCGAGGAGATGTCGGGCTTCAACTTGATCCTAGGGAGGTTTTGGTTAGCTCAACTGAGGGCAGTTTCATCACCTATCCATTAGGAGATCCATCTGCCCTACGTAGGAGTGAAGGTGGTTATCCATGGTGATGAAATGATCCCTTGGGCTGTCAATAACATAGAAACTAAATAGGGTTTGAAAATTGAAATTCTCGAAGATTAGTCCCCTATCCAAACACCTGAACAAGCCAAAACAACGGCTGATGGTAGCATAGTTTGGGCCAAACTGCTATTCCAAGAGGAAGATTTTGACATGAGAGAATAGGGTGATAAATCCCCCCATCCTTATGCATTACCAAAGATAAAAGTAGTTAGGAAACAATTATAGAGTTAGCAAATGAACTATGTCATTTAAATGTCATGCAGTTTATGTGCACATTTTTCACCAGCTATTCCATTCATTTTGTACAAATACTCATTTCATTTACACATGTATTTACGCTCCCACCAGCTATACTCATTTCATCTATGCGTATCTTTACGTATATTTATGCTTCCCACCAACTGTCCTAATTACTCTTACTATCACCTAAAACTATGAAAGGCCTATAATGGCCTAAAACTATCAAAGGCCCAGAATGGCCTGAAACTATGAAAGGCCCAGAATTTCCTAAAACTATCAATGGCCTAAAATGGCTTGATACTATCAAAGGCCCGTAATGGCCTAAAACTATCAAAGGCCCAGAATGGCCTGAAACTATCAAAGGCCTGAAATGGCCTAAAACTATCAAAGGCTCAGAATGGCCTAAAACTATGAAAGGCCCAGAATGGCCTGAAACTATGAAAGGCCCAGAATGGCCTAAAACTATCAAAGGCTCGGAATGGCCTGAAACTATCAAAGGCCCGGAATGCCATAAAACTATCAAAGGCCCGGAATGGCCTGAAACTATCAAAGCCTAGAATGGCCTAAAACTATCAAAGGGGCCTAAAACTATCGAAGGCTCAGAATGGCCTAAAACTATTAAAGGCTTAGAATGGCCTAAAACTATCAAAGGCCCAGAATGGCCTAAAACTATCAAAGGCCTACAATGGCCTAAAACTATCAAAGGCCTGCAATGGCCTGAAACTAATGATTTCATTTATGCTCTATACTCGAACCATTTAGCAGCCTACAATGGCTTTAAACTAGTATCTCCATTTTATGGCTCATGCTTAAGCTAGCTGCGGCTTGTCATAATGCCAAAACCTATGATTCCATTTACGCTTCCCAAATGAAAATAACAAGAGAACGTTAAACTTGAGATCAATTTTCATTAAATATGTTAAAAATATAGTTTCTTTTGTTTTTTTTCATCACAATAAAACTATGGCCAATATAGCCACACTATGCATCCCTCTGGTCACCACTTTTTCCCATATCACCTAGCTCCACCTTTGCTTCAAGAAAGTCATCCTCATAGGGGCCACCGTTTTCATGAGGCATCTCCTCATGAAAGAGGTCCCCTATGCGAAGCTCTTCCACATGGGGTTGCTCGCCATGACTTTGACCACCTTCATTATGTTTTTCTTCATGCAGACCCTCTTCGTGAAGAACGTTACCTTCATCGTGTTCATCTTGCTGAGGATCCTCCTTGGGTTGCGCCTATGATCAGACATGACACGTATATTAACATTGCCATCAAAACTAGGTAAAAACACCAAAAATTATTACTACAACTTATCTGTGATGGTCCTACATCAGTAGCAAAAGGGATTTGTAAAGCCAACCCACAGACGTTGCATAATTTTGTCCATAATAAGCTCAAACCAAACCCCATCTCCTAGGTTAGCTCCAGCCTTGACCTTCCCCTTCTCCATAGGAGTCCATCGGGTGGTTCAGGGAAGAAGGAAGGGATGGTAGTCTCCCCTCCAGGAAGAGTCATTTCCCTTTCTAGAGAGGCACTTACCATCACTTGCTCCCAAAACTTTTCAAATGCACTGGAAGCACCAATAACGTCGAGGAATAGCCGAAGTGACTGAGCCTCAACAATAGAATCCCTGTAACATTGATGATAGGTAGCGCTTTCCCGTTTATGGACATATTTATGGTCTTTCTAAATTTTCCCCCATTCTTTGATACTCACGCTAAAGTCCTTCTAGTCTTGATTTTTCTGAGCTAGGAGATCCATTTGCATCCGCTGCTTGACCAGTTCATGGCTGGTCTGGACACTGTTCCTAAAGACAATCCAATAACGAGCATAGTCAACAACAGCTGTTCACCAGTCCTTGCTATCCATTCCTTGGGCCTTTAGGAACTCGTTCCACAACCTCAAATCCCTAACCTCCTCACCTAGAACTACCTTCTCCTTCTCTGACCTTTGCAATATTTTCCAAAGGTCTTTGTTCACACTTTGACATTCCCATAAGGAGCGCGTCGGGTGTACCTTACATCTACGCATCTTGTCGTAAATGTTGCAAGACATGATGGTTGCTTCCGATGGAGGTTCGGTGGTGTCTAAATCAATAGGCTTTGACGGATCCCATTTGAGGTGAGCTCCTAATTATATAAAATTATGTTTAACCATAATTGGGTAGCGTAATGCCACAATGGAATAAGCTCTGTGTAATGATCATAATGTACTAGCTTCAGGATCGATTAACTCTATGTGACTGATCATATCATGGACGATGCCTTCCATAAAGGTGAATTTATCAGGAAATTCACCCCAGGATTGAGCTGCCACTGTTGACTAGTGTACACCCTGGTTACCTATTACGCAAAAGGAATTCTATATAAAGACATGGTTGAGACATTACGATGAGTAGTATCACCTCTAGAAGTAGTTTTTTAGAGCCTAGTACACTGTGAAGGCTAAACTCATAGAGTGAAAAATCATTTACCTCTTCCTGTCTCGGCCGAAAGGACTTCAGCATCTTACACTGCTGCTTCCTTCTCATGTGTAGGAACCTACACCCCTCTTACCTAATTGATTGGAGCCTCTTCTTTCAAGGCCAGGGCCCCTTCCTCATGCCACAAAACTATAGCCCCTATTTTAGGGGTTAATCGTTCCACAACCTTTTCCATCACTTTCACATAACATTGTGAGTCAATAAAAATTATGTAATGCAACAATGTCTGTACGCAACATAATTTTCTCTACTTACCGATAGGAGGACTACTCCTCTAAAACCTAACCTCCATTTTCTTCCTCTCCCCACCTGCTGGCTTAGCAGGCTCCTCGGTCAGACGAAGATTTTTTTGTGGTACCAACAAATCCACTATCTCGGTCGCCAGGTGCTTCCCCCATGACACATCACTCATGTAAGAGGAAAGCACCCCATCCACATTGTCTTAACCCCATGTTCGATCCACCGCCATATTTTTTGTCATTATTGAAAACATCTCCCCGATTCCTTCTGGAGGGTTTTGCAACCTGATAGTGCTGAAAAGATGGAAAATCCATGATTTGGAAATCTGGCTGCGGTCTTGCTGCACCCAGATTCCATTCCTTTGAACTACCAAAAATTTGGCAAAACATTGTAAGAAAGCCATGAAGAAGGCAAAATGCACATTAAAATGGAACTCAAGCTTCTTGCGAAGCCTAACCATTTCAACGTGTAGGTCTTCAGCAAAATAGCTGGCCCAATTGAACTGTGTCCCCTCCACCATGACCTCTCACATAATTTGGGACTACTCTATGGTGAGGAACCTCCCTTGGGAGAGTGTCTTGGGGAAGGCCCGAGCTTGGAAAAGGGGGTAAATAGTGTTGGCCACCTCCAACTCGATCTTGTCAATGGGAATTCCCTTAACCTCCTTCTTGACCCCTAGCCACTCCTCTATCTCTTGCTGGTACTTCAAACTCCTCTTCGACTTTTCCTCTATAGGAAAGCCATCGGAGGCGACCCCAAAGAGATTGGTGAACAGTTAAGTGTCAATGTCAAAATTCACATGCACATTATGCACACGTATGTAGAGACGCTCAGCTTCCTCGCTGAAGGAGTTGACTAGGGTCAGCATTTCACCTGCAATGAAATTGGGGGTTATGGCCAAAAATAGGTCCATCAATCTAGCCTCCCGATGGTTATTGGTTAACACAACCGAGGCCACTCTATGGCCAAGCTAGCATTGCGTTTCCTTTATATCACCATAACAGAAAAAGAGACTATTAGCCTCGTGACCTAAGGCCATAATTGTGATTTCCCTTGATTCCTTGACTAAGAACATTAAACAATAGTTAAGGTAATATAAAAAAAATGGGACAACCTCATACATTATTTTCAGCTAACAACATTGATACAGTTGATCATCATAATAAAGTTTACTGGGCCCGAATGACAAAGGAAATGGAGGGATTTTCCTCTGCATGTCTGCGATAGTGAGGGGAGGGTCCAAAGTCCATTCCCTATCTAGCCATCTAATATTTCTACATCTAGAAAAGAAGTTGGCATAGATGGTCGAGTATTCTGGGATTTTGAAGGCTAGTTATCCCATGACATTGGCCCGTACGTTGCTGATGGAAGTAAATTCACTTATAGCCCTTTCAGTCAATGACAATGTATCGTTATTGCCCAGGAGACCACTGTCATTGATGAAAAATCTACACCATAGGAAAAATTCTTTATTCTCAATGCAAATTTAAATAGTAGTTAGCATACTGCAACACTGCGAGAAGAAACAAAAAATTACCGGCCTACATAATATACAGTGCCAGGTGGATTCTGAAAGTAGGTTGTGAGGTGACAGGCCACAAATAGAGTGTTGTAGGCATGATAACAGTTAAATCTAGGCATCTCCCAGATCCAACTCAAATGCCTCAAACCTTTGGTGCACTGTTCATGGTCTTGCACCTGCATAGTTTCAATCGTGCCATTTGATAGGAACGTCAAGATGCTCTACATCAAACCAGCTGGTAGCATCTCTAAAATAGCAGCAGCTGCATCGCCCGGTAGATGCGACCAGATGATTACGCTAAAATTATGAAGTAGAAACTACAAAACCTCCCGTGTGCCCCTTCGGAACCATACTGCCTCCTCCTTTATATAAGCATGAGGAGGAGGAACATTGGCCGTGGGAAGATGTGAGTAGCATAGAACGTCCACGATGTCCAAAACGATTAGGACAAGCTTTAGCATAATACTATACAATAAAAATAAAAAGTGCATTACTATTAGACAAATCATTTAGACATAAAAATTCATCACATGACATTAGGGTTATTCTGATTCCCAGAACATTACAGATTATACTAGAGATGCATAGCCAAAATCGCCTAAACCCTTGCAACAGCTCAATGTCTATCTCTGACAACAGCAATGAAAGAAACACTGTGTATTACCCTAGCGTAACATGTAACTATTACGGGAGAAAAGGAAAAGAAAATAGAACCCTGATTATGCTATGCATGAGTACTATACCTAGACTTTTTAATTATACATTACGCTTGATCAGTAATACTCTACGCTACTTAAACCCTCATGAAAATACAAGGTCCATCTCCAATAGCGAATACAAAGGTAATATCGCAAACTACAATAGCTTAGTCTGCGTAAACAGATATTAACACCCGACGCAATATGCACATTCAAAATAAATACAACTACAATGCCACAACAAACATAACAATAGTGCAAGAGGATGAAAGGTGACTTATCGGTTGAGTGGAGTAACTTCCCGAGCCTCGACTTTGGCCTACGAAGCCCATTGCAAACTCTCATGCACTTCGTCAATCCTAACCAGTTTAGCATTCTTTCCTCTGACCTTTCATGCCATAGTTCTTTGCAAAATCGTCTGTTTACACCTTGCTTCCACTTCCTTTCTAATATAGCTAGATTCAAATTCATGATATCTATGGCCTGTTTTGAGCATCAAACCAGTGGTTTATAAATGAAATGTTTGAAGTTAACTAATTTTTCTTCCCAATCGATGCGGAACTTTCCCGAAATGCCAATGTTAGCATGACATGAAATGTGAAGATCGAGGCATTAATTTCATAGATATCGTGTAAATTGTGGTCCGAAATGACTCTAAACTAATGCATAGCTTATCACTTCGTAATTCGGCCGCATTAACTATGGTCTATGCAAAAATTCAAATTCCATTATTTCGACATGCTAGATGTGCCATCTTACATCTTTCACCTTATTTTACAAAAGTCACATGCTAGCATCTAGGAAACCTAGTTCACCATTTTCCTTACAAAACTATGCATATCTGTAATGGTCCATTAAGACCTTAAACTGGAAGCTTCTCTAATACACAACTCTGATGCAAAGAAAAACAAACTCGTATCATTCAATAGATTGGTAGAAAAACAATGTAACAACTTCCATTTTTGGCAATTTTGCAGAGCAATTTGTAAATGGACTTAGCTTTATCTACACCCTTAGCCTTAATAGGCCCATATGGGGAGATCATTAGATAGCTCAATCACATGCTCATAGGAATGTACCCTTCCCTTTGTGACACAACCATAGCAACATTGGAAACATCCTTAGACTAGCCAGAACATCTGGCCCGAACTCTAGACCTGGAAGCTGGTGATGTGACCAAAGACCCTCTCAATGAGGTCCCTATGGTTATGCACAAAGGAAAAAATAAAACTCTTAGGGTTAGTTCCCTCTTAGACCAACAGACATAGAGTGACATAACGCAATTGCTCCAAAATAATGCTGTTGTATTTGCATGGTTACACGAAGACATGTCGGGATTAGACCCGAGATTAATATAACATAACATAATTTTAGACCCATGCATGAAAGCCATTAGACAGAAGGCATGCAAGATTAAGCCAAAAATCATGTTAGCAATGCGTAATGAAATCACTAAGCTATATTAGGATGGTTTCATTCACGTGGTCGATTACTCAGATTAGGTGTCCAACATCATAGTTGTCTCTAAGAAAACGGGAGGCATACGCATCTGCATAGACTTCCAAGATCTGAACAAAGCCACGATTAAGGAAAATTTTCCATTACCGAGTATCAACCAACTGATCAATATAACAATTGGTCACACACTTCTATCCTTTATGAATGGTTTTTCAAGTTATAATCAAATTCGTATTAATGTAGAGCATCAATTGACCACAACATTTATGATGCCCTAGGGGACCTTCTGTTACACTATGATGCCTTTCAAGCTAAAAAATGCTGGAGCAACGTATCAACAAGCCATGACATACATCTGTAGCTATTACCTCTTAGGGAGATTGAACGACTACGTAGATGACATAGCTATCAAGTCTATAAAGTTGGAAGATCATTCAGAAGACTTGGAGTTAGTCCTTAAACGGTGTCTCAAGCATGAATTATGGCTCAACCTAATGAAATGTGTATTTGGAGTCAAAATCATACACATGTTGGGGTTCGTGGTATCATAGACTGGCATCTGAGTCAACCCCGACAAGGTCAAATCCATCGTTGATTTAACGCCACCTACAAACCTCAAAGAACTACACGGGTTGCAGGGCAGACTACAATTTATCAGGTGGTTCATTTTGAAGTTAACAGATAAATTACATCCTATGCAACATCTCCTTAATAAGGGTGTTAATTTTAAATGGACTAATGACTGCCAGTGTGCATTTGACAACTTGAATAAGGAACTGCAACATTTACCAATGGTTTTCCCGCCACAAAGGGATCAACCTTTTCACGTTTATCTAGCAAACTTAGACATGTCTATAGCTGCGGTACTTTGATAGAAAAGGAATGATGGGTCAGAAGCCCCTATCTATTATCTGAGTCATGCTCTATTTTTGTATGAGACAAGGTACCATGAAGTGTAGCGTAACTGTTTGACATTGGTACTCAAGAAATGTAGACATTAGCTTTTCCGTAGCCAGGTCAATATAATTTGCAAAAACAATGTTCTGCGAGCTATCTCAAATAGCTTGTATCAGAGTAGTAGGATAGCTCACTAGAAAGCTATCACAGCAGAATTTGATTTATATTATTTTGGCCAACCATCCACCAAAGGTTAGGCTATAGCTGACTAGCTAGCAATGTCACCTATTAACTATCAAGCTATGATAAAGCCAGAATTTCTAGATGAACATGGACATAGTTTAAGCCCTATATCAACATGCCTCGAAGTAATGTTATACTTTGATGAAGCTTCGACTACTAGAGGAAGCAGTGCTGCCACTATTATTATGCTCTCCCTTGAGGATGTGCATCTATTCACTTACCACCTAGCCTTCCCTTGTACCAACAATGTGGCAGAGTACGAGGGGCTCCTTAGAGAACTTAACATTCAACACTTGGTAATTAGAGGCGATTCGATGCTCATCATCAATCAAATCATAGGGGTCTATTCCTACAAAGCTATGCATTTACAACCCTACTATGATATGGCTAAATTTCTCCTGAAGCAATTCATGACAACCGATGCCCAACATGTGCTGCGTAATGGAAATGTCGTAGCCAATGCACTAGCCACATTGGCATTAAACATGCCATTACATTTGTTTGCCACTTGGCCTGCTTTAATGATGGAATGTACAGACCCTATCATTCAAATATCACAAATTTCTTTGTTAAACACAGGAGGAATGTCAGAATGGTACGACAACATTAAGACTTACCTTCTGCATGGTGAACCACCGCATGAGCTAACACATGCATAAAAAGATGCAGTGTGCAAGCCTGCCAGGCAATACGTCATCATCGGAGATAGTACTCTTTGTAGATGTTCTTTCGATGGGGTATTGATAACCTGCATTAAAAATGACCAAGCATAAAAAATAGTTAGCGAAATCCATGAAGGGTTGTGTGGAGGACACGTAGCCCTACGAGCCATGGCTACTAAAATTAGATGCCTAGGGTACTATTGGCTGTATATGGAAAAAGACTGTCTTACCAAGGTCAAAGCATGTGACACGTGCTAGTGTTACACAAACTTAATACACGTGTCACCTACTGAGTTACACACTACACAGATTACTTGGTCATTCTAACGATGGGGATTTGATATCATAGGTCCCATTGCGCCTAAATCCTCCATAGGACATAGTTTCATTATCATCGCTAGTGAGTATTTCATGAAGTATGGAAGATCACATCCCAACAGGTTTGCCATTTCATCTTAGATAACATAGTAACCAGGTTTGGGCTCCCTATGACTATTGTGACTAACAACAGATCACAATTTAGTAGTGCAGAAACCAAATCTTTTTGTGATAATCTTGGTATCAAGCAATCTTTTTCTTCACCCTACTACCCACAAGCAAATGGTGAAGCATAAGCAACAAACAAGGTGATGATCAATCTACTTAAGAAGATGCTCAACAATAACAAAAAGAAATGGCATGAGAAAATCCTCTATGTGCTATGGGCATATTGTACGACATGCAGAATAGCTATAGACAGGATGCCCTATAGCCTGGTCAATTGATCCAAAGTAGTGTTGCCCTTGCAATTGTAGATCTCCTCATTGCGGATGGTCCTATACATGGTTATAAATGAGACTCAACACAATGAGTCTAGAATCGTGGATTTAGATTCAATGGAGGAGAAGCACATCCAGATGCTTAACACCATCAAAAGATATCAGGAAAAACTGAGACTGAAGCACCGGCACAATCTGCATCAATGACCAATCAAGAAAGGAGACTTAGTTCTCAAGGCCACTCATGAACCAATAGGCAAATTCTTTGTAAACTGGGAGCACCCTCTCCTAGTCATTGGTGCATATGATAGTAAAATTGTTGACGAATTTTTTTGGTCCCTTTACCTCTCTGGTGTTTTGTATTTTTTTTCGATGTCTTTCAGGCAAGTCCTCTAAACATCAACAAATAGGGGCCACTAAAACACCATGAAAATTTTAAGATCTCAATGGTTTAGCAAAATCCTTGCGATTTGGGCAAGGATTGGTGACAAGTCATGGCTCAGCAAGTTTCCTTTTCAGCTAAATCACTGATTATTTCATGCTGCGCATCATAGTGCAAATAAACTCCAGAAGATAGAACAAGACAAGGGATGCATGACGACAAGCCTTCAAAACTTTGCAAGTTTTCTATGAAATCTTAACTTTTGGCACATTACGCTACATTATGCAACATAGCGTAACACAACATAATGTAGCATAATGACTAGAAGGTAGTTCATCACAGCAACAAAGATGACGGGATTCATGAATTCGATCAGCCAGCAAAACCTTAAAGGTTTAAACAACGATCCGCATCGTGCCACACAGTTCAGCAGACTTTCTTTTTTTTTTGTCAAGGGGCCTGTTACACTACATTACACAGCGTAGTGTAATAAACCCTAGAACAACTAATCAGGAATAAAGGAAGCACAGCAACAACACTTTAATCTTTTGCAGATTCGCTACTTTATGCTGAACTACGCAACGCAACGTAATCTAGCATGATGCAGCGTAATGTAAGCAACGTCAAAACTCCAACGAAAGTTGTTTATGACATGTTACACTTTAGAGCATAATGTAGTGTGGTGCTACAAGTTTCAAAGACAAACACATGAAGTCAACAACATAGTGGAAGTTTAGGACACACATCATCTAAACTGCATTTTTCTGCTGACCCTAGCCTTATAAATGCTCCAGTTGACAAAGATCAAAGGGTTGGAAGAAAATTTTCTTTCAAGATTGACAAGAGAGGAAAAGAAGATCAATGATCATGAGAACATTGGAGGTGATTGGCAAGAATCATTAATTGAGAATAGTCGATTAACAAATATTCTGCCTCGGGTCTGACTTCCTTGCACCTAGATTGGCTACAACAAGGTAGATTGACCTTTGCTTATTTCATCTTTAAATAACTTTCTTGCTACTGGCATGTATTTTGTCGAAACCAAAGTCTTCCAATGATCAGTTAAATCCTAGATCTTGGGATTGCACTCTCTATAAATCCAATTTCTTTTGTCCTATTTATACAGATTTTACAATCGCGTTAAATCATTTACATCATTTTCAATTACCTTCAAGATTAACGATGTTATATCTCCATATAAAAATTGTCACTCTGCCATCCAATCATTACAAAAATTTTATTGATTAAGTATGTCCCTTTCTAATTGACAAGGAACATTCAGGGCACCTTGAATTCATTTTTTTCTCTAGCACAGCCCTCACACAGATCCAGGGTTAGAACTGTATACACGGACTTTCATTCGGTATTTCCAGTGACCGACATTTTCCGTTGTTACACCCATAAATTTATTGTTCACACAAAATTTGAAAATAAAAAATGCTCTAAGGACTCAATCCAAATGACAAATTGACATGAATCTTACTAGCCCGGTATGGCCTAAAACTACCATATGGCCCAGTACAGCCTAAAATAGCCATGAAAACTACTATGTTCCACAATTTCACTAGTACATAAATTAATTACCTGATGCACATTTACATTTAACAACCCCTTCGTCAAGCAAGTGTCACTTACTTTGCTCATGGTTTAAATTGGCAGGACTAAGCACATGGCCACCAAGAATATCCTTTCAACATTATCTCTCAGTGGATCATATGGAAAGGTAAAAAAAATAATCAATCAAGAATCCTTGGATCTAGACCCATCAGCTTATACTAATTTAATAGCTTCCGCACAAGAAACATTGGACTAGCCTAAAAATGTGACTAAGACGTTGGATCTAGAGGCTAATAATATCACTGAAGATCCCCTTGTTAAATTCCCCATTACCACATCTAATGGTGAAGCCTGAACATTGAAATTAAGTGCCCTATTGGACTCACAACTTGTCGATGAAATTACACAAGTATTGAAAGACAAAATAAAAACATTTGCATGGTCATATATCGAAATGCTAGGATTAGACCCTTGAATTTTCCAACACAACATCATCCTTGATGAAAAGGTCAAACCGGTGAAGCAAAAGGCACGAAAGGTTAGACTCGAGGTGGCTTTGACAGTCCATGCTAAAATCACAAAGCTCTACCAAGTGGGTTTTATTCGTGCTGTTGACTATTTTGACATGGTATCAAACATTTTCGTGGTCCCTAACAAGAGTGGTAGTATACGCATATGCATTGATTTCCATGATCTTAACACAGCCACTATAAAGGATGACTTCCCCCTACCTAGCATTGATCAACTTATTCACACAATTGCTAGGCATGCACTATTATCCTTTATGGATGGATTTTCAGGATATAACCAAATAAGAATCAATCTGGAACATCAACTCAAAACAACTTTTATGATACCTTGGAGCACATTCTGCTATATGATGATGTCATTTGGCCTTAAAAATGTAGAAGATACATATTAACGAGCAATGACATATATATTTAGTGATTACATGCTCAGTTTTCCCAATGATTACGTTGATGATATTGTGGTTAAATCTAAAACAACCGAACAACATGCAAAAGGTCTAGACTTAGTGCTTAAATGTTGTCTCAAATATGACCTTAGACTCAATCCAAAGAAATGTGTCTTTGGTATCAAAACAAGTAAAATGCTTGGCTTCGTAGTCTCTGAAATAGGGATATGAGTAGACCCTAATAAGGTTAAGGCAATAACTAACATGCAATCACCAAAAAACCTTACTGAACTACATGGTCTCCAACGTAGACTGAAATTCATAAGATGCTTCATCGAAAGGCTGATAAATAAGTTGAGACCCATGCAACACCTATTATGAAAGAATGTGTAGTTCCAATGGACTCAACAATGCCAGGAAGCGTTTTAGGACATAAAGCAAGAACTGGCTTAACTATTGATAGTTTATCCCCCTCAGAGTGACAAACCCTTTTACATCTACCTTGCAACTTCTAATTCTTCCATTTCATCGATGCTTTGTCAAAAACGTAAAGACGGAGTCGAGTTCCCTATATATTACCTAAGACACACTTTAATTACCTATGAACACCAATACAATGAAGTAGAGAAATCATGCCTTGCCCTCATTTTCTCCATGAAGAAATGGAAGCATTATCTCTTCCATAAACAAGTTTACATCATTTGCAAGAATAATGTACTTTGTGCCATCACTAACAACATCTATTAGTCGAGTAGGATAGCTAGGTGGAAAGCAATGATCGCAGAGTTTGACTTACACTATGTTGCTCAATCTTCTGCAAAAGGTCAAGCGATAGTCACACAATTAACCATCTCGCCAATGCATGATCAAGAAATAATTAACCTTGAATTACTTGATGAGAATTGTAATAGTATAGACACCATGCCTAATAACTACGAGGGGATCCTTTATTTCAATGGAGCTTCAACTTCTTGAGGAGGAAGTGTTGTAGCCATTTTAACATACCCCTCAAGAGAAATCAAACCCTTCACCTACTGATTAACCTTTCCTTGTACCAATAATATGGCAGAATACAAAGGTCTTCTTAGAGGTCTTCAAGCAGCATTAACTTCGGGAATCACACGTTTGGTAGTTTGAGGTAATTTACAGCTAGTCATTAATCAAGTCACTAAGGTTTATGCATGCAAAGATCTCCATTTACAACCATATTGTGACTTGACCAAACATCTGCTAAGGTGACTAGTAGAGGTGGATATATAACATGTCCCTAGAAGTAAAAACACCATTGCCAATGCACTTGCTACACTAGCCTTAAACATGACACCTGAAATGTTCCATGCATTGCCTAGCTCTATAAAAAATTATGGTGAGCCTATAATTAACACCCTAGATGAAATGCCTATAGAATTCGTTAACATAAAACATGTAATAGAATGGTATGATGACATAAAAGAGTACCTTCTGTGAGGTGAACCTCCACAACATTTGAAAAATGCTCAAAAGGATGCCATGCTAAAATGCTCTTGGCAATATGCACTAATAGGAGACACATTGTGTCGCAAATCCTACAAGGGCATTCTGCTAATGTGTGTTAGTAGCATTTATGGCCAAACAATTATAGAACAAGTCCACAAAGGACTTTGTGGATGGCATATAGAACCCAAAGTAATGGCAACAAAGATTAGGTGCTTGGGGTACTACTGGCCACACATGGAGTATGATTGCATCTCCAAGGTTAGGATATGTGACATTTGCCAAATGCATGGTAACCTAATACATGTGCCACCTAATTAATTGCACACAACACAAATCACATGGCCATTCCAAAAATGGGAATTAGACTTAATTGGACCAATAACGCCATCATCCTCCACCGAACATAACTTCATTATAATAGCAACTGAATATTTCACAAAATGGGTAGAAGAAATTTCTCTTAGGAAGACCACTTTAAAACACGTCTGCAATTTCATAATAGAAAACATCGTGACCCATTTTGGTATTCTGATAACCATCGTTATTGATAATGGGCCATAATTCAGCAGTGCAGATACTAAAAGCTTCTGTGAAAGCTTGGGTATTAAGCATGCATTCTCTTCACCTTATTACCCATAGATCAATGGTCAAGTAGAGGCTACAAACAAAACTATCATCATGGTCTCAAAAAGATGTTAAACCAAAGCAAGAAGTGATGGCATGAATAATTAGTCTACACATTGTGGGCATACAAAATGACACATCAAACATCTATAGGTAAAACTCCATATAGTCTTCTATATGGATCTGAAACTATTTTACCTTTAGAGTTATAGGTTCCCTCGTTGCAGATAGCTCTCTCAAGCCTCCTTGATGAAAGCCAATGTAATGAAATGTACATTTCTAACCTCGACTCGGTGGAGATGGAATGTATGCACTCGTTTGATCAGATCGAGTGGTACCAGAAACAATAGCGACAATGACATAAACAAAAGCTATATAAACACCTGATAAGGAGACTTAGTTCTTAAGGCCATCCATAAACATCCAAACAAATTATTAGTCAACTGGGAAGGGCCTTACTTGGTCACCAAAGTGTACAATAATGGAGCATTCAAACTTGCTGACATGGACATGAATGAGTTTGCTAATCCCACAAATCATCTATACCTGAAATGGTACTATGTCTGATCAAACTAAGATACGTAATAGTCCTAGCATCACGACCTAAAACTAATACCATAGAACGGTCTTGGCATCATGACCTAAAACTAATTCCATAGAATGATCTTGGGGCTATGACTTGAAATTTGCACCATAGAATGTCCTGGAGTTATGTCGGTAAAATGAAACCATAGAGCTCTATTGGGCATGACATTAAATTGCCACATTTATTTGCCATGATGTAAAACTAGCATCCAAGGTCCACTAAGACTAAAAACTGGTTTGCCTCTTCATAGTCTGCTATGACTATAAACTAGCAACGCACTGTCCACTACGATGCTACTCTAGCATTGTCCAAAGGGTTATGACGTGAAACTAATCCACAATAGTCTGCTAAGACTATAAACTGGCAACATCATCGATGACCAGGTAGTACTTGAAAAGACATGTTGTTGCAATTGGCTGTACCTATTCCACAAAGACTTGCCATCCATTTGTCTCACGGACCCTGATGAAGTTGATGTTGTTCATGATTCTATTTTCTTTGAAATTGCATGCAGTGGCTCCATATCCTTATTTATTTTCAAGTTTGAAGTGCTTAGCTAACCGAATCATCTGTGGTTTTCTTTTCATTTTGGAGTTGTGTTTGCAAGATAACACATCTGAGGTGTTCGTGCATAGATGCACTTCATCATGATAACAAGGCATCACATTCTTCTTGAAGCACGTGATTGTGTTAATCAATCCATTCATAAGTACATTCCTAATTCTTGATACATTCCCTATTCCCCATCATGGTATCCTATTCGATTACACCCCTAGATACATTCTACTCACCTCAAATCTCTTGATACACTATTGCACATTGTGATTATTTAAGCAATTTCAATGCAAAATACAATACACGGTACATGATACGTAATGCAAGTGCATGAGCATGAGCATAGCACCAAAAGCAAGCTCTTTCAGAAAAAAAAAGTAGAAATAAACAAACAAAAAAGAAAAATAACAAAAAGGTCAAAGAGAAAAATGCAAGGAAAAGGTCTTCATGACCTCATTGAAATTATAGACCAAATACTATTGGCTATTCTCATACAAGCCCTAGGAAAGAAGGAAATTATGTTGGAAAATAGTTACACTCATGTCTCAAATGATCATGTTCACATCATTATGTGGATTTGGTTGTTTACAACGAGCCTTATAAACACTCTATAAGAGTCCCATTTCTCCAAAGAATGCACCTCCTATGTCCTGGTTTCGAGTCTGCTAAACACTGGCTACCGACAAGAACTAGAAATATGGCTTGTTCATGTGAGATAATTCCTATCTCACAATTCCAACAACAATTATAACCCTTGATCAACTCTTGGCTTCCCCTGGTCACAACCAATCCCCTTGCATCTTGAACTATATTTCCCCAAGCCCATGTACTTTTGAACATGGTGTGATGACATCCAGGCATGGGCCAATGATTAATGCTTGGTGCCTGGTTGTTCATGGTGTTTTGCACTTCTTTGTTGATGCCTCTCAGGTGGATTCCTCCAGATGCTAATAAAGAGGGGCCAATGAAAGACCACTAATTCTAGCCTAACACTTTGAGACAACTCAAGAACTTTAGAGAGTTTGGGAGGAAAAATTTGACTAAGACATGGAACTCACATCCAGCTTACTCTTTTGAGAGTTTGGGAGGCAAAATTTTACTAAGACATGGAACTCATGCCCAGCTTGCTCATGCTATCAAGCTAGCTTCCCCTCAGCATGAGCAATTTCAATAGCTTCAAAATCAAGTAAAAAATGGTCAAAATATGAGGGTGCAAGCCATCCTCAAGAGCCACTAATGTCCATTCCAAGTTTTAGCATTCAAGAGTCAAAATTTCAAGCCTAATTACATAGATTTTCTCACTCACTCTATGGTCATGCTGAAGTCACACTAGCAGCATGAGTACAACATGACCAACTCTGATAGCCTCAAAAATGAGTCAAAATGATTTGATTCCAAGGTGTAAGTCATCCTTAGAGTTCAGTGTTGACAACTTCAAGTTCCAACCTTCAAAATTCCATATTTCAGGTCCAAAATTACAAGTTTTTGTAGCTCATGTTGTGGTCATGCTACACTTACATTGGCAACATGAGTCCACCGTGAGCTACCAAAAGTGGTTCAAAAACAAGGCACATCAAGCTTATATTTTTACTTTCAGATCACTTTCAAGGTTAGCCATAGTCAAGAAATCGTTTTCCTCATGACATAGGCTTCAAAGTTCAAAATTTGGTGCAAAATATGTCATTTTAGCTCACTCATGCTAACGTCACGCTGGCAGCATGAATGTAGCATAAGTGTAGTGTGAATGTAGAATTAGCACGCTAAGGACATGCCAAGACAAAATCAACTTACGTTGGAAGATTTAGTGAAGTAAAGATATCTTGAACAGCCACAAAACCACTCAGATCGACATATTGTAGTAGTTAATTTAAAGGTTGAGAAGTTTCAAGTGAGCCGTAGTCAATTTTTATTTTTGTACATTATCATTTTCATTGTAAATTTTTAGCATTTGTGAGGTTTTCAAGCTCTTAAGATCCAAATTGTATTTACTTCCATGAGCGTAAGCTAGCTTGAGTAAGCCAACACACATTATAAGATACAGTGCACCTGGTCAAGAACATAGCTTGCCCACACACGTCCAACTCACACATAGCTATCCATTGAACACGTGTTACCTGATCTATTTTCCTCTCAATTCTTAGCCATTGATTCTATCCATGAGTTCTGCACCCGATCCTAGTTGAACGCTATTAATACCCTATCAATTCACATAAATGGGATCGGCAATTTTGAAGGTGGATGGCTTAGGAAGAACTAACCAAAAACTTTGGATGCTTAGACACACGTAATTCCTAGCATCCAAGCACTTCTAAAACACATCATCTTGGGGCTTGGTGCTTGACTTTCCATCCACACATGCAACTATGCTTTGACCAGTGCACATCCTTTCTAAGGAACACAATACAATTCATTTTTTCCAGCCATGATATTGTTTACTCTGTTTACATTTAGTTTGTGTTTTGTCTACAATACTCTTCTATATACGCTCTATTTTCATTTCGTACATTACCATTTACATTTCATACATCATTAGTTATGATAATCCTAGTGCAATCCATAGTTTACACTTGGGGAAGTTCTTGGTTGATTTGCATGCAGACCATCTAAGGCACTCTACCTTCATTTCCTTTTCCAACTTTCCCTCAAGCGAAGGTAGGGTCAGCTATGCCTGCCCGATGATCTTTTGGTGTTTGTTTTCCCTTCCATCCTTACACCAACGATTTAGGTTAGTACAAAACCATCTAATACTCTAGGAATGAATAGTACTAGGATGTTAAAATTTACAAGAAGGGATTGAGGTAGACCCTGAAAACATAAGAATCATCCAAGAAATCACATGATAACCAAAGATAGTTAAATAAATTTGATCATTTCTTGGACACATTGGCTACTACCAATAGTTCATAGAGAAATTCTCTAAGATTGTAAAGCCATTGGTTGAGTTTACAAAGAAAGATGCTTTGTCCATCTAGACCAAGGAATATGAACATGCATTCCAATAACTAAAAGATAAACTTGTAAAAGCTCCAATTCTATAGCCACTAGAGTGATCTAGACCATTTTACATGATGAAGAATGCATCTAATTATGCCTTGAAAGCCATTCTTACATAGTTGGATGATAAGAAATATCTATATTACATCCACTACATAGGCTGAAGCATTGTGGGTACACAGTTGAGTTACACCACAACTAAGAAAGAACTAATGGTAGTGGTGTATGCTCCTCAAAATTTTAGGTACTATGTTCTTGGCTATAAAATTTTTGTGCATATAAATCATAATGCCATATGCTTCCTAATGTATAAGCCAATGGTAAGCTCTCATATCATATAGTGGCTTGTGATCTTGCAAGAATTTGATCTCACAATGGTAGATCGAAAAGGAATTGAGAATGTGATTGTTGACCACCTCTCTTGGGTAAGATGGGATGATAAAGAGGAGGAGAGTCCACTCTCTAATTAATTTACAAAATAACTCCTGTTTACAAGAACAATAAATGACCAATTTATAGTAGAAGAAACATGGTATGATGGCATCATCATTTACATTCTAACCCAAGAGATGCCACAAGATCTAGACTCTATAAAGAAACAACAATTTATTCATTAGGCAAAGAAGTTCATGGAAATCAACAAACACCTTTACAAGGTGTGCATCAATGGCTTTTCTCATTGGTGTGTCCCTGATGTAAATTAACTATGCAATCTCTAGGATGCTCACAAAGGTCCTTGAAAAGGCCACTATGGAGGGAGATTCAAAACCATAAAATTCCTAATGGTAAGATACTATTGGCCTACAATATTTAAGGATGTCCATAAATTTGTCCAATCTTGTAAATACTATTAATGAGATGGTGGGATGACTACATGAATGGAGGATCCTCAATAGTGTATTCAACCATTGGAGCCCTTTGACATATGAGGCATAGACTTCATGGGTCCCATTACATCCATGTTTAATGGAAATGCATACATCATCATAATAGTCAACTATTGCATCAAATGGATAGAAGTAGTAGCCATCATCAACTATACATCATCCATTGCTACTAGATTTGTATAAGAAAATGTTGTAAATAGGTTTGGGATGCCACATGTATTAATTTTTGATAATGGAACTCATTTTATAGGTGCCACTTTTTGAAAACTCAAGTAACGCTTGGGGGTCGAAGATAAATTAACAACATCTTATCACCCCTAAGCTAATAGCCAAGTAGAGGTAACTAGCAAGTAGATCATAGAGATCCTAACTAAGATAATCAAATATATGAGATATTGGTGCACAAAACTTATTGATGCCCTTTAGGCCTAGTGCTCAACATGAAAACTTCCTATTATCTACTCTCCCTATGAGCTAGTGTATGAAAAACTTCCAATGCTCTGAATTTAATCTAAGCTCTCTACATTCTCAATGTCCTAGAAATTGAATCCTGACCTACTTTTAGCATAAAAATAAAGGCTGATCAACCTCAACATGCTAGAAAATAATTTATTAGTAGCCATATCTTTGAATGAAGTACACAAGGCATTAAACAAACAACAACATGACCTTAGAATATAGAAAGTGAAATTTCAACTAGAAGATAAGGTTCTCTACTAGAACCCCACACATGTACCCTAGAAAACAAAATTTCAAATGTTGTGGAATGGATCTTATATAATTGATGAAACCTTTTGTTCTAGGGCAAGACCATATACAAACATGAGAGTCCAAACGAAAAGTAGTTGGTCAAAATTCAACAAGTGAATCTTTTCCATGAGCCCAAGCAAGCTTGTGCAACAAATACCTCAATGGATGGACATCCATGCTTAATTTTCTAGATCTCTTCCTTCCAACTAAGTCATGGGGAAGATGGCCATCTATTCTAATCATCCATATGGCTCCTCAATTTTTCTTTTTTATTATTTTTCACATTTTTGATTTTACAATTTCTTTATTTCACACCTTTTTGAATTTTAAAATTTTTCCTATTTTACACTCTTTTTTGTTTTACACCATCATTAGTACATTTGAATATTTCTTAAATATTTTACACTTTCTTATATATTTTAGTTTGTTTTATTTAAGTGTGATTTTTAAATTTTTTCTAATGAAAAATGCTTTATGCCAATAAGACATAGTGGTGTTGTAGCTACTACTAATGGTGGTTTTTGCTTAATTTTTTCTTTGCTAATGTTTTCTTTCTATTTTTGAATTTTTGTACTAATGGCTCAATCATTGTTTCTTTTTCATAGAATAGGAAATGAGTCCATAACATCCACCCATTCACAAAATCTATGATTTCTCTTGTTTTGAAAGTTTGAGGTCCCTTTCATTAAATAAACCTTTAATAAATTCGTAACCTTAGTAGTTTTTGGAATTTGAAAAGATTGAAAAGTTTGTATAGGGTGTGAGTTCAAGGGAATTAAATACTCTTTGTACTCTTCTACTTACTTGGATGCTTGAGTGTTTTCATAGACTTCTTACCATTCCATATTGTTCAATAATAAGAAGTCAAAGAATGTCTTTGCATGGTGTGGTTCAATAAAAAAAATAAGAGAAATATAAAAAAAAGAAAAAGAAAAAAAACCATAATGAGAATTCAAAGCACACTACTTAGACAAAAGAATGGGCTACAAAGCACTAGCTATGAGACTAGAAAGACATGTTACCCATGCTTAAAGGTCCCCTCTAACTAAGGCCCTCTCTCACTTCCTACTCCTCTTTTTCCCTCTCTATGGAATAGTGGTTGTTTTTTGGGTGCACTCTTGTGTCTTGACGGAATGGATCAATCTTGGAGTGGTGATGTGAAGTCATTAAAAGAGGTTGGTTTTGGTCTAGACTAAGGATGGATCTTCTTAGTTCATTTTAAACACAAATTCCAAAAGGGACTTTTTATGATCTCAATTAGGAATTTTATTCCACCTTCTCTATCATCCATCTATGCTGACCATAATTCACCTCATTCCCAAAGTCCATGTTCTTGATCCTATATCTTAGTTTGACGTATTTGAATTCTTTGATAGAATCTTCTAGGTCTTGATCCTTAATTTCCATTGACCATTAATCACCTATGGGACCCATGGACTCCTTAGGTTGAGGTTATGCGACGGCAAACAAGGCATGTGCTTGCTATGGGAAGGACCGACATGCATATCTCTTGTTTTGGTTCATTAAGTACCTTATCCTTAGATATTCTTGTAATTAAAATCTTTCATACACCCATCTTCTACATCATACCATATGCTCCTTTACATATTTTTTTCATTAACCATGCTTTGCATCAAAGTTTTCAATTTTTGAGCATTCAAAGATCCTTTTCAATGATTTTATCATATTATTTTCTTTTCTACGATTCCATGGACCCCAAATTCATTGAAAAATTTCTTATATTTTTTGAGATATTCAAATTTCAAATTTTTTCCTATGGTCCCCATATATAAGGTCTTGTCAATAGAGTAGACCTGTATATGAGGCCTCGTATCTGGGGGCCCATGAACACCAAGGAAAAATACTATAAATAGATGTGAACTAACTTGGAAATTTTTACATTTTCTCAAAAACACCAAAGAAGTTTTTTAATTTTTCAGAGCCTAAAACCTTCTAGAGCTCATAACCTCCAAACCGTTAATCCAAATCACTTCGTTCTTCAACCTTGCAACTAGTGGATGTAAACTTCATTGTGGGGGATAGAAATATGCCTTTTTTGATAGAAAATGTTTTTCCATTTTTCTAACTCCCATAAAGGTTTAACTAGGAAATCAACTATTGAACATCAAATTATAAGAGCTAAACCTTTCCAATGAGCTCTAGTGATATTTATCATAAATAATTGATAAATATTAATAAAAGAATCAATCTACCATGGCCTAACCTTATCCAAAGTGTAACTAACTAATGAGAGAAGGTTTTCAAAAGTTTAATGTCACACATTATATCTACTAATCCATGGATGTGTTGTGATTGCAGATGGCACCAAAAAGAAATCACAAGC
This sequence comes from Gnetum montanum, assembly GCA_015680685.1. Lineage (NCBI taxonomy): Eukaryota > Viridiplantae > Streptophyta > Gnetopsida > Gnetales > Gnetaceae > Gnetum > Gnetum montanum. The sequence continues at coordinate 329,932 of MNCI01001687.1, read as the reverse complement.
AAGAAGTAGGACCATCTCAACCAAGGGAGAAATTGAAGAAGGAGCCAAGAATAGGCCCAAGAAGAACCATTGGCAACCCATGCCATACGTCCTTTTAGGGAATAGGTGAAAGTAAAATCTATCAAACAAATCCTAGTACTAACAGCAGGAATAGAACACTCCCATCAGGGTGATACGCTAGCACCACAAGAAAATCTAGAGGTGACCTTGATAGAGGCTTGCCTCAATCAAATCAAATCATGAGAGGTTCATAAAATAGTTGATGGGATGAAAATATCACATACATGATATCGCAGCCCCCCACAATATCTATAAATAAGAAGCATCTTTCCCTTGTATCTCCATCTAGATTTAGACCCTTAGCCAAACTATAGCGTAGTTTTACCATTCTAGAGTTAGAATAATTTCCATGTGCCCGCAGTAGTAGTCCTAAAGTGAACGGATCCTTATTTGAGCAAATTGTACCTAAGCACACATTCGTGTATGGCAATAAAGAAAAACTTTTTGCTAAACCTTGCAGCATGTGGACTAAGCTAAATAGGATTTAATTATTGTTAAATGTTTAAATGTTTTCTTAGTTAATTAAATCTCTCTCAACCCTTGACCCTCCTAGTTAAGTGCATTCAATATGACCGCTTCAAGCACGTGTGTAGTGCTTGGTAATGTAGTAATGAATAGTGTTTGGTAATCCTAGTAGTGTTGCACTAGTTTAGGGTGTGTGCGGCAAGTGAGAACAGATACTAGTGCTAGGGAAATTAGAAATTAGTTAGTGAATAGTTAGCGAAAGTAGGCATTTAGTCTCTTCACCCTCTCCCTATTAGCATAAGACATTAAAAAGATAAAAGACATAAAAATCACATACCTCAAACTTACTTAACCATACAACTATGAAAATACAAGTAAGTTTGGGAGGACAACGATTGATTAACCTTAAGTGTTCCATTAGGGAGCGTAAGTACTTAGTCCTTGGAGTTCAACCGGATCGCACGTGAGATGCTCGTATTCGTATGGTTGAGTGTAGGGGTACCTCGCCACTCATAATTGGTGCCATTGCCAGGGACTTAGTTGTTTGTGTGCTATGTAGAACATAGGAAATCATCCACATTGTTGGAAAGCTTAAATGAACCCTTAGGGTTAATCAAGAAAAAAATAAGATAACGGTAAACAACACACCAAATAAGAAAAAAATGTCTTCTTCTTCGCACAAAAGCACTTCACTGCTTAGGAATAACACTAGAGACAGTCGACAGTACAACACAAGTAACCTAGATCCACCAGTTTCTCAATACTTTTGAGTGGTATATGTTCACCACGATGAATATGTATCGGACTTTACCTTTATTCTCCATCAAGATGAGTAACTGCGTTGCAGAGACTTGGAGGGTAACATAGTATTGCCTCTAGACCGAGTAGTCCCCAACATGCTCCTTCATGCTTTTGCACGATTAGGCATGTCATAGTTATATGAAGAGTACATTGCATGCAGTTTTGACATAAGGGATTACCAACCCACAAAAGCACAATGTCAAAGGAACTTGCAACAGGAGAGATACTATACATCGTTCAAGGGAAAACGACCCCATAATGCTTTTCCTGTCATAAGAGAAATTGAGGGTGGTGAACCTATTTCAATAGGTTCTCCACAAAACAATGCTCCCCCTCCTCATGATGGTGAGGAGGTGGTGTATTAGAACCTTCACTCCATGATTCACATCCCTGGTTCTAATCCCCATGAACACCAAGTGTTCAACGAGGGAACACAAACATACGATAAGGGTAGGCATTCTAATTGTCATCACGATCGGGGCTGAGAACACCAAAGAGAAGGTAGGAAACATCATCATGACGATGGTTCTCCTTCCGCTTCACCTTCATTTTCACATTCACCCTCTCCTTCTATATCAGGATGCAACCATAAGGAACCTAACCATGAGGATAAGGCTAGGCAAAGTGAGAAACCTCAATGAGAGAGTCGAGAAAGAGGATGAGGGCACTTGAAGGAATCAAGGCATGGAAGAAGGGAGAGTAGTGAACCATGTAGACATCACAGATTCTATGAAAGAAATGACCATGAAGAACCCCTACTTGCAACCTCAATCATGTTAGACATCACGGAGGCTATGAGAATTCCTACAAAGCACTAGAAAGATAGCAAGGTCAAGAGAGTAGACATGAATAATATCCCAAAATTTGAGGGGGGATAAAACGCTGATCTTCAAAACCATCTACAAGAATTCCATGATGCATGTGCCTTGCAAAACATAGAAAACAAGTGGCAAAAACTAATTTTTTTCCCAAGGACACTAGTAAAATAAGTGGAAAGCTGGTACCAATCCTTAGAACCAAAAAACATTAGGAGGTGGAGTACAATGCTAGAACTATTCAATGATAAATATCAAATGTACTCCCGGGTGTCCAACCTATGAAAGAAAATCCAAGGATGGAAGTAAGGAACTTATGAATCCTTGGATACTTCCATGGACCATTATTATGCACTATTACATCATTGCCCAGGCCATGGTTACTCACAGCCGAATCAACTATGTCATCTCATAGATGGACTTAGGCATAAAACTAGGAGAACCCTTGGAACGTATGCCCAACGGAGATTATTAGAGCTTACATCTTATTAGATCCATAGATTTCTAAAGTAAGTAGCCAAGGAATAAGGAGAGCTATGTAAGAGTGAAAGTGCGGAAGAGTACAACTGTGATCCTTCCCTCTGAAAAAGGGGAGTAAGATTTTGTGAGGAGGAGAAAGAGGCACCACTCGAACAATGGGTACATAGGAAAACATTTCCACTAAAAAAATTAACAACAGAAGTGTCAGATAAGGTAGACCAAATGTGGGACTCCTTAGATAGTAGATTGGAAATCGTTCTCAAAAATGTAGAGGAGTCTAAGGGGCGAGGTAGTAACTATGATAAAAAGAAGAAGAGAGAAGTGGTCAATGCACGTAACAAAGGTAAGGGTAAAATGGTGATCACCGAAGAGGTTGTGGATTTAGATATGGACAATGATAGTGGATGTAAGATATGCCAATATGACTATCCTAAGGAATTTTTTCCAATAATCTCATATCTACAAGAGTCTGGGGTGTATGCACTTAACCCATGACTTAACAAATGGTAGGCACCCCAAAGGTTACCTTATCCCCAAGGTAACCCAAGGAAGTTCCACCAACCTTTAACATATTATCCAAGTGGGACTCTACCAAAACCTATTAAGAAACACCAGCAGTGGCAATACCCATAGTCATTGGGCATGCCACCACCAAGGCAACAATACCCTTATAGGCAACCAGACCCATAGGGCTATTATGTGCAGTAGCCAACCTCTCCAAGTGACTCTGTTGGTCACATTACATCACAACATCACTACCAAGATTAGGAGTATTATAGGACTTCTTCTCCTGGGAGAGACACATCACATACATACCATCCTCCAAATCCATCTGCATCTGTCTCACCGATAGCTCCATTACCACCTGCTCTAGCGATGCAAGGGGAACTTCCCACTCAACCACAGCAACACAATGCTATGAGAGCTATAAACCTTCAACCTACTACTAGTTCTGACAATCATACAAAGAGCACATCTTTTTTTAGAATCAATAGTCCAAACAAGCTCTCACAACCACAAGTGGTTAAACCTCTGAACGTCTTTCCATGAAATAAGGCTTCAGAGCTCCCTTCAAACCAAGAATTGAGATCAATGCACACGATTATGTTAACACATGTTGTTACCGACTAGATCAAGATAGGCCACCTTCATAGGAAATTCTCTGATCTTGGAAGTCCCTTAATCTACCTCCATGTCACTGGGAATGAACCTCGTAAAGCTCTTCTCGACCCATTTTCTGGAGTCAACTTAATATCGCAAGAGATGTATAAAGCTTGGAACTTGACTCCATTAAAGAAAAGTAATATTCACTTAGAGCTGGATGACCAGTCCATCACTATTCCTTTGGGATTGGTGGAGGACATTTTCATCACTCTGTGTGGTTAGTCATACCCAGTTGATTTCCTAGTGATACAAGTAAACAATGACAAAGGGAACTTCCCAATAATAATGGAAAGGGCTTGGCTAAGTACAATAAATGCATGCCTAGGAATCTGTGATCTTTCCCTAGAAATATCTAAGATAAACACTTATGGAAAGATCAAGAAGAAGAAGGTTTCATGCATCACATATAGTGATACAAAGGGTGATTATGTACAGGAATGCTCAACATTTCCTACATGCAACCATTGTTCACAAGAAATTAACATACAAAAGTGCCTGTATGTAGCAACCACATAATAAAAAGACACCTTGTGGTTGATAGCTGATCCAAAGAGCAACTTACCAACATGCAAGGAGCTAATTGGGGGAACAACTTGCACTCACATCGAAAGCATAGATACACTGGAGCAAGAGCATCACCAACTTCCAACCCTTAACCTAAAAACATTCAAACAAACACTCATTATTTCAGATCTTCTCCTTTCAACTTAGTCATGGGGGATATGGCCACCTATGCTGATCATTTGAGGCCCCGAGTTTCTTTTTAAGTTTTTTTTACACATTTTTGTTTTAAAAATTTCTTTAACTTTTCTTATTTTTGTTTTGCAACATCATTCATACTTCTTTGTTATTTGTGTATTTATCTATTTTGTTAATTTTGTCACCTAATAAGTGCTCCTAAAGATGGTATGAACTATATTCCATTGATTGCTAATGTTTGGTTTTTACCTTTGAGTTATAATGTTGATACTAAGGTATAGTTATTTTGATATAATAGGTAATGAGTCCATATCATCCATGCATCCATAAAGTTCAATGGTCTCTCTTAGCTTCGAAATGTATAGCCCTTTTCTTAATAATAAGAACTATCAACGAATCGGTGACTGGAAATTTTTCAAACTAAGGAAGGACTCAAGAATTTAAAACGGTGTGAATTCAAGGGGATTTGATGCATTTGTGTTGGCCATTATTTTGGGTGCTTGAATGTTTTCTTCTTGGGTTTTCCATACCATTCCGATGTTGCTCCATTATTAGGAAGCTGAGCCAATAAAAATAAAAAGTATTTTCATGGTGTGGTTCTCACGTAAAAAGAAAAAAAAACAACAAAAAGTGGAAAGTGAAAAGTGAGAATTCAACGCACACACCTTAGATGAAATAATCACTTGGGCTACAAGCACTGGTTATGGAACTAGATAAACATGTTCCCTCTAACTAAGGCCCTTCTCGCTTCCTACATTCTTCCTTTTCATTTCATCAGAATGGTGGTGACTCTTTGGTGGAAGCATTCCTCTTACTTCAAGGGGATGGATTGGTCAAATGTATTAATGTGAAGTTACTAGATGTGGTTTGTTTGAGGCTGGATTTGGAATGAGATCTACTGAGTCACTTTAACCATGAAATACACAAGGGACTTTACACACAACCTTGTTCTTGGGATTCCATTCCATTCTCTTCTCTCCATCTTTCTCTTCATTGTTCACCTCATTTCCTGTTGTATCAATAGTCTATACTTTGGTTGATGCATTATTTCCTTTTTGGTAAACTCTTGTGGTTAAGACTTTAACTCTTGCTTTCAAATGACATTTCCAAAGCCTACAAACTCTTTGAATGTGGGAATGTTAGGGCATTAAGGGCATGAGCCTGCTTTGGGGAGGACCCATTGGCATTCCTATTTCATGCATCAGTTAATTTATTTTCCTTAAAAATTTTTGCAATCACCATCTATTTTTTTCATTTTCATCTTTGACATCCATTTCATCAACGTACAATTGTCTCTTTTTCTCCATCTTTCTTATTCCTTATATTTTTCCATTCTATCTCTACTGGAGGTTCACTCTCAGTCATTGGGGTTATGATCCAAATTTTTTGATTTTCTCTTAACCCCTACACCTTGGATAGTCACTAGTATTATATCTCCCGATCTACATTAGCCATATCACAACTCAACTAATGGACCTTACACTAAGGCAAGGTATCAATTGCATTGTGATTCATTTACCCTTGCTAATATAAGATTGTGTTGTGTATACAAATGGAAATCATACACCAATGAATTGGATTTGGAGGAAACACTTGAAATGGATTAGTACTAGAGTAGTTATGCAAGGAACACAATTAATGGTGCACTTATGGATGGACAAAAAAAAGTGCAATCTTGGCATTGGCAGCAATAGATGTCTTCTTCTCTCTCTCTCTCTCTCTCTCTTCTCTCAGCTACCAAATAAGGCTGGATGTCAAATGTGTATAGTTTTCACTCTTGTTGTCATGAACACTAATTTTTGTCATGTATTGTAATCAAGATCCATTCACATGTCATCCCATTCACCATTAGTATCATTTCATTCAATAATCTCATACCTTCCCAATATTTTGTAAGGAACTCAAGGATAAGTTTTCATTCAGTCATGGGGGTATAATGGTATGCGATATCGCGTATGCAATATCACAGCCCACCACAATGTCTATAAATAATAAGCAGTTTTCCCTTGTTTCTCCATATAGATTTAGACCCTTAGCCAAACTATAGCAATTTTACCATTCCAGAGTTAGAATAATTTCCATGTGCCCGTAGTAGGAGTCTTCAAGTGAATGGATCTTTATTCGAGCAAATTGTACCTGAGCACACATTTGTGTATGACAATAAAGACGAAATTTTTGATAAACCTTGCGGCATGTGGACTAAGCTAAATAGGATTTAATTATTGCTAAATGTTTAAATGCTTTCTTAATTAATTAAATCTCTCTCAACCCTTGACTCTCCTAGTTAAGTGCATTCAGTATGACCGCTTTGAGGACGTGTGTAGTGCTTGGTAACCCAGTAACAAATAGCGTTTGATAATCCTAGTAGCGTTGCACTGATTTAGGGTGTGTGTGGCAAGTGGGAACAGATACTGGTGATAGGGAAATTAGAACTTAGTTAGTGAATAGTTAGCAAAAGTAGCCATTTAGTCTCTTCACCCTCTTGCTATTAGCATAAGACATTAAAAAGATAAAATACATAAAAATCACATACCTCAAACTTACGTAACCGTACAACCATGACAATACAAGTAACATTGGGAGGACAACGATTGATTAACCTTAAGTGTTCCATTAGGGTGCGTAAGCACTTAGTCCTTGGAGTTTGTTGGCGATCGTTTGGGACACAACCACCAACGAGTGTCCTCGAACAGGATTTAGGTGCTTGCTGGTCTCTGGCAACACCAATGCCCAGATACCTCCAAATAGACTTAGTACTTAATGTGAGTATGTGTGTGTGCTATTGCAGTGTGCGGTTGTGAAATATGAAATGATTGCATTGTGTGTAAACTACAAATGACTTATCTTAAAGAGATTCAGCCAACTTTTTCAAGTATTGTGAGTTGTTGAGAGTTCCTATTTCATTCAATTGCCTAGTCTATGTGGTCCTTATAATACCTACTTGTAACAAATAAAATTTTGTAAAAAAATTTGAGCACAACTCTACGAATACACTTCTAATTTTCCCTAGAGATAGAGATAGTTCCACAAGAAAACTAGAAATAGAGCAAGATTCAATGGAAATAGGCATAAAGAAAGCAGATTTTCATGGACCTCAAATACTTAAACAAGGTAAAATGACATGAGTAAACAATTCGCAATAAAGCTATCCCAAATTCAATAACTACGAATTGTTCAAACTTACAAGGCTCAAATAAGCAATTTCTTCAAGACAATCCTACTATGTTACCAAACAATTGCTGCGTAAACTACCATGTACAAGACTCCATTTTAGCTAGATAATGGATGTCAACAATTGCATTCAACAGAACCTTCAAAACACGTTGAAATTTCTGATTGAAATACCACGGAGATTCACTTTAAAGATAAAAAGAAGCTATTCTGGTCTCATCAAAATACCAAATATTTTTTGAACCCTCTTGACTATTGAATCATTCAACGGCATGACTACAAGTAGAGGCTCTCTTAAAATGATCTCAATAGCAGTTCTTATACGTTGCACAATAATAAAATTTACTATGAAAATGCTCTTAAGGCTTTTAAACACAAGTGCTTCTATGGAAAAATTCTAACAGAAATTTTCTATCAGGCAACAAGAATAATAAGAGCAATCTAAAAATCCCAAAATTACTTGTCAAAGATGATACTATCTAAACCACTAGCTAAACAATTTAAACAAAAAAGAAATCAAACATAACTCATAGGACTATGACAAAGAGGCTGAAATCTTTTCTTTAGCAAGTCATCTTACAAGAAACCTTTCACACTTTCTTTTTACAAGCTCTTCCTAGAATCCAAAGTGTGTCTCCAAGTGAAAGCCCAAGTGCTAGCTAGTAGCCTTCCAAAGTGTAGTATCAAGTATCTTCTCCCAAGTC
>MNCI01001687.1:280290-321532 GCA_015680685.1 Gnetum montanum | reverse complement strand
CCCCCCCCCCCACCTTCTCTTTTCAAACCCCTGAAGCCTTTTTATAAGGTGCATAGGTAATTACATTCTAAAATATCTTAGCTAACTTATCTCCCAAGTAACCTGCCCAACAAGTTAGGAAAATAAGTTAGGAAGTTGGGGAGTTAGGAGAAAATCATGCTAACATTGGCATGTGTCTTTACATATATTTTTTAAAAATTTAAAATTAAAGCTAAGGAGCTTCATTTAATTGATATTATATATATATATATATATTAATTAGTTTGTTAAATATTTTAACCACTGATTCTTTCATAAAGTTATAAACAAGTGGAAGTAATAAGATATACACCTTGGTGTAAATGTGGATGAAAGCGGCATACGATCTTTAGAGTTAATGGCTAAAAATAAATCTTCTTCATCTTCCCTGTACTAGTAAATTGTGCGGATAATTAGTAAAATTTTCAAGAATAGTGGGCATAATCGGCTGGTTCGTTTTCCTTTTTCTTCTGTGCAAAACTTGTAAGAACTGACACATGCTCTAACCTGTTCCCGGTGCCGGCTCCTAAAATTGCAATTTGCTGGACACAGTCATGCCGCCGAAGTTAACATACGACACTGACCCTAACCTCTTCTTGTTTTCGTAACCCATCTCATGTCGATATCTTGAATATGAATTTCTTGCTTGCCATATATAAAATACGTCTATTGTAGAAATATCCAAGAAAGTAGCAAACAAGAACAGAACAATAACGCGGGCCTTTCTTGTGGTTACTGGTGCTTATAACCACCATTTTCAAATAAGGTGCGCATGCTCATCATTTTTGGGATAGTGCATGGTGGCATCATTAGATTGACCCCTACAGTCATGGCGACTATGACAAGGAGGAGTTGTTGTTTGGATCTTTGAATTCGGATTCGATTGTGGTGATCCACGGTGCCGATGTGGACATTACCAATGACCTCTTGTATGGGGGCGGAAGCAATTCTTGGACTGTGGACTATGCCTGCGGTACTCACGAAAATGATGACAAGTGTATGATCACTTGTGAAATTCACAAGATCTGACAGCAACTTGTTATGACAACATCGCCAACTCTAATGATATTCTATAGTGTTTCCTATGCACCCGGTGCCACAACCCTTTATTTTGTAAAATGGATGAATAATAGTGCCCCATTGAAAATGTGACAATTCAATCATAGAAACTCTACAACACCACCAGATTAGCTCCAATCTAGAAATAAAACAAAAATTCTAGGACAGTTTTCCCGTTAGTTGTAGCTATTTCATTCATTTTTTCTTGAAATACCTTGCCAATGCATACAGTGGCTGTGAACTGCTCTTTTCCATATAAATGTCCATTGAAATCTTACCATGGTGATTCCAATAAGGTTAATTTTAATTTCTTATTGTTGTATTCATGAATGGGATTGTCGGCTCTTTTTAACCGATAAAGCTTTCCAATCTCTTTTAGATCTTCCCCTCACACAGTAGCAGGATAAATTTTTCCTTCACCATTGGTTCCTTGGTATCATTTGAAAGTTAAAATACTTCTGTAGTCGTTTCTTCTTTTACTATATCTTCACCCAACAAATTTCCAAATGAAACCTCTAGCATTAAAATATCAATAAGACACAACCATCATATATTTTTTATTTGAATATTTTCTATGTCTCATTCATATTTTATCACCTCTACTATTCCATGAAATGGCTAAATGTGCCAAAAAAATTCAACCAGATCTTTTGTGTAATCTTTCTTAATTCTCACTGATGACATAGCTCCCACACACCATTTATTACCCTCAGCATATTTTCAACAAATTTTCCTTACCTTATTACTATCCCTCTGAATAATAACATTCCTATGTACCATCACATAGCCTTTTTCTCTACCACCTATGGTTTTATTGATCAATTACACCAACACATAATTATTTTTACCTTCACAACAAGATAAATTACACTAGAAACTCTTAACAACAACCCAATGTCCTAGGTTTCCAATGTCAATTCCAAAGAATATATAGAAATATCCTAAAAATTTAGTATCTTTTTTTGGCCCCTATATCACTAAAGCTGTGATATCGCGTACGTGATGTATCATTCTCGATATTGCATCCCATTCACCTATAAATAGGTAACCCCCCACAACACTTAGTGTTATTTTTTCACCATTCACGTAGGGGAGGTTTTTAAATTTTTCTCTACAACTTGCGATTGTGTGACCCTTGCTTTTCTACCTGTATCTCGCTCACTGGTCTTCGATTTTTATTCCGTCTGAACCTACTTGAACCCAGAGTGTTCAGCTTAGTCGTGGGGGAGGAGCATATACTGAATAGCACATAAATGTTTTAGAATTCATCATCACCTGAAGGACATATTTAAGGGTAATTAGTTGTAAAATGAAGAATAAAATGTATTAAAAACAATTTCATTCCCTTAAGCTACACTGAGAAACTAAAATTGGAAACCACCTAAGTAAATGGACTCAACATTATAACTTTTCAGGAACATGTTCTTCCAATAATAAACATCACATAGAAATAAAATAAATTAATTAATGTAAGAAGTAAGGTATAACTTAACTTCAGGAACAACCTTACTAATGCTTGGCCCTGTGTGATTACAGATGGCCCCGAAACGTGGACAACAAGGAAGTCCTACTCAAGGTGGGAGCAAATGACCTAGAAGAGGAAGAAGATAAGGTCCTATCAAATAACATGTAGAACTAGAGGCAAAATCATTTAGCATTCATAAAGAAGACCCTGCTTCTGTATAGTTTGAGAAGGTAGAAGGAGAAGGAGCAGCAGCGCCCGAATAGGGACAACATCTCACATTGCCCCAGGATTGTGTTCAGACTATCCATGAAAATTCCACATTCGCTGCAGTGATTGTGGATCTAAACTTTGAATCTTTTGTAGTGTTTTCTCTTGAGGCTATTAGGGACCACCTCACAGGATCCCCGTTATGGCCTATCCTCTCTGAAAGATATGCTTGGTACTTAGGGGAAACATACCAATTCTAGTAGAACAAAGAACAAGGTACCACCATTAATATTTGTGGTGTGATAGTAAATTTCTCTACATAGGCCATTTCAGAATTATTAAACCTTTTGAATACAGGGTGCAAGGTTGCTCAATTGTCTACTTGTTTAGACCCCGATGTGCAACGAGTTTGCTTGGAAAGGGAATATGGTAGGGATAAGACATTTGGAGAGTTGATGATGGAAGAAAGGATCTATTTCAAAATTAGAATGTATGGCCGCTTCCTTGTGAAGGGCTTAAAAAGAATCTCAACATATGCGGAAAGAGATTATGTAGTGCTGATGGGGAAGGTTAATGCTAACCTGCCTCATCTATACCTTACAGAGATCCTAAGGCAGTTCAAGGAATGGAAGATAAGGAATATGGCATTGCCCTTTCCTTCACTTATCAGAAAGCTATGCTAATGTGTTGGTAGCAGGGGATACACTAATGATGTCCTCCAAAAAGCCCAAAATTCTTCAAATGCTAAACTGTTAAAGCCACCAGCCGCAAGGAAAATCACTAGTGAGACGTTGGGACCAGAACAAGAAGAAGAAAAGATGGCTAAACCAAATGTAATTAAACTTGTAGGATCTAGCAAAATTCCAAGTACAAGACCCATCCAACAATAGGAAGTAGGGCCTAGCATGGGCTAGGATCAACCACTTCTACCACAAAATTACATACCATTAATGAGCCATCTCAAGGCCATCGTTAAGATGGTTAGTTGGGGAAGTCATGATGACGCAAATCTCTTCCACATCATTGATGATGCCATACAATCCACAGTTTCTTTGGATCATACAAGGGGTGAAGTATCTATTCATACAGAAGGAGAGGAAGGTACTTGCTCACAAAAGATCTTAGGAAACATAGGATCTTTCCAAGTGCAATTAGAAATTGATGAAGGTGTCATGGTGGTGGTCATGCAACACCAGGATGCTATGAGAGCTACAGAAGTGGTCATAGATCACATTAAAGAATCATTCAATGTACCTATTGTACCACCAGTAGACCTCATGGGAGCATGGGATGCTCAAAATTTGGCCAGAGCCTCAATGACTCCTGCAGAACATGAGGATGTGCTTGATTGATTGCTAAAAATAGGATAAGTAATGATGTCCCTGTTTGACATCCCTCAAGATGTTATAGTAATTCAATTAGACCTCATTTCCACTAAGGGGAAGCTATTCTTAATAGAAGTGAGGACTGATCATGTTGAAGCAGAAGTGCAAAAATTGCAAGAATAGCTCATGGCCCTACAAGCAGCACAGTGGGACCCTTTGCAATTTGTTCCCATAGACTAGCTAGACAATTTCAAAATTGAGCAACTAAAGAAGCTAATAACGGAGAATAAAAAGGTGGATGAAGAAAATGAAAATGTTTTTTGGGATGCCTTTATAGCATAGGTGCAAACTCATGTGCGTATCAAGACACTCAAAGCCTTACAAGAGGAAAATTAGCAACTTGTTGCTAACAACCATTGGTTGACCTCCGTGAAGAGGCAAAAGAATGTCCTCAAAGAACACTTTCATCAGTTTTGAGAAAAATTCATCCAGTTCAACCAAGACATGAGCTGTTTAGCCAAGGAGAATCGAACCCTCTTAATGGAGGAGGTACGTGCCATCCACCAAAAGATAGCTATCAAAATAAGCATGTGGCAAAATGAGGCTAAATGGCATGAAAAGCTAAAGAAGCATTTTCAGGAGTAGGTGGGGATGTACAAATAGATCCTTGAGAAGGAGATCAATATGGCCAAGGGCCACATCAATGCTATCAGTGCACAATACATTGACTGGTAGGCCATAGTGGACACATATGCCTTAGCCCACGAGGCAGAAGTTAAGAACCAAGACTTGCAAATTCAAGATCTTATAGAATACATGGAGTTGGAAAACCTGTGGTATGCCAACCTTGCCATGTTAACAGCAAGGTGCCCAAGAATAGAGCTCGAGCAATAGGTAGCTACCACCTACATCAAATATGAAACAGAATTGCAGAACGTAAGAAGTTATTGCAAAAACTGGAGATCACAAATTCTGAACTTGACGTGGTAAAACCAAGCTACCTAGGATAAAAAGGTTTCACAATGGATTTGGCTTGATAGCTTGTGGATTTCCAAGAATACAAGGATAAAGCCAGATCCTACGAGGAGTAACAATGGATATTTGCGGCCAGGTATGTCAAGGCAAATCAAATGTTTCCGCAACTACCCTACCCATGGGAGGTGCCAACCCCATCAAACATCGAAACATTATCATGGATGGCACAAGATCCCTGAACTGAAGAGGAGAAACTCCAGCCCATATTCAACTCCATCAAGCCTCAAGACCTGGAGCACAAGACAAGGGGAAAGCACCTATGGAGGAGCCACCACCACCAGGAACTACATGAGTTCCACCAATTTTATAGCTATAGAATTTTCTTTGTGTTGTGTCTCAATTCTATTTTCATTTCACACTATGGCATAAACCCATTTCCACCATCTAATAATCCCATACCTATCCACTGTGTAATCACTATAACTCAAGGACAAGTTTTCATTCAGTCATGGGGGTATGCTAAGTGGCGTTTTTGGTCCACCACGATATTTCATGCATAGAAACACATCATACACCTCACTCTAGACTAAACCATATGTGAAAAAACTAATACTAGTTTAGGTGGGAAGATAGTGAACTGTGACCTAAGGCTAAATATCTAGATGCCACAACTAGTCCATCTGCGGAGATCGATAGGATCGCGCATGTAATGATCGTATTCATATGGTTGAGTGTAGGGGTACCTCACCACTCATCAATAGTGATCTAGGATTTAAAATTTGATCCATTCCTAGATCAAGCATCAAAAGAAGTGTAGAACTAGTTAAAGGCCTCTCCCATGTGCCCAATCATCACTTTCACTAGGGAGTGGCACATGGAAGATACATTCCTATTTTGGACCAATAGGTAGCCAAGATCAACAATGAAAATCAAGGACATATCAATGTTCTACTTAGCACAAGCCATTTCTATAGTGCTTGGGTTTCCTAAAATAGGGACAAGTCTTGCTAAGATGAAAATGTAGACAAAACCCAGCGTAAAGAAAGAATGGGTTTAATAGTGTTATGGTTTCGACCATAAGAAGTTTGGCACACTTACATTGACAAAGAGGATACAATACAAGATCAAGGCCTCTACCCTTAGTCTTATAGTGAGGCCAAGAGAAATCACCACCTTCTCTACCCAAATGTGTGTTTCTCTGAGTGGTTTATAGAAAATGAACATGGAAGAAAGGTACTTCCCTTTCCATGCCTCATCTAGAAACTCTATCATAGGGGAGGAATAGCTTGCTATACCAATAACATCATCAAGAAATTTTTGATCACCAATTGTGCAAAAATGGTAGAAGATAAGATGCCTACAATGACTATCCAAGAAGAGGAGTAGTGACCACCAATTCTAGCCACCACTTAAATAACTATGCAAGACATCATTATAATTGCCCAACAGTTACACAAATATAGAGAATGTCTCTTGTATGAACAAGAGTAATAAGTAGGAAGAAGTGGTGGGGATCCATCCATGTACAAACCAATAATGAGTCACCCTAATGGGATGGCCCTAACAATTAGCTTGATGGGTGGAGGTGGATCCCTCTTCTCATCCCAAAGAATGCAACTACCTACAAGGTCAAATCAAATCTCTAGAGAGGTCATAGTATCTCTCATAGAAGAACAATATATCCTAGAAATATTTGGAAATTCTACAACCTTCTCAATGTTCTTGGAAGAGGGTGAGGAGGAAATATTTTTGGTGATGTAGTACTAGGGGCAAGAGATTGTAGAAGAAGAAATCGCTAATTAGATTGCAAAAACTTTGAATGCATCCATGGAATCTACACTAAACATCACTATACTCAAGGATGTGCAAATGTCCATAGGAACCACAAGTGGAAGAATAAACACAACATAGCATGAAGAACTACTAAACTGACTAGTGAAAACTAGGAAACCACTTTTAGATGTCTTCGACCTTTGGGACAGTATTACTACAACCCAATCAGAGATGCTTAAGGTAAGGGGTAAGAATATCATATTGGAGGGGAATCTTGAAATAGCTAAGGAGCTAAATGAATTCTTGGTTGTGGAAGTTGTCAAATTAAGAGCTTAGATTGCCAACCTCACATTCCTCAACCTAGTATTGACAAAAGATGAAGTGATGCAACAACTTCACAATAAACTAAAAGGGGTTTAGGGTGAAATGGAGATGGCGGTGTTCTACTAAACCTTAGTAGAGAGCATCTAACACAGGATTTAAAAGGCCTTGGTTCAGACCTACTAGGAGAACATGCAATTGATTGTAGAAATTACTAGCTTTCATCCATCAACAGTAGAAATTACTTGCTTTCATCCATCTCCTATGGAATGTTGATGCACGAAAGTAAAAATTACTAGATTTCATCCATCAATAGTAGGAGCAACTAGCTAGAGCAAACATAGAATTAAGGAGATTAGTAGTAAAAGATAGAAATATCTCTATGGAGGAGGTCCATGCCTTTCTTTAGAAAACTATGATCAAGGTAGCTGCCTAGAAATTGAAGGCTCTCAAACTTGAGAGAGCCAAGAACCATTACAAAGAATACATTGATATATGAAAGGAAGTAAATGAAAAACACATATAGTTGGAAAAAGCTACTATAGCAACTATAGTAGGATAGTCATAGCTACCTTAGCTACTACATGTACCTAAAGATGGTAAAGATCCTTTAGAACCTGAAGAGCCTCCACCACCTGGAACTATTTGATCTTCTCCACTACCATTACATCATCAAAGAATGTGATATTAAATTTTTATGTAGCCACATCATGGTATTTTATTTTGTGTCATGAAAAACATAATTTTTATAATTTATTAATTCATACACTTGGGAACTCAATTTTTTCAAGCTAATTGGTTATGTTAAGAGTCAGTCAATAATCACACAGCTTCTCCATTTTGTAAGGGAACTTGAGAATGAGATTTCATTCAGTCGTGGGGGTATGATGAGCATCAAAGTGCTATGTTTATTGGCCCCAATTGACATGGCCTTATTGATGGAATTCCACTGATAGGATACTATTTACGTGGTGTTGCCCCATTAATGGGTCTATGTTAATGTAGTCTTTGCTACATCTATGGGTCCTCATCGATGCATTACTGTAGTAAAAACTATAAACATGAGTTCTGAGCCATGTTTCTAGGAATAGAAGTCATAGTAGTAGCAAAGCTCTTGCAGTACCTATAGTAGGAGTTATTGAGTGTATAGATCTTTATTTGAGCACTGTTGTACTTGAACCATACTAGTGTGTACAACAATAAAGATGAGATTCTTGATAAACCTTGTTACATTCTAAATAGTTTAAATGTTTTATTCTTACATTTAATGTTTTCATTTATTATTCAATGTTTCTCAATAATTTAGCTAATTAAGTGATTAATTAAGATAAACTAAATAGGTTAAATACATAGGTATAACCACTTCGAGCATAAACATGGATTTGCTTATTAATCCCAACAACATTATTACTTGGTGCACCTAGTAGTTGACCTATATGGAAAGTGGGAGTAGATGCTTATGTTAGGATTAGTTAAGAGATTAGTTAGTTAGTTAAATTAAATTAGTTATTAAATTACTTAATCTCTCTCTTTAAGAAACAAAGAACATAAAACACAAAACAATAAAAATTATATTCCTCGATTACACTTAACCACATCATGTGCATCACAAGTATAATTGGGAAGACAACAAATAACCATAGGGAAAGCTTCACTTCCTAGACGACTAGTGTATTGAAAGCTATAGAGTCCATGGAATTTGACTGTATCACACATGAACACTTTGTGATATGTATGGTTGGGCATAGGGGTATCTTGACCGCTAATCATCAAGAATTTCAACCCAAGGCATTCTTTATGATACAAAAGGGATAGGATCCTTTGTAACTTTAACTTCAATATCTATTCAAGCATTGAACATACTATAAAATTAATTATTCTAAAGATGCATTATCATGTTAAACATGTAACATAAATTCCTATATGTCTTGAGCAATGTTCCATTAGTGAAAAGTGCATTGATAGTATAACAACATTTTCCTCATCAAAAATAAGGAAGGTATCTCCAAGGATCCCATTCATTTCTTATCTAGCCATCTCCTCATCCTTCTCTTTATGCTTCTATTTAGCTTTTGTGGCTTTCTTGGTCTTTCCCTTCCCTCATGCTAGCTTTAAGGTTTTCCTATTAAGAAAATGAAGCCTAAAGTATAGAGAAAATTAAAAATTAAAATGCCTTTAAAAACCTTATAATTCTTGGTGAAACTTCTTCCTCTAGTCTTGGTAGTTTCACCTTCTTTTGGCTGGATCTCTCTACATCCTAATGCATCCTCTTGTTCCAATATACCCTAACACTTAATAGATAATAGATCTCTCTGGGTCCTACTCTAATAAGATACTAATGGATCAACATCATAACTATTGGAAGAGCACCCATATTGATTGTTCAACCCTTTTGATCTAACTAATACTAATTATTCTATGTCTTTTAATGATGGGCAATGAACTTGAAATACATTAGTAAAGTATTTAGTCCAAGTGAAGGAATCTAGGTGGTATCTCTCTCAACTCATGCCTTAATTTGCTTAACCACTAGAACCTTCATGAAATATCTTAGATAGTATATGAAAAAAAATTTTTATATGGTACACTAAGGTCATCTTTTTGTGAAGTTTCTAAATCTCTTTTTGAAGTCTACAACCAATGTAGCAGCTCAATTGAAATGTGTCACATTGGAAATGGCCTTTGTCATCATCCATGCTTGTTGCTAGCCTATCCACTTGCACTAATATAGTAGAATAGAGAAGACCCTAGTACATAACAAATAGCATAACTTCTTGATAATTTTTCTGCTTGGAGAAGAGCTAAGAAAAGTCTATAAGATTTTTCTTCTAACCAAGTTCTTTCCATTTGAAAAATCTTCCTTTTTTCTCAATTTCAAGTTTACAATAATATGATAAGAAATAAGACCTATCAAGGCACCAAAAGTGTCTTGTGAATAATATGAGCATAAATGGAATAAAATAGTGAAGCTAAAATGATAAAGCATAACTTGAACTTAGGCTTCAAAAAAAGACTAAATTATTAATATATAAATCAATAACTAATAATCATTATATACCAAAGTGCCAAGCTTTATGAAAGTAAATAACATAAGAGAAATATATAAAGACTAGATGTAGATTAAATTTAAAATAAATACCAAAAGAGATTTAAAGCATAAAAGAATAACAAAGACAAATATAATCCTTAAAAACATATGATATAACATAAATACCATATAATTAAATTTCTTTTACAATTAAAAGACATGAAAAAATTCTTAATTTATCCAACTCAAATTAAATGCAGTAACAAAATTAAATCATATTGAAGTTTAGATATAGTAAAAAAATCTAAGAATAATCATATAAACATAATAGTAACATATTAAGATATACATAATGTCAAATACCTAGCTTTTCATAATTTTAAAAGTTTCAAATTTTCTACAAATGCTTAGAGTGTATCCCAAAACTAATAGATCAATGCTCTTTGAAAGAGAAGAGATAATAGAAAATATTGATTAATATAAAATGAAGATTTAGAATATAATTGTACATAAGGTAAAATAAATAATTGATCACTCCTCTTTCTCTTGAAAGTTATAAGCTATAGTAACACTAGGACCAACTTCCTTCTTCTCATTAGAGTTCTTAGAATCAATAATAGTCATGAAAACTTCTTCATTACTTTTATCAATGTTAGAAGAAACTTTAATACTTGCAGCAAAATCAAAATCATCAAAATTATCTTTTTTCATCCACTTCGTGAACATCCTTTTTGGTAACGAATGTGTAAGGGTAACATCTAAATCATATCATTCATTGTCTTGACCATCTTTTGTTGGGGTATGGATTTAGAAGATTTTTTCTTCTTCTTTTTGGATGTTGATGGCGATACATTCTCTTTTAAAACTATTGGATTGATATACTTGAAATAGGTGCTTTAGCATTATTTTCTCAAATTAGTAGATTATCATGCATAATTATGATTTTCATTAAGAAATCAAATGATAGACTAATATTTCCACACTCAGTCACATAAGAAACCAAGATTTGAAATATGTACTATGGGCCATTTCATTTTTCATATGAGCCCTCTAGAACATAATCATAAGAAAAAAACTACTAAAAAATCATCATAATGCTCACTCTTGGATAAAAAAATTATCATCAATATTTTAGCAATCAACTGGAATTTAGGCTTTAAATTCTAACTCTTAGCATTATGAGACTAACTATAATCCCAAGTGCATAGGATCTATCATTTTAAATTTATCCACATACGTTGCTAGGATAATAGCTTTTTTGGAAATTTTGCATAGTCATCAAGCTAGCATTTCAAGTAAACGACTTATTCTTTTAGTGGTGAGAGTGATGTGATGCAAAAGCACAAACATCATAAACTTTGTACTTCTAACCTACTCCAAGTTGCATTAGAAAATGTAAACAATATGAGTGTAGATAGTTTCATGAAGTTGCAGCAAAGAGTTTTAGCACATCTAATTAAAATGTTTTCAACATCAATGAAATTCTTAATCTAGATGCCCACTATCTTTCTTTCTTAGACCATTTCACTTAATTCGAATTTTTACCACTCCTCTTTGTAAGCATTCGAAGGAAATACCTAACATGCTTCCTCTGGTTTTCCTTAACATTCAAAAATCTAGTAAGATCCTCTAAAAGGATTTGACCTCATGGAGAAAGATGATGCTAAGTAGTATTAAAGAGGAGTCAATGGGCTAAGTAGTGATTGAAACACCACAAAACTTTGCATGTTATAGCCAATCTTAACCATGAAGCTTTCACCCCATGAAACTCAAGGAAAAACTTTATTGTAAATGCGAAAATTGTAATTCACAATGGGAAATTTCACAAGTTATCAAAGCCTCATAAGTTTTCAAAGTATGGTGGAGAGCTCAATGTGGAAGATTCATCTCTAGTGTGGAAGGTGTCACCCTATTACTCTTTATAGTAAATATAATGGCCATGGGAAGAAGTACTTACTATCTATAGTAATCCCCTAAATTTGGGCACCCATCTCACCTAAAATTGTAGCAAATTTGCAGCCATTTTTTCAGACGAATCATAACCAATTTGCAACCACATTCATGGGCTAAAGATCCTATAAAAGTAAATATTAAACATGATTTAGAGATTCTAGAATTTTCAAAAAGTTGAGCAATTTTGGTTCCAGAAAATTTTCAAAAAGTTTAGCCACTTTCACAATTCCATACTTTGGGCATTTCCAAGCACTCAAGAGTTCTTGCAAGTTTCCATACTTGCATTCTCTTCTACCCTAGTGTGGAAGCATTGCAGCCTTGAGATTTGTGGATTTTTGGTGTCAACACTGCACCTTTAGGATTTCTAATCCCTAGCATGAAGTAATTTGGCATCCAAATTTTTCACTTTTTTGACACCCTAGTAGCGACCCAATTTGTAAATCTAAGGCTACAATAATGAAGGAAGGTTCAATAATATCAAGAGTGGCTTAGCACCTGGATCGTGTAGCAAATCACATCAACTTCAATGGGTTTCAAACTCTTACATAAGTGAATCCCCTTATTGCATATCTAGGCATCATTTTTATGCATTTCTCTAACTTATTCTTTATCCTTTATTAATAAAGTGTTAACTTTTAAGTTTTTTGTTCAAAAATAAATTTTATTTTTTGTGCATTATTTAAATCTATTTATATTCCCATGTTCCAGATCTCATAAGTCCTTGGTTAATCCAATGGACTAGTCAGGGAACCTTAAATCCCATGTTTCTCATGAAAGCCTTGGAAATTTGGGGTTGGGAAACTATTGTGCTAATGATCATTTGTTTTTCAGGTGATTGAGATTTTCAGTCACAAAAATTTTTCTCGGTGCTAGAAGGATGACATTCACCTAAATTTTATAGCTAGATCTATTCTTTTCATGACCATTTCATAAATTTTTGTTGATTTTTGCATCCAAAACCTTTGAAGTATAAATGCTGGTCTTTTCACCCCCAACTTGAGACCAAAAATACAATGTAAAAGTTATAGGTGGTTGGGTTTTGGCTTTTCACAAGATTTGATATGAATTTTACAACCCAAAGCCAACATTGACAATTTTCCTTCCTATTGTTTATGCCTTTTTACTACTAACAAAATTTGTCTCTAGTTTCTAAGAGTGGGTGGCTCAACTTGTTCATGAGTTGGCTTCCCCCACGCCTCCGCAAGCCCCACTTTTCCAAGTGCAGAAAATTGGCAGCTAGCTAAAACCAATTTTACCATAAAAAACACCAACTTTCCACTTTGGTTTTTAGCCTTTCTCCACATCAATATTTAGGTAGGAGGTGTGAGATTCCCATTATCTCACCCTTCTTCTTTTCCCCCTTTACCATACCTAGCATAGAAGTAGTTGGGAGGCTAGAGTTGGTGAGGTTTGAAACCAATTTAATTACTAGATCTACTTTTATTAAAAGTTAAAGCCAGTTTCTAGGTTTTTGAAGCCAAAACACCCAAGGAATCCAATGCTACCATTACTCCATATAGTGAAAACCTCAATGTGGAAGTTGCAGGTGGCTTGGGTGCTAAAATTTCACAACATCTACTCTAAATTTCTAGAGAAAATCTAATGTGGAAGCCTTAATAACCATTTAATTTTTTCTGCCATATTTTTTACGACTAAGCTAATGTTGGTTTTCATACTAGCCAAGCCTACTTTTCCCTCATTTGCGGTAAAAGTTGGCAACTTTCCAAAATCATCTTTCGAAATTGACAAGTTTTTGTTTTGGTCTTCAAACTTTTTCCCTTATCTTCAACATTCAAATAATAAGGTGTGAGATTTCCATTATCTCATCTCCCTTCTTTTCCCCTTACCATACCCAACGTAGAGGTAGTTGTAAGGCCAACTTAGGTGAGGTTTTAAACCAATGTTGTGAATATTCCATTTCTGGTAAAGGGGTAAACCATCCTTATCCCCCACTTACTAATTATAGTAAGTACATCATTTTTTTCATTTTATTTCCTTTAATATTTTTTTAATTCCATTCACTGGAATTTACTCATATTTTACCATTTATAGCTTATTTTTAAGCAATCCTTAGCAATATAGCCATGTCTTTCCAAAAGTTCACCAAATTTCCCTTCACCCTCACTAGCAAAGATCATAGCCAACAAGCCATGAGCATGTTTGATCCTAAAGACCTTGCCATCATTGAGTGTAGGAAAAATTTGAGGGTTAGATGGGAAATTCATAATTTTGCAGCCAAAAATTAATATCATTATAACTTCATTTATGCTAAAATATAGGTAGGTGTGCTAATTCCACAAATTGAAGCTAAGGCCAAAAGGGAGTTTGAGCTCATACATAGTGATGGGAAAGAGTACATATCTTCCCTATATGAAGAAAGTCCTCTTAATGACATGTATTCTAGCATGCTAGCCCAATTTATTATCATGGAAGAGGAAGATGACAACCCTATCTTTGAGGAACAACAACAAGAGTTCGATGAATTTAAGGCATAATTTGATCCTAAAAACAACCTAGGAGTATTGTTCTAATAAACATCCCCCAAGGTTATAGCACCTTCATCTAATGGTTTTGTTTTCTTCATGGGCATGGTGCCACCATCTTCCACTCCTTCCTACCCTACTACAGTAGATCCCACATCATTTATAGCCACACAACACACTTAGCCAATTCCACAAACAACCAACTATAGCACATCAATGTCATTTACAACATAGTCTCAATACATAAAATCATGAACAGTGTTTCTTACTAGGACAAATCCATTAACTACTAACATGTAGTCTACCATGGAACCCTAGGCAACATAGTGGTCACACACCCTATTTGTCCCATTTGTGCCTCAAGTATTGGCACAAACATATTTTTCTTTGTTTGGCCCACAAACCACAACCATAATCCAACCTCTCCCTTCTATCATGCAACATATAATGGGATCACAAGTCTTATAATAGATGTCAAAATATTATTTACAAACCCTACAACATATGGGGTCATTACAAGGCTTGGATCAAGCCTTCCAAATGACCAAAGACCTAACAGAGGTGTTGAAGAGGATTACAGCCTCTACCACATAAATTTTCAAGATTATGGACTTCCACTAGGATAGCCTCATAAGTCCTATAGTCCCATCCTGGATACTTCCTCTTAGTCTTCCCATTCCCTAATTTAGAAATATAATAAATAATGTAATCCTAATGTTCATCTTATTACCTTTCAATCTAAATGTTCACTCTTGTAGTCATGGCCTCATATCATCATGAGGATTTTCCCTATATCTCTGACTAGGAAAGGACTTGATTGATATTGTGCATTATCTAGAGGGTTCATATCCTCTTTGGATAACTTAGTAGCATAGTTTGTCAACCACTTCTAGTATAACTTGAAGCCTGACATAACACTTGACCAACTCATAAAGCTCAAGTAGGGGTCCTTAGAACCTGTATAGAAATTCATTCAGTGATGGAATGGACTGCTAAATAAAATACCAAAGCCCATAGGTAAAGCCCACTTATTATCCATATTCAAGGATGTAGTTAATTACTTCACCAAGTCTAAACTCTAATACATTGATCTACAGTCTCTTAGCCAAGCATTCTCGCAAACTAAAAATATAGAGGATGTCATGAAGGCTAGCCATGATCTAGCCTATATATCATATAAAAACCAACACACTCAAAGAGACAAGGAAATGAGAAAACAAAACAACACTACCATAGCAATTGTAACCAAATAAGCAAAGATAATGAACCATGGGCCATAGGTCAACTTGCCCAAGGCCCCCACATATGATTGTAATAACCAACCATTAACTTTTGGGATGACTACATCAACAACAAGTAGACCTAACTTTGAACAGAATGATAGGTCTAAATACATTGAATGCAACATAAATAAATGACCAAAGTCACTCAAAAGAAACATAAGTGACTATGAGAAATAGCTAAAGATGCCACTCAAGTAATGAAGGATTATCCCCAGTTCCCTAGATACTTAAAGCTAGACTACTTCTACCATTATCATTAATTGCTTGGTCATGATACAAACTTTTGCCTTACACTGAAGGATGACTTGCAAAGAATGATAGATAGGGGAGAATTGGTCTTAGATGCTTCTAACCTAGTTGGCCATAAAACTAGTTAATGCAGGTCTACAAAGACTCGTTGAATGCTAATGATAGCCCCTATTTTATTTTACCATTCAACATTGATGAAAATTAGAGATTTGCAAGAGAACCATTCATAGTTCAAGTACCCCTCTACAATGGAAGGGCTTTTTCAGCTTCCCATAGCTCAAGATCTCCCTTCATTATGAGAGTACCATCATGAATGCCTCTAATGGAAGCTTTTTTCATTAAGATCTCCCAACCCAATACAACCTAAAAAACTACACAATGATCCCCTATAGTTGCCAATGCTACTACCTCTTCCTTATAGCCAATGGCTGACATCCAAAAACCTATATCCAACCAAAGGAAGAAGAATAAGCAAAGGACTAACAACAAGGGAGATAAGTAGATGGAGGCACAAAAGTAAGTGGGCCCACCAAAATCCACTTCCATTTTGGCTATACCTATGACCTCATCTACCCCAACCTCTTCAACTAGCAAGCCATAGGAGGATACCAAATCTCACAACCAAAACAACAAGGAATATCCACAAAAATAAAATTTTAAAGTAAAGTCTACATTTTGGGATGCATGGTGAAAGTAAAGCACAACTAGGATGACAAGCCCATAACCAACAACAAAAAATTCGTTAATATAATGGACCAAGTTAGGTAATCCCTTAAGTAGATACACACAACCCTAAGCTTATATGACTTGATCATGACTTCCATCATAGATCGTGAGGCATTAGTCAAAATGTTAATCTCCATACCTGTTAGTGAGGATATTCCTACTAACAAGGAAGCCTTCAATGTAGTAATGATTTCCTTCCTCACCAGGGGAAGGCAAGTCAACATTCTTAACATTTTGCAATAGATAAATTAAGGTTAATCCCCAAAATGGCAAAGTGACTACAATTTATTTATTCATAACCATATGCATAGGACAATTTAAAATACATCTTGTGCATGTTGATGATGGAGTTGCAACCAGCACCATTCCATGTACCATCATTGAATGCTTGGGCTTAATTGAGCAAGTATAACCTACAAAAACTATAGCCCTTAAGTCATTTAATAGATTAATAGTTTCCATCAAGGGATCTATCTCATTAGATTTTGTAGCTAGAGAACAATTCCCTACAATTGTAAACTTAGTTGTGGAGGAGACACCAAGATTCAACTTGATCCTAGGAAGACCTTAGTTGGTTTAGTTATAGATGAGTCCTCATCCATCCATTAAGAAATTCACCTTCATTAAGACATTAAACTAGAATTCTCATATGCTAATACATTAAATTGGTACTAATTCCACTAAGATGTTAAACTAGCACTTTGTCCACTAAGACATTAAACTAGTACTACATCCGCTAAGACACTACAGTTTACTAAGACTCTATAATGGTGATATGGCCTATAATGGCCTTAAATTTGAAAAGCTATATAACTTGTACACACAATGGCCTAAAACTAGCAAATATCCCATTTATTACTATATCTGACTTCTGTTAGACTATTATTGCATCGATTAGCAATTTGATTTTATAACCAAAAACATCAACATAGTCATTTTGAAGGTTTAAAACATTTACAATATTCATTACTACTATAAATGCAAATAGCCAAAGCAAAACCAATATTTAAAATTAGAATTAAAATATTTATAACATACATAGTCATGGCCGCACTGTGTGGCAAAAATGTCAAAGAAAAACAACCATTCACAACATAGTATTGGCTAACCACAGACATCAACATAAAAGCAAAAGAAAATAGTCAACAAGATAAACTGAAGAAGGTTGCTAAGTGGCATATGAAGGAGGAAGTGGTGGGTCATTCCCACCGTCATTGTTGGGGCCGGCAATGTCTCCTAAGGCTTGAAATGCAAAAACATATAGCTAGTTAGTAATCTATAGCCAAATCATGACTTAAAACAAAAAGAAAAACATAAAATGCGTCAAACCTATGGTATGGTGATCTTAGGGTGACCAATATAGCACAAGATACCAACCATCTCCACTATGACAAGGATAGGCCTCAAAAAGACCCTGCATAAAGCAAAGCATTGAAAAGTTATGACCAATTGAAATTACTTAACAAATTTGGATGAAGCATCTAGTCAGAGGTAAAATTAGGCTTTGTAGAAATCTCTAAGATTTTTATCTTAATTAATTTAAGTAATTACACAAGAGGACATTATTACAAGCTTACATAACCTTACATCATGACCAATGGGAATTTCTTAAAAAAATTTACAGAAAACTTCCTAAGTTAGAGATGCAATTAGCCTTTCCAAAAAGCTCTTAGATGTTTATCTAAATTAGCTTAAGAAATTTCATAAAATAATGTTTACCACATTTTATAGCATTTATAGCCAAAACATTATAGTTATAACTGAGTTTTAGCCTAAATTATGCATAAATTTAGAAATTGCATCTAAGTTATGCATGAAATTGGAAAAACATGCAAGTTATGCATAAATTTAGAAAATAGCTTCTAAATTATGCATACATTTAGAAAACACAAGCATAATGTTAGAAAAGAAACATCTAAATTATGCAAAGCATGCATAAATTTGGAAAAATCATCTAAGCTATGCACAAATTTACAAAATGTATAATACTCTTAGAAAAAGCCATGTAGCCATAGTAAAAGATTATCTAAAATAGAAAAATCTTTTACTCTTCTTGAAAAATAAAAATTAAGAATTAATTTTACATGTTCAAAAAATAAAAACATTAGTTATACATATCAACCACTTCTATTTTCAAATGGGTAATGTACTACAACTATGAGTTTTGCCTTCATTCACATAGCCATAGCAAACAATTGATAAAATATTCATTTCAGCTCCAAGTGGAGTGATTCCACCAGCATTAAAAATTTAGAACCTTTGTGGTTTCTATAGGAAAAATTTATCAATTTGGACAATAATTTGAAAATAACACAAACATCCTTATTACACATGCTTAGTAAAAAATTCGTAGAAAATTTGTTTTAAGTCCAATCAAAGTGATTCTACCTCCTTTGGAAAGTTGAAGCCATCTCATAAAAGGACATCACTAGAAAATAGAAAAAACCTTTGCTGTTTCCTTTGAAACAATTTGCAAATTTACATAAAATTACAAAATCAGCTGCAACATTACGAAAATAGCTCTAACTTCTTTTTTTCAAGGTCAAATTAAATGAGACAAAAGGCATTGGAAAGCTTAAAAAAAGTGATACAAGCCCATAACCTTTAAGTTTACGAATGTGAAATATTTTGAAAAAAGAAATTTAAAATTTTTCTTACTTTTTTCATATCAAAACTTCAAAAATCTCAAAACCTAGATTTTATATAGCCATGGAAATAGTTGAAATTGCCAAAACAATTAAACCCATAAAAATTTACACAAAAATAATGTGTTAGGATTTTTTTAAAAAATTTAATTTTAACAATCTTAAGGGTTAGATTTGAAAAAATTAGCCATACCCCAAAATTTTGGGAAAAAACCATGAAACAACAAGTCCTATTTATAAAATCAAATCTACAAAAGCTAAAGTAATGAAACAACTATAGAGATGCATGGAAGAAACCAAAATAGGATGTGGGATTTCATCAAAATTCCATTTTAATCCATCTACCACAGTAGATCTAGAAAAAATGGTCCTAACACATTAAAAAAAACTTGAAAAACCCTAGAAAAAAGGAAAAATAAGTAGAAATGCCTACCTTGGAGTAGTAAAAAAAGAAGACTTGATGGTGATGGGCATAGGAATTTCTTCTAACTCCCAAGAATTTTCATCCATCTTTTGAATTATAGTATTTTGGCTCTTTTCTCGTTTCTTTGACACCATGGCAAGCTCAATGTTGGGAATGGCTAAAACCTAAAGAAGGATGAGAGGTCAACGCTATCTGTGAGGAAGTTGGAAGGCTTCCACACTAAGAATTGGTTCTTACTACCATAAGAACCTCTACTAGAGCTCTCTACCAATGCACTGTTAATGTAGAATTAAAATTATGATGAAAACTTACAAACATTAATATATAAAACTCATCTAAAACCTAAGAGCACTTCTTGAAATCCCAGCTGCCAATTTAGTGCACCATAACTACAAGTGAATTGAAGTGAAAGGAGGAAAAGTGTAGTTCACGTTAGGTTTGAGTGGGAAAAAACTATACCTTTCAAAATTTTAAAATTTTGCATTTTGGGCCCCACCTTACACCTTCATTCTTAAACAAACTTTCATCAACATTAAGATTTTTATTAATTTTGACTCCTAAAACCTTATGGAAACCTTAACCCCATGCATCCATGTTTGGAAAACCATGCCCAAGATGGAAACATGCTATTATTTTAATAAATTATTGTAATTACAAATATTTTACTATTTTTGGTAACCCAAACCTTCCTTTTTTAGCCTCAAGTTTCCAAAAGTGGGTATGACATGAGCAAGGCTAAACACCATGGATTTCCACACTAGGGCACTAGTGCCTAGCATGGAAGTAGGGTGGTAACACTCCCTCTTTCCTCCCAACACTCATCTAACATACGGTTGACCACAAAGGGAGCCCCATGTTACCTAGAACCCTTCGAAGCATCTCTAAGATCTTCGGAACCCTAGAAAACATAGTCAAAACTAGTTAAAACTTAGGATTTGGATTTTTCCATAGTAGGGAAGGCTTATTCCATGTTGAGCATCTTACCCTCAATGTGGATAGATTGGGTGAAGCAAAAAATTACTTAAATTGATGACCTAATGACCATTTCATGATGCCTAATGATCCCTAGGCCTTACTAGAACACTCTAGAGGTTCTAAACGCCTCAAAATTCGTCAAAAATGGTAAACAAATGTCATCCCCATCTCATCCATGCTTTAGCCTAGCATGGAAATAGAGGAGAAATTACACAAAGCACTTAGACACCTTCAAATTATCAAATCTTGACACCGAACATTGACCATTAACATTGCTAATGTTAGTGGTTGACATGCATGGTCGATCAACTGTTAATCTAGCCTAGATCTCACTTTCTTGATTGGGGGAGATATCTTCCACATTGAGCCTTCCATCCTTAGTGTGAGAAAAAATGAAAAAGCATAGAAACCTTGTCACTTCCTTCAAAATAATTAAATCTTGACCTTAGGCACTGATGGCCAACACTCGTAACCCTATGGACACTCATGCATAGCCAAATTAACCATAAAAGTGAAAAAAAAATTCTCCCAAATTTTCCACATTCAGCATGGAAGCCCTAACATGGAAAAATGGGAAAAAACCAAAAAAATGGATAGTAACCATTGAAACAACTAGATTTTAACATTAGGTGGCAGTAGTCAACACTAGTAACCTGAGGAGCCTACATGCATAATTGAAAGTGATTAAAAATGATCAAAAATGGTTTCCCCAAAATTTTTCATGTTGATCATGAAAGCCTAAACATGGAAAAAATGGAAAAAGCCCAAAAAATTCCTAGTAACCCTTAAAACAATTAAATTTTGGCATCAAGTATCAATAGTCGATACCAACCTTGGAAGCCTACATTCATGATTGAAAGTGATAAAAAATGATTAAAAATCTTTCCCCAAAATTTTCCACATTGAGCATGGAAGACCTAGCATGGAAAAATGGGGGGATCCAAAAAATTACTCATAAACCTTCAAAATAGCAAAATTTTAACACTAGGCATTTACCATCATCACTAGCAACCTTAGGGACCTAAATGCAGGATTTAAAATAATGAAAAAATATAAAAATATATTTATCCCCAGTTTTCCACATTGGGCATACTATCCCTAACATCGAAAAATATGGGAAAGATTAAAAACCACTTGGAAAACCTATAAAATAACTTGTTTTGACTCCAAATCCTAATCTTCAACCCTGAAAGCCCTAAACATTAACATGCATAGTTGATTAAAGTCAAAAATAAGCCAGATATGAGTTTTATGGTGTCTCCATGCTAGGAATTCCACCCTCCATTTTTCTCATCATGGAAATTAAGAGGGATACCGATTTGGGATCCATAACTACCTCAAAACAACATTAACAAACCTTTCATATGCTCTAGGACCCTACCAACATTGTTGGAATCCTTCAAACTTCAAGAAACTAATGCCAGAAACCCAAAAATTGATTTCCCCTAATTTTCCATGCTATTTTCTCCATCCCTAACATGGGAAAAAAGGGAAAACCTAGAAAAACATGTAGGAATACTCAAATTACCAAACTTGAAACCAAACCCTTGTCCTTGACCCTAATAGCCTCAAAAGCTAACATGTATAGTTGAATGAGGTCAAAATTTTCCTAGATCTAAGTTTCATTATTCTTCCATGCTAAGTGTGATATCCTCAATATGGAAACTCAAGGGGGAACTTATTTGGCACTGCTAAACACTTCATAATGATATTAAATGACCTTTCATACATTCTAGAATGATAGTAGCATCTATTGAAGCCATTAGATATTACAAAACTAATTTCAAATGGTCAAAAATCCATTCATCCTTTTTTCACATACTAAACTATCCATCTCTAGTGTGGAAGCATGGGAAAGCCAAAAACACCACTTAGGAATGCTCAAAATTACCAATTTTTGCATGGATCCATAGCCATTAACCCTGACAACTCTAGTAGATAACATGCATGGTTAATTGTGATTTAAATTAGTCTAGATCTAGGATTCTTTCTAATTCCATCATTGAGTAACTTCCCCAGCATTGAATCAAGCCCAAAAGGGGGGGCATAGGAACGAAGACTGGGGTGGAGTTACGATGGCACTCTTGGAAGCCAAAGATCTACACCAAAGAAGCCTAGGACCTCATAGCCTTAACATTTTGCTTGAATGTCCTCATTTCAACCTCCAAAACCCATTCCCCCCATTCTTCCACACTATATTAACTCCCCTAATGTGGAAATATGGGGGGAAAGATCTTAAGTTCCCTAAAATAGCCTTCAAACATATCTAAAATTAGCCAAAAACTATTACAATCAAACTCTACAATCCTAGGGACCTAGAAACTTAGTCAATGTACCCCAAAATCACTCTAAAATCATAAACTAAGTGTTCCCCTATTTTTCCACATTAAGTATACTATGTCCAATGTGCAAAAAATGGGAAAATCCATTTTGACATCTATTAACCCTAAAAATGACCTCAACCTATTTGACCATGTTTGACATCATTTTTTCTTTGATTTTGATTCTCCATGCTAAACCCCACTTTTTCCACACTAGCTAGCATGCAAAAAAGGGGGAAATGATTTATAACTTTCTTTTTGACCTTTATAGACCTCCAAAGTGCTTAATTTTGAGGGATATGACCCTGCGCTACATTGGGAAGGTCTTGGAACCTCAATTTTTGGACCTTTGAGAACCCCAAAACCTATTTTCCTTAGTCTTCATACTAACGGTCCTTGTTTCCATGTTGAGCTTAGTGTGGAAGCCTCAAAATACTTGATTTTTGGGTCTAAATAGGGAAAAAAATAAACCTAATTAATGCCTAAACTCACCTAACAGCCTTGTAGCCTCAAAACATGGCTAGCTAATGCCTAAAACTTGTAAGACTAACCATTTTTTACCTATATTAGCCAAAATTTATCATATATAGCCTATTTTTCTTGATTTTTTCCTTATTACATAATATTTTCTCTTGTTTTTTGACATATATTTCCTTATTAACCTTCAATGACCTTTATATAGTCTTATATGTTCATTGTTTATCTTATTATAGCTCTATTTACCTTTGTTGGGCCTTTAAATGATATCAAATAGTGGGGTTTGACCTTCTGTGACCACCGGTTGACACCATATGATCATGGCTTGCTAAGGCCTTAAACTAGCATCATGGCCGACTAAGGCCTAAAACTGGTAAAATTGTGACCTTTATTGATCATTTGTAGTTGTATGTTTTCCCTAGTATGACCTTCATTGGATCTTTTTTTGACTCTATTATAGTTTTTTGAATTGACCTTATCTCACTGATGAACTTGGATGGCCTTGATTGCATTAGATTTTCATGAGTTTTATGTCATTTTAAAATTATTTATTTACTTTTACCAAGATGCCACTTAATATTCTTTTGGCTAACATGTAGGATCAAACTATGAGTACCTGGGAGTGAATTAGTTTGCCTTTGAATCTACATGTATCTCATGGTGATATTAAATGGTGTATCAAACTTGATTTCCTATATCTTGAGCTTAAGAGTCTTCTAGATGACATATGTTGGGGTCGACGGACATAATAGTTCCAACCGCGTGCCCATGGGACGGCGGTGCTGGGTGTGTGTGAACATGGGGTGCCCTAAACGGTCTAGTCAATCAGACAAGGACTTACATCGGCATCAATATAGCCTTTTGCAATATAAATTGTATAGTACGAATTGCGAGATAATGCTTATGGGTAGATACAGTGGAAAAAGAAAGAAACTGTAAAACTGTGACAGTAATGTGAAATAATGAATAAAGTAGAGATGTGATGGTAATACGAAGTGATGCTAAACATGAGAAACATAAATGTAGCAGTAATGCAAGATGATGATTGAAGGTAAATAAGATAGAAAATAATGCAAGAAAACTAAATAGTGAATGAGAGGTAAAGTAAAACATGGTTAGAAACATGCACCAAATTAGAGCTACAAATAGATCCGGTCAAGGTGGATACAATTGGCTATAACTATGATCCTACTATGTCGCAACTGCGCCGTTAGCTCATAAAGATGTGCGCCAATGGTCTAATTGGGTGGAGTGCATTGATGTCGCATGACCACCTACATGCCACACTATGCTTTGTGATGTGGCTTGCTTGGCATGGTGTAGCATCTTGTCACGCGTCCTGCCATATGTCACGTACTTGTTATGTGAGGCTACGCTACGTAGTGTAGCGACTAGCCTTAATTGCGACAGTTTTGTTGAATTGCAACCCATTCTCCTATGATGCAAGTTTTGTGAACTTTGTTGACTTCGCCTTTTGAACTAACTTCTGTTCCTTCCGTAGGATTGCTACGCCTTGTTGTGCCATGTAGCTCAATGTAGCGTTGCAGTAGACATGGTCCACCACTTCCTAGCGAAAAGAGACATCACTGAAGAAATTGAAGTTGGGAGAGGGGAGCGGGTAGTGGAGTTGTTGCTATGCTATGCTATGTGACATTGCGTAGCGTAGCATTTCATTCCATCATTATTTTCTAAGGCTTGCTACACTATGTGTCATAACATAGTGTAGCAGGCTTCATGACTTAGAAAACTTGCCAAATTATTTTTTGTGCACCCAAGGTACTCCCGCCAATTCTGCACACCATTTCTGAGTAGGCTGCTAGCTATTCAGGCTACTTTGGTGGGTGGACGGTATAGAACCCATCCATGCCCAAAGTAGAAAATTTGCCGAACTGGTCGTCCTGGACTCAAAAAATTCTTCTCCTGATGAACTTCCATGGTGTTGTGTGGACTGCAAGAGCTTGGTGAGGCGAGGATGACCACATATTTTTTAGGTTATTTCATTGGACCCTCTTTGTTGATGTCTGGAGAACAAGCTCGATGGACGTTGGCAAAGAATACGAAACACCACAGCAGGAGAAATGTCGAGGTTGTCTCTTGGTGAGTGCTAGGACATCGCTTGGCTGTGCTTGAGGGTGTTTCATTGGTTTTGCGAAGGTTAAGGTAAAGAGAAGAGATGATGTTTAGCCGAGTCCCTCATTGGAGTGCTCTGAGGGGCTTATTTGCATTTTCATCTCCAACTGGCGCTGTTCTTCAACCTCCTGTAAGTAGGTGTCTTGTCTGTAGAATGAGTTGTATTACATCAATGGAGGGTTCTGACCTTCCTATTGAAGCATTCCACATGACGAGCTGTGTTACACGCGTGCCAAAACATGCACTCTCAAACAACAATGTTAGTCGAGGCACTCACTTCATGACACTGTAGCCTTTGTTGCTGTAGGGGGATGCGTCTTCTGGGATGATGTCTTGTGGGCTGCTAGCATTGTTGTTACACTTGGGCACTGTTGCTGGTGTGAGATGCCCAAAGTAGGGAGGCCAGCAGTGGTCTTGGCAGCACCAGTTGCAGGGCAAGCTGGTCACCAGGGCACCAAGGGTGCGGATGCACTAGAATCCCCACCAAAGGAATGCATGCTAAGTTTAGCTATGGGATCAGCTACCACATAGCTGAACATTACGTGAGCCAAAACCCTGGCGGGGAACTATTAGCACCTCAGAAGCAGGAATGGGCCTAGAAACTACCACAAGGGTGGTGTGCCGTGATAACAGTAGGTTCAAACAGCCCATATGACATCATACGACTTCTTTGAAGGGTCAGCATGACACCGAAGGTGGTGGCACATATGCCCCGGGCCGTGTTCTCCTTACGTTGGGAACTATGTCCTGGAGTGGCGATGTCCCACCCATGTGCTGGTATCATACCTCTTTGTTTGATGTGTATCTAGTGGTGGTGGTGCATATTGAGAATGCAACGTGAACCTAGTTTAAGCTCTTGGTAGACCGTGTGCTGGTTTAGGGTCCTAGTGGACCGCTGTGCTGGTTTGAGGTCCCAGTAGATCGTACACACTAGTTTTATATCGTGGCAGATACACGATGCCAGTTTATAGTCATGGTGGACTAAAAGTGCCAATTTTACGTCATGATGGATGGTTGCTGCCAGTTTATCATCGTAGCAGACGTTGTTTGGTGCTGCTACTTTATCATCTAGTTTATCGTCATTGCAGAAACTGTTCAGTGCTGCTAGTTTATCATCATTGCAAATGCTATCTAGTGTGACTGCTAGTTTATCATAATAATGGACACTGTTTGATGCCATCATTGCACCTCAAACATAGTACGGCTTGAGGTACATGTGGTTCATCAAGTTGGAAAACTCGTTGTCATCCATGTCTGTTAGTTTGAAGGCTCCATTTCCAAAGGCTTTAGCAACCATGTAAGGTCCTTCCTAGTTGGCTGAGAACTTACTTACGTGCTCACAGATGGCCTTGAGGATGAGGTCTCCCTTCTGCACTAGCCATCGATGCGAGTCTACATGGTGCTTTTGTTGTTGTTTTTTCTGATAATGCTCGATCTGTCTCAGTGTCTGCACACGTTCCTCCTCCACTAATTTGAGGTCAATCATTCATGATTTTTTGCTCTAGGATTCACTCACGATGTCAGACAGAATCATCTGAAGTGAGGGTACTTGCAAATCAAGAGGCAACACAGCTTTAGATCCATAAACGAGATTGTAAGGGATCTTAGTCATCGCGGTTCTGCAAGTCGGTCGATAGGCCCAGAGGATGTAGAGTATTTGCTCGTGCCAGCACCTCTTTCTATTGTTAAGCATCTACTTCAACAAGTTGATGATGGACTTATTTGTAACCTCTGCTTGCCCGTTTGCCTGTGGATAGTAAGGGGAAGAAAATGATTATTTAATGCCTAGGTTACTACAGAAGGCCTGGGTTTCCACACTACTGAACTGTGGTCCATTGTCGGTCACAATAGTTATCGGAAGCCCAAACCTAGTCACGATGTTATCGAGGATGAAGTGGAAAATTTGCTGAGATGTCATTTTCCTCATGGGAATAACTTCCACCCACTTAGTAAAATACTCTATGGCAGTGATAATGATGTTATGCCCTGTGGAGGACTTAGGCATGATGGGCCTTATAAGATCTAGTCCCCATCATTGGAAAGGCCACGTAATCTGTGCTATGTGTATGAGATTTGCATATCCCTGGAATGTGTAACATGTCTTTACTTTTGACAGGCATTTTCTCTCCATGTAGAGCCAATAATATCCTAGACATCTAATTTTCGCTGCCGTAGCCCTAGGTGCTATGTGTCCACCGCACAACCCTTCATGAACCTCATTAACTACCCTTTATGCCTGTTCACCACCCATGCTTACCAGCAATATCCCATCATAGGATCGCCAACACAGGACGTCATTTTCCATAAGCATATATTTCTGGGCATGCTTGCGGATTGCATCTCTTTGAGTCGATGTCAATCCACCCGGAGGTTTGCCATCTTGTAAATATGCTTTAATGTTATCATACCACTCCAAGGTATCCGCAGCACCAACAGATGCCACGTGTTCCACTTGAGTGATAGGTTCTACGCATTCTATGATTTCAGTTGGCAGGTTTGCGAAGGAATGTGACAGGATGTTTAACACGAGGGTAGCTAAGGCATCTGCTATGGTGTTTTCATTACGTGGCACATGTTGCACATCCATGGTCAATAATTGTTTCAGTAAGACTCTTACTACATCGTATTAGGGTTGCAGATGCGTAGCCTTGTAGGTGTAGACTTCGGTGATTTGATTTACGACTAGTTGTGAATCTCCCTGGATCGCCAGGTGTTGTACATGCAGCATGCGGGCAGTTAAGAGTCCTCTAAGTAGCCCCTCGTATTCTTCCATATTGTTGGTGCACAAGAATGTGAATCGATAAGCGGATGGGTACATTTACCCAAAGAGGAATGTGATTATGGCAACGATGTTACCTCCTCGCGTGGTTAAGATGTCGTCAAAGTGTAAGGTTGCCTCGAAATGTGGTGGGATGATGGTGACATTGCTAACATATTCATCTACGAACTCAGGATCAATGGTTTCCTGGTCATCAACTGGCAAGGCCGTGAGTTGGGTCACTATGGCTTGGCCCTTTGTCAATGATTTGCTTACATAGCATAGGTCAAATTCTACAGTTATGGCCTTCCATCAGGCTATCGTGTTGCTTTCTTATAGGTTGCCGGTGATAGCCTAGAGTACATTGCTTTTGCAAATGGTGTTGGTTGTGCTTTGGAATAGGTAGTGCCACCACTTTTTTAGCATGAACACTAAGGCTAGGTAGTTCCTCTCCACCTTGTTGTAATTTTTCTTGTATGATATTAGTATGTGGCTTAGGTAATACACTGGTATCTCAAAGCCATCATCCTATTTATGATAGAGCAGTGCCACTATGGATGCATCAGAGGTGGCAAGGTATATGAAGAAAGGTTTATCCCTCTGTAGTGGATACACCGTTGGGAGGTGCAAGAGCTCTTTCTTCAGGTTGTCGAAGGCTTTTTGGCATTGGGCTATCTATTCGAAGTCAACCCCCTTTCCCAAAATATGTTGCATGGGGTGTAACTTATCAGTCAACCTTTCTATAAACCTTTGGATGAATTGCAGTCTTCCATGTAAACCACGTAGGTTCTTAAGGTTTGTGGGAGGTGCTAGGTTGATGATGGCTTTGACTTTATCTAGGTCCACTCATACTCCAGCCTCTAATACTACAAACCCTAACATGCATCCGATTTTTACTCCGAAGATGCACTTCTTAGGATTAAGACACAAATTATGCCTTTGATAGCACTTGAGGACTAACTCTAGATCACACAGGTGATGGACTACCTCTCTGGACTTAACCGCTATATCGTCTACGTAATTGTTTAACATTTCTAGGATGTAGTTACTGAAGATGTAGGTCATGGCTCGCTGGTATCTTTCTCTAGCATTCTTAAGCCCAAAGGGCATCATGGTATAGTATAAGGTCCCCCATGGGGTCATGAAGGTTGTTGACAGCTAGTGTTCAGCGTTGATGTGGATTTGGTTGTATCCAGAGAAGCCATCCATGAAGGATAGCCAAGCATGTCCAGCTGTGGTGTCGATGAGTTGATCGATGCTTGGTAGTGGAATTTTTTCCTTGATCATTGTCTTGTTCATATCTCAGAAATCTATACATATTTGTATCCCTCTTATTTTCTTCGAAACCACATCAATTTTGGACACCCACTCTAAATAGTTGACTGCATGGATGAAACTTGCTTGGTATAACTTAGTGACTTCATCCTTCATGACTAGCACGATTTATGGCTTGATTTTACGTGTCTTTCTCTTGACTACCCTTACATGGGGATCTAGGATGATGTTATGATGAATCAACCGTGGATCTAGACCAGTCATATCTCTGTATGACCATGCGAAGACGTCGATGTGTCCTTGCAAGGTTTTAACTATGTCCTCACGTATTTGTGCATCTAGGAGGGAGCTAAGTCTTAATGTATTTACCTTCCTTCTTGTCATGGTTATGGGTATCTTGACAAGAGGATCCTCTGTTACATCCCCGACCTCTAAATCTAAAGCATGGACTAGGTGTCTGGGCCAATTTGGGGGTGTTTCTAAGGTTGCTATAGTATTAATCGCAATTAACTCCCAGTTGATCACGTTGGGATTTAACTGTCTTGCGAGCTTGCCTTGTGGCCCTCTTAATATTAGAGGCATGGTTAGGGCATCGTGGGTTTCCATCTCTTGCTTGACCTACCATCATAAGATGAGAGCCTAGGTAAGGCTCATCAGAGATTGTGTGAAACGTAAATTTGCAAAGCAACACTGAGATGTGACTTGCTAAATAAGGCGATGTAAAGATTGAGAGTTCACTAGTTTTAAGGTCATGGCGTATCGCCCAGGCACAAGGATCTGGAATTGTTGAAGATATAGACATTGTTGATGTAAAGTGTGAAGTCGAATGTGGATGTCAAACCACTAGTTTAATGTCATTTTGGATTGTCATATTGTGACACGCAAAGTCTTGATGGGCTAAATAATGATAAAAGAAATGAAATTGCGAGTACAAGATGTATTTGGCGGCCAATGCGGGAATGAAGGCATGAAACTGTTATGAAATATGTTACCGCTACCGTCTATGTTGAGGTGCGCTAGGTGACTACTGATGTAAGAATCATGACTAGTTTAACATCATTGTGGACTGCGGTTGATACTAGTCGAAATTGCTATCTTTGAGTCCTAAGGAGCATAATCATGCTAGTTTTGTTGGTTTAAGGTCTTTTCGGACCTTTAATCGAAAATGAATATTATCATATTATTTTTGTTTTTGAGAAGGTGAGTAACTGACTTGAAGCATGCCAAGGTTTAAATGCTAATAGTGTCATGATGTCATGGCGAGCATGCTACACTGCACAACGTGCCCCACCTTAATTGGGGAAAGAGAAAGGAATTTTCCTCATTTTTCTATTACTACCATAAATAGGGATTGGGTCCTGGTAATTTCACCATTTTTGCCCTAGAGGCACATAATCTTGGTCGGAGCAGTTCGGCGATCTTGGGGCATGGAGCCATTATGTTAATCCATTATCAAGGCGAATTTCTAAGATGAAGGTCATAAATCTACAAGCAGGGCTATGGCTCCTAAGACTCAGTTGGTGCTCGTGAAGGTTGGGGAGGCGAAGAAGACCCTGAGGCATGGGCTGCAGGCATGCGTTCTGACATAGGAGGGCATACTGTTGACTCAGTGAGTTTTTATGTCTGCTCCGTTCTTTTTCCTTTGCACCTTCTACCATTTTATGCTTTGGCTTTGTATCTCATTTGTTTCACTACATGCATTTTCTGCGGCCATGTCATTTTGGATTTTGTGCTATCATGGTCTCTCTTTCTTTTGGTCATTACTGTTGTGCAAGGATCCCATTGGGGTTGCATGCAAGGCCATCACTGCTATAGTGGTTGCCATTGCTGCGAGACCAGGGTCCTTTAAGTTGCTTAACCTTGGCATGTCATGATGTAAAACCCTCGAGAGGGTTTGGTTATGTATGACATAGGCACATATTTTTGTTTGGGCATGTTGTTAGTTATTTTGTTGCTACGCTAAGTCACTTGCATGTTCTTACTACGCTAGGCTTTTGCATCTTTGCTATGCTATGATGAATAGGGATTACGTTACGCTATATTTATGGTCAGCTAAGTGCTACTATATTGTGGATGTATCATGTTCATATTTGATGTTAGTATTTGCTGTTTCCATCATGCAGGGTAGGGCCAAGGTCTAGATTGATCGTTTTGGATCTTGAAGGATTATTATGTCATGTAGGAAGACCTATGACCAACGTTCCCCATCCCTTGATATGTTTGGGAAAGTGAGCGATTTGGTTCAGGGAAGGGGCGTGAGACTTCTTGCAATTCCTTCTCAGCCAGGTTAGTCTCATGGTTTGGTCCTCCTCGGATGAGACGCGGGCATCCAACATAATAGAGGCTTTGCTACCAGGGACAAATCGGGGCATCTTGAGATATCTATCTAATGATGTAACCACAAGCAGGTTAGGAGGAGGGTCTACCCAACACTCCAAATGGTTGAGGTGCTTGGCCTGGATCTAGGACATGCCAGAATACCAATGCTATCATCCCTACAACACATTGTACCTTGCACGCTATGTGGCGACGTACTTTCAGAACCCACAGGGGATAGTCTACTGTATTGGTGGGTGAGTTTCACATCTTTACTTTGCTTGGTTGTGCAACATTGGCCATGCTCGATTGAGTGTTAATAGAATGTGCTTGTCACTAGGTTCTACCTTGATGATGGTAGGATTCATGATCAGCCAAGCAATTTGGCCATAGCACAGCTAGCCCTACAAGAATTTGCCTCGACCAAGAGCTTGCAGGTGGGCGTGATAGCTCATTACAAGGAAGGGTACTATTCTTACCTACACACACTCGCCCCTCTTTATAGTAATTTTAGATGAAGGATTGGCTGGATAAGGAGTGGAGAGAATCTTTTAAGCAGGTTACGCTTGAGGCAATCTTGATGGTTGAACTCCCCCTATTCCCCTCACCGTATAGACCTGGTGGGTTAACAAGTGGGCACCGTGGGCTCATGGTTTTTTGTAGCTTCTTCTCTCTTTTATGCTAAGCATGTTTTGTGATTATTGCTACAGGTGCAAAGAATCCTTATGAAGTGATGGTGGTGACTACCAAAAGGTAAGGGGGAAACATGTACTTCAAATATGGTGAAGTATCGGTAAGCCAAAGCTGGCTAGAATGGGGGGTCTGGGCTCTTTTCTTAGAAAAATCCAAATGGCTAGGCTTATAGATTTGTTTATGGCACTAAATTCAGGCATCCCTACTACTGAGATTCTTTCCTTGGTCAATTCTTTATCTAGGTAGGCGAGCCGCTTTCGCACATACATGCGAGGTGTTCGGGTGGTCATTGACATCAATGACCAGCTATTTGCAGATTTGTTTGGAATTTCCACTAATGGCGCCGATGTGATGTCAAAGGGAAAGCAGGAGTTGATCCTCTAGAAGCAGCATATTGAGGAGTGGCTGAGGCTCACCAAGGAGTGGAAAGGATTCCCTATGGAAAAGCTTAAGGACAGTCCTTCCATGGGGATATACCTGGTCTTTTGTGCCCGTGCATTCCCTCAGCTTCTCATCCAAGGGAAGGTCTTGGGGCTTGAGAAGGGTTTGGTAATGCAGGAAGTCATGGAGGAAGGGGTCCATTATAACTAGGCTGAGTTCCTATGTAGTGGTTTTTAGGGCAAGATTTTGGGGCTCCATGAGCAAATAAAGTCCCGCACTAACATACACTATGCTCTCTACATAGGCTGTTTAAAGTGCTTCATGGAGTTCTTGGTGGTCCAGGAAGATGGAGTCTAGTCTGAACTAGATCGCAACCAAATTCCCAATCCGTGGATTCGATAGGTCCTTCAGACAATGCAAGACCAGGCTCCCCTAGAGATGGTCGAGGATTCGTTTTCTGTAACAACTAAAGATCTGGCAGTTTGTAGTGCTTGTGGCCAGGACAGCATAGGGGAGAACCCCCCTGCCGTACTTGGAAACACAACATAGGGTGAACGTCTCCTAGCTGAGATCGTGCCCGTGGAGTTGCAGAGAACGAGACCTCCCCCAGCTAGGGAAAGCCCTCATGAAGAGGAACGAAGACTGCAATTCAAATTGCAGCGATCGTAACCCCCCATTAGTGAACATTTAGGGAGCTTGCTATTCTATGCTTAGTTAGGTAGTGCTTTGTAGCATGGTATCAGTTTTGAGTTAACCCATCTTGATTTTTCATGTGTATACCCTTTTGTGGGCAATAGAAGAAGAAGATGAGGAAGAAGATGACGAGAAGGTGTCAGTCCTCAAAATGGGGGCAACAAATAAAGAGGTGGGGGCCTCGACTTTGGAAGAAAGGGCCCCGGCTAGGAATAATGGAGCTTTTGTCTCTAGGGTAGGGCCTCTTACTATTAGGGAGCCTCTTCCTACCAACGAAGAGGTGCCTCCCCAAAATAAAAAAGAAGTTGCTCTCCTGAAAGGAAAAGCAGTAAAGAAACAAGATAACAGTCAGATGCTGGTGAGTTTAGGCTTTAGATGTGCCTTATCATAGTCCATTACAACTGTTGCTGACACGCTTAATCATGTAATAGGTACTACTGCTGATGCCTCAGGACCTCCTCCACTTCGGATGGATTCATGGGCTAAAGTTCCTAACAAGTTTACGTTTGTTCAGGGGCTTGTTAATGACATGATCAAATGCCTTCAGCAGGCAGATCCTCGTGTGGGTAAGTAGAAGTATTGACAGCCCCTATGCTGCTATGTAGAAACTCTTAAAAATATTGATTTATGTCATGTTAACATGATTGTTACACTTTCTATGTTGGACAGCCTCTCAACACAAGTGGGACCCTACTCGACGTATGGAGATTGGAGCGGTGCCCAAACTCTCGTCTGATGTGACCGAAGTGTCTGGTCATATATTGGACAAGGCTTACAAATGTGTCTTACACTCAGCGCACTCTCTATGGGAATGTACATGTACCAATGAGGAACTATGGAAACAGGTCCACAGAGGCGAGCAAAGAGAGATAGAATAGGTCACCAAGGTAGAGAATCTCAGGTCGAGGATCAATTTCCTCATAAACCATAATCCTGATCCCATTGAGTTGCAAAGGGCTGTAGACAACTATGTCAGGTTTTGGACTGTCATCTGTCAAAATGTAGAATGCACCCATGAAATAGTTGAACAATAGATGTAGATGGATTTTCTAGCCTAGAAGTGCCAATATATGAAGGACATCAGTGGCAAGATCATCGAATGGGGGAAGATCCAGAGGGATCACAAATATACGTATAAGCTAGAAAAAAAAATCCATCAAAGGTTGTATAAAGACGCTGCTATGGAGGCATTCTCATACAAGACGTTCGTGAAGGCTATCAACACTTTTGAGGCCTATGCCAAATTCAAAGAGTAGGTGAAGATCACAGAATCTCCAAACTTGGGAGTGACTGTTCCTCTAGGAGAGACTGCAACTGCCTCTCTTTCCCAAGAACCTCTAAAGTGGACAACTTTGGAAAGGGAGAAAGTTACTATTGTGAATGCTGAATCTAGTGATAGGCATTGGATGCATATTTCGATTGAGGAGATTGAGCATCATCTCAGGCTTGGTCTAGACCAGATACCTCTTGTGACTAACGTAGGCTCTCCTTAGGTTAGTTGCTTTAATGGTTTTCTACAACTATCATTTATTGCATTTTTTGTCTTTTTTAACTACTTTATCTTTTGGGATACAGGCTTTCAACGAAGGTGTGAGGCCTGTGGAGGGAAGGAATGAGGTGTCGGTAGGGGACAATGTAAGAGTAGGTAGTGCGCAAGTGGATGAAGTAGAGACAAAAGGCAGAGGCGATGTGAATAGGGATAATTCA
This sequence comes from Gnetum montanum, assembly GCA_015680685.1. NCBI lineage: Eukaryota > Viridiplantae > Streptophyta > Gnetopsida > Gnetales > Gnetaceae > Gnetum > Gnetum montanum. The sequence goes on along the minus strand of MNCI01001687.1, from coordinate 285,872 downwards.
TGAGAGTGTGGGGCTCGACTCCCCTTGTGTTTTTTTGAACGAATTTGTAGATACTTCCAATAGGAAAAAAGTTTTTATTGAAATGCAAGACTTTAGAAAGGAAACCAATTTTGTATTATCATGTGTGTTATGTAAAATTTTTGTGCTCTCATATGCTAGTTTTAGGCCATTTCGGGCTGTTGGCGTAGCATGCAGAAAGGATGACACACTAACAGGCTAAGTAGAAAGTGAATATGTGAGGATGGCGACTAAGTGGGAGGTTGCAAGGCTGCTATGCTATGTGTAGCTACCTCTTGACCTTTCTTGGGTTAATCGAGATGTAATGTTGAGGCGTTTTGCCAGGGCCTTCGCTTGTGTCACTACTCCTCGCTTGAAAGGGTGACTCTACCCATCTATTTTTGATTTGGGGGTCACCTCATTGGGCTAATCCCTTAGTTGTATGATTGGTGCATGCATGAACAAGCACTTCATCTTCAGAGGTTGTAACCTCTGAATCCTACTCCATGTTTATGTTGTTGATTACTGGCATTACCACCTTGTCACCATGGATTATAACCTTCCTACCTCCATATGGTAAGTGGATTTCTTGGTGTATAGGCAAGGAGATGGCCCTGAGTTGTGCTAACCATGATCTTCCCAATATTAGGTTAAACCTAAGCATTTCTTCGACCATGACAAACATTGCATCTGTGAGGAGCTTGTCCCCTGCTACGAAGTATGCATGAATTATGAACTTCACCAAGACATGTGCCCCGTTGAAGGACCATAGACATGACTTTGTTGTTGGTTTGATCTGGTCGACCAACCCTAGCTTATCTATAATAGAAAAGGAGATGAAATTTGTGGCTGCCCCATCATCAACATGTACCTTTCAGACTTTGTATTGGCCAACCCGAATTGTGATGAAGAGAGGTGCCATGGTTACTTGACCTGCTTTGGGATCTTTCTTAATGACATCATTGTTGAAAGTTAATTGAGGTATTGCAAACTCTGTGGGTACAAAAGGGAGTATGACCGAGTGGATTTCTTTCTCGTCTGTCGACATGTTTTTATCGACTAGAATTGCCGTTAACATGCAGACTAGAGCCTCGCAGTGAGGGGCAGACGTCATGACTAAGTCATATAGGATTAACATGATGTTTTTCTACCTTAGGGCTTGCCCAACCTAGATGAGGGTGTCCAAGAAGTCTTGACCATCCATTTGTTTGACACCCTCCTCTTCGATTTTCCCTAGAAGACGAATCTCCCGAGGGGAGATGGCCCTAGACCTAGGTTCATATTTTTGGCAACAAGATGCCACGGGTCATGTAATCATGTCATTCTTCATCTTTGGTGATGAAGGTGTAAATTTAAAGGGTGAAGACATAGTTTTGGAGATACTTTGGATCTTATTCCCCTTCGATGCCTCGCCCACCAAGTAGGCTTCTTGCGTTGTGGGGCATGGGGTGGGGGCTGTCAAAGATGTTGGCCCCCTGATGATGAATGGAGGTAAGGGTGTTAGTTGATGGGGTTGTGTGGCACCACTAACAGGTGGTATAGAGGTAGATGCCCATGGTGGAAATTTCAGGATGAAGAGCAACTGTGAGCTTGGACCAGTCATTGGTGGCATTGGTGCGCTACGTTGAGGCACAAGAATCACAAATAGCTGGAAGGGTGTCATGGGATCATTATCAATACCAATGGTGTTGATTACATAATCAACATTATTGGTGTTGACGGAATCTATGTAGACATGCATAGATTAGTTTTCAAGACATACTAGGCTACTTTCATCTAGCATCAACTGTCCCAAGTCAATCAACCTTTGGATGTCATCTTGCAATGACAAAAAATAATCCGTGGTATGACCACATAATTGATGGTAGTCACAAAACCTGTCTAGCCTAAAACCCCTAGGAACTAGAGGCTTATTGGGTAGGGCTAAAGAGGGATTTCTAAAGAGCTTGTAGTAGTACCGATGCCTCATGTTCGCTTCCTCTGACATCTACTTGTATTGGATGTATCTCACTACCAATAGCTGCTTCAAGAGTTTTTAAGGTTTGAGAGGCAGCGGGGTGTATTTAGAACAATCTTTATGTTCAAAGTTACGTTTGGTATATGCAGATGTCTCAGGTGCAGCAGGTTATGATGCTTGGCTCGGTCTGGACGCAGAGTCAGCCATAGGCATGGATGGTTTCTTGTTATTCTTGTTTCTGCTGTTGCTATGTTTGGGCTTAGCCTCAGCTGCCACAGTAGCCACCATGGTTGTTGGGGCTTTACCCTTGTCCTTTTTTGCAAAATTGTTCTTGTAAGTGATGTAAGCTGAGTCTTTGCTTGTCTTGACCATGTCTTGTATGCTTTTTTTCTGAGCGAAAGCTTGGCTAAGTGAGTGTGGAACAAGGTAATATAGTTATGACTTGATGAAGTCATTCACTACACCTTTAAAGATGGCTAACAAGTGAGCCTTCGTGATAGGTTCATAGATTTCATTAAGGGTTGCGCTCCAACGTTAAATGAATATTTGGACTGGTTCTAGCGGGTCTTGCTTTATGCTCATCAACTGATCCAGTGTGGTTTTTGGATTCAAGTTATATTTGAAGCATGTCACAAACTAGGTCAAGAGTTCTTCCAAAGTTGAAATGGATGAACGTGGCAATGTGCGATACCAATCAAGGGCTTTCCCAGCTAGGGACATGGCGAAGATGTGAATGATCATATGTGTCCATTGTTGCAGTAAAAAAGACTCTGACCAAAAAGTGATGAGGTGTGTATTGGGATATCCTTCTCTATCATACTTTGTGAAGTGCAGGAGGGACATCCCAGGTGGTAATATCAAAGCAGGGATTGCAGGGTTGACGGGGTCACCTTCCTAAATGTCCATGACATGTACCATATCAGACCCAATAGCTTTGAGGTGTTTCACTTCCTTGGTTAGGGTCTAGATGAGCTGAAATGCCTAGTCTAGACCTGGAGACATTGTAGATGACTGAGGGACTACAAAGGCAACTCCCACATGTGGCATGGAAGCAATGGAGATTTCACCCATCAGCTGCACCGTTGGGGCCACACCTGCAAAAGGTGCTATTTGCATTATCCACCATCTGGTGGGTGGTATTATTGGAGCAGTAATAGTAGGTTGAGTCACTAGGTAGGCCTCTTGGATCACTGGTGGAACAGCCCATGGCCCTGTGCCAGGATGTACCATTTGCGGAGTTGAGTAGGCCTGAGGACGAATGTAGTGAGACATCTGTGACGATTGCATAACAGACGAAGAAGTGAGCAGATTTCACCATGTGGATGGACCTAGGCCCATCATAGTGGGTGGAACAGATGCATATGTAGGAATTGGCATAGGAGTTATGTGCAGTTACAAAGTAGGTACAATATGGACATGCAGTAGGGTAGCCGTGATACACATGTTGCGTATTTTGATAGCGTGCTGATAAATAGTTTGTAGTGACACAGTTGCTACAGGTGCAACCAGGGGATAGGGATGATGAGGCACTAGGAATGTGGTATGGCTACCCACTGTAGTTGTAGTTGTAGGTTGCTGAAGTGTAGGCGTGATGAAAAATTCGGTGGCGATAGGCAACGAGTTGGCCTAGAAGGACTGGGTAGCCGGGACAATAACGGGGTTGGCTGGGCCTCCCTCGTTAGATTGGGAATCAAGTTCTTCCTGACCATCTTGAAAGGTGTCATCCTAGTTGGATGTCATGTCTTGTTGCTTCCTAAGCCTTGTCAACTAGATTAGTTGATCTAGCAGCCTTTTGGTACACTTGTGTTAAAGGTAGAGGAAAGCCTTGGTTAGGAATGAATTCCTCCCCATTGCAGTAAGTGAAGTCGAAGCTATATTTTTCTGTAATGCCTTAGTTAGCCTACACCTTCACACAGAGGAAACTGTAATGCTCATGTTGTTGGGCTAGTCCCTCAGGTCCTCAATTTTGGATTCTGAGAAACTGGCGTGTTTCTGGCATTGGATTCAGCCACTGTTCGACACCAGTAGTGCCTTGGACCGTGAAGGGCACCTCCGTGTTGGAGGCACCAATGGTGGTTGTCGTGGAAACCGTCATCAAGCAAGTGATTATGCAAACAAATGCTAGAAAATGTAGAAGAATAGAAGGATTTAAAAATGACAATAGGTGGCTTTACATCTTGCAGGATCCTGGAGGGACCGTCGAGGCAACCGACCTGCACCACGCAATGTGCAAACAACCTCAAAGGGTGTCACATTTTTTCCTATGCTGGCTAGGGTGCAGGAGGCATGTAGGACTATTGTAAATAGTAGAGGCAAGTTAAATCATTCTCTGAAGGCTTATTGTCTCATAGCATTTTGGAGAAACCATCGAGGTGACCGATCTACACCGCACGAAGTGTAAACAACCACAAAGGGTGTCGAGTCTACGCTAATGTAAGTTGGGGTGTGGAAGGCATATGAGACTACCATAAGATGAGAAAACTAACTAGCAACCAGGTAAGTTTTATGTCTCATAGGATCCCAGAGGGACCATTGCGGTGACTAGTCTATACCACACGGAATGGGGTACAGAGCGTAGGCAAGACAACTGTAGGATGGACAAGCTAGTTAGCAATCAGGCAGGCTTTATGTCTCGTATGGTCTTGAAGCGACTTTCCAGGAGACTGGTCTACACGACATGAGATGGGGTGTAGTACGCATGCAAGATGATCGTAGAATGAGCTAGTTAACCAACGATCGAAGGCCTTGTGTTCTGTAGGGCTCTAGGGAAACCATTGGGGCTACCGGTCTGCACCGCACAGAGCGTAAACAACCGCAAGAGGGTGTTGTGTCTATTCTCATGTGTATAAGGGTGTAGAAGGCTCACAGAACTACCATGACATAGAACAAAGGCACCAAAAGGCCCTCCTTCTAGTGCCAGAAAACTATAGCAACCAAAAACATTGATAGCTAGAAGAACACCGGGGTCAACAAACACAACAGTTCCAACCCCATGCCTGTCGGAGGGTGGTGCTAGGTGTATGTGAATATAGGGTGCCCTTAACGATCTAGTTGATTAGATAGGGACTTACATCGGCATCAATATAGCCTTTTGCAATATGAATTGTATAGTACGAATTGTGAGATAATGCTTACAAGTAGATACAATGGAAAAAAGGAAGAAACTGTAAAACTGTAACAGTAATGCCAAATAATGAATAAAGTAGAGATGCGACAGTAATATGAAGTGATGTTGAACATGAGAAATGTAAATGCAGTAGTAATGCGAGATGATTATTGAAGGTAAATAAGATAGAAAATAATGCAAGAAAACTAAATAGTGAATGAGAGGTAAATTAAAACACGGTTAGAAACATGCATTGCTTTAGAGCTACAAATTCGTCCGATTAGGGTGGATACAATCGGCTGCACAGCGTGATGGAGTGCAGAAGTTCCGAGAGTAACCGAAGCATGTTGGGAAGTAGAAAGAGCTATGCGCTTGGGCACGGACATCACGTACAAACAATGCAGGATCCTACCAAGGTGGTAGAATGAAGACTAGGACCTTAAACCAGTTGGGAGATGTTCTCTGTTTACAGTGTTAAACAGATGGGTACGATTGTTACAGCACTGGCTAAAAAAAAGGGTG
>MNCI01001687.1:166207-280285 GCA_015680685.1 Gnetum montanum | reverse complement strand
GGGGGGTGGGAATGCCTTTACTTCCTAGTGGATGCAAACCCCCTTTTGAAATTTTTAACTTTATAGATTGCTGGCTTTTCCTTTTCTTTTTGCCAAATCATAGGTATCTTTTTTAATTCTTTAGTCAATAAACTTTTTCAAACCTTTTGTATGTTGTTTGCCAAGATATTTATAGGGCTGAAGGTATGAAAAAGGGATCATTTGAATGCTACATGCTGCAGACTTATGCTACCTCACTTGCATTACTCAAATCGTTTGTGACCATTGGGCTTACAAGATCGTTGCGATGTGGACTTGCCATGCAATAACTATGATCCTACTATGTCGCAACTGTGTCATCAACTCCTAGAGATGTGCACCAACAGTCCCATTGGGTGGAGTGCATTGATGTCACATGACCACCTACATGCTACGCTGTGCTTTGTGACATGGCTTGCTTGGCATGGCGTAGCATTTTGCCACGCATCCTACCATATGTCACGTACTTGTGATGCGAGGCTATGCTACGTAGCATAGCGACTAGCCTTACTTGCGACAGTTTTGCTAAATTCCAACCCATTCTCCTATGATGCAAGTTTTGCAAACTTTGCTGACTTCACCTTTTGAACTGCCTTCTGTCCCTTCTGTAGGATTTCTACGCCTTGCTACATGATGTAGCTTAGTGTAGCGTAGCAGTAGACATGGTCCACTACTTCCTAGCGAAAAGAGATATCACTACAAAACTCAAAGCTGGGCGAGGGGAGCAGGTAGTGGAGTCGTTGCTATGCTACGCTGTCTGACATTGTGTAGTGTAGAATTTTTTTTCACCGTTATTTTTTGAGGCTTGCTACACTACATGTTGTAACATAGCGTAGCAGGCTTCGTGACTTAGAAAACTTGTTGAACTATTTTTTGTGCACCCAGGGTACTGCCGCCGATTCTGCACACCATTTCTGAGCAGGCTGCCAGCTGTTTAGGCTACTTTGGTGGGCAGGCAGGTTGTTATAGAACCCATCCATGCCCAAAGTAGAAAATTTGCCAAACTGGCCATCCTAGACTTAGAACATTCTTCTCTCGATGAACTTCCATGCTGCCGTGCGGATTGCAAGAGCCCAACGAGGCCAGGATGACCTCTCATTTTTTAGGGTGTTTCAATAGGCTCAATAGAGAAATCTCTAGAATGGCCTAAAAACCTCGTCAAATCCCTTGACTTAGAAGTAGGAGACATAACTAAATACCCTCTAATTGAGGTTCCTATCATAACACAGTGGTGAGGAGAAAACCCATAAACTAAGTTTCTCACTAGAACCTCAATATGCCCAATATATCACCAAAGTCTTATAGAACAACATTAAGGCATTTTCCTAGTGATTTGAAGACATTCTAGGCCTATACCAACATCTAGTCTAGCACAACATCATATTGGACCCTAGCATTAGACTAGTTATGCAAATAGTGCACAAGATTAGCATAGCGTAGCGTAGCCACTGATTTGAAGCCAGAAACTTGCATTGTATCCTGCTACATGCATTAGAAACCTTTGAAGTGTGCTAACTATTTTTCACATTTTTCTATGCTATGATATGCTACGTAGCGTATCGTAGCATAGCAATTGGCCTTAGTCACAAAAAAATGTTGCCCACCTGCAAACTTTGTCTTTTACACTATGAAACTTGCAAACTTGCTAATCCCACCCTTCGAGTTACCTTCTGTCACATTTGAAAAATTACTATGCCTCGCTACACCTTGTACCTTAGTGTAGCATAGCAGCAAACATAACTTTATTTTTCCAAGTTTTCCACTTTTTGACGGAAGGAGACATTGCTGAAGGACTTGAAGTTGGGCAAGGGGATTGGTTTTCTAGCCTTTTGCTATGCTGTTCTATGCTACGTAGCACACTGTAGCATAACACTGTGCTTCTGCAAATGTCTTCTGGAGTTTTCTATACTACACGGTGTAGTGTAGCGTAGCAAGGCTCCTTAACTTAGAAAACTTGTTGAAATCGATAGTCTTAAAATCAAAGCATCCATCTCTTGAAGAACTACCGTAATGCTGCGCGAATTGCAAAGACTTGGTGAAGCAAGGATGTCTTCAATGTTTGGGGTGTTTCATTGGCCCCTCTTTGTCGACATCTGGAGGATAGGCTCGAGAGACATTGACAAAGAAAATGAAATACCATGGAAGGCATGATGGTAATGTTACTACTTGGTGAGTGTCAAGATGTCACCTAGCTATGCTTGAGAGTGTTGCATTGGTTTCTAGGTAAATGGAAAAGATGAGGTTTAGCAAAGTCGCTCATTGGAGTGCTCATGAGGGACTTGTTCACGTTTTCATCTTTACTCTGACCTTCAACCTCATGTAGGATAGATTTTTCCGTCGTAGGATGAGTTGTGTTACATCCGCAAAGGGTTTTGACCTACCTACAGATGCTTCTCATGTGGCAAGCAATGTTACACATGTCATGGAATTTGCACTTTGAAGTAGTCAAGCTAGTTGAGGCACTCACTTCGTAATGTTGTAGCACCTATTGTTGTGGCTTGGACATGCTTTTGGCCACACCCTGTAAGCATGTCAAAGAATGAAACAGCCACGATGCGAAGCGAGGAAAGAGGTCTTGCTTACCATATATGTTCTTGAAGCTCTTGGATATCCATGTTGGTGCACGGTGTCCAAAGTAGGAATGCTAGTAGTGGCCTTGGTAGCATCAACATGGAGGAGCTGCCGTCGAAAGCATCGGGAGCTGCTGTGAGTGCAGATGCTTTGCAATCCCTGCAAAAGGCATGCATTCTCAGTTTAGCTATGGGATCAGCTACCACATAGCTAAACGTCATTTGAGCTAAGGTGTTGGTAGGGGGCTGGAGGATGACAATATTACTGGAACTCCAACGATGGGCATTGGCCAAGGAACTACCGTCAGGGTGGTGGGCCATGGTGATAGTAGGTTCAGAGGGCTAGTGTGATGCCATATGACATCTTCGAAGCATTAGCATGATGCCAAGGATGGCGGTGTCACATGTGTTCCAGATCATGTTCCCAGTGCATCGTGAACTATGTTCTGGAGCTACAACATCCCACCTCTTCATTGACACTATGCATGCTCGTTCAATGTGTACTTGGCATAGATGCATGCTAGGGACGTGATGCGAACCCAGTTTAAGGTCCTAGTGGAGTGTATGCTAGTTTAGAGTCCTAGCAAATTACTATGCTGGTTTAATATCCTAGTAGAGAGTACATGTCATTTTTACATCGTAGTGGATAGTTGTCACCAGTTTAACATCATAGCAAATGCTGCTTGTTGTTGTTGCTAGTTTCTCATCGTAGTGGATGGTGCTTGGTGCTACTAGTTTAACATCATTGCAGATGCTACTCAATGCCACAAATTTAATGTCATTGCGGACGCTGCTTGATGCTACTAGTTTAATGTCATTGCAAATGCTTCTCGATGTCGCCATGCTTTAGATGTAGTATGGCTTGAAGTATGAGTGATTCATCGAGTTGGCAAACGAGTTGCCATCCATGTCCACCAGCTTGAACGCTCCATTCCCAAAGGCTTTAGTGTCCATGTAAGGATCTTCCCAATTGGCTGAGAATTTACTCACATGCTCATACATAGCCTTGAGAATGAGGTTTCCCTTCTATATTAGCCATCAATGCAGGATTGCATGGTGCTTTTGTTGTTGGTTGCTCTGATAGTGCTCTATGCATCTCAGCGTCTATGTGTGCTCCACCTCTATTGAGTTGAGGTTGATGATTTGTGACTCATTATTCTGGGGTTTTCTTATGACATCTAAGAGGATCATCTGGAGTGATGGTACCTGCAACTAAAGAGGCAACATAGCTTCAGGTCCATAAACAAGGTTGTAAGGAGTCTTACTTGTTGCGGTTCTGATGTCTTTCTGTAGGCCCATAGAACATAGAGGATTTGCTCATGCCACCACCTTTTGCTATTTCCAAGCATCCACTTCAGCAAGTTGATAATGGACTTATTTGTAGCCTCTGCCTGTCCATTCACCTACAAGTAGTATGGGGAGGAGAATGATTACCTGATGCCTAGGTTGCTACAGAAGGTTTGGGTTTTCTGTACTACTGAGTTGTGGTCCATTGTTAGTCACAATAGTCATTGGAAGCCCAAAAATTATCATGATGTTGTCTAAGATGAAGTTGTAGATTTTTTGAGACATCATTTTCCTTAGGGAAATGGCTTCCATCCACTTAGTAAAATACTCAGTGGTGGTGATAATGAAGCTATGCCCTGTGAAGGACTTAGGCGTGATTTACATTGGGTGTAGGTCCGTAGGTGAGATGTGTATGAGATTTGTGTATCTCTGGCACATGTCAAATGTCTTACCTTTTGATAAGCAATCATGCTCCATGTGAGGCCAATAGTACCCTAGGCATCTAATTTCTGTAGCCATAGCCCTGGGTGTAATGTGTCCACCACATAGCCCCTCATGCACTTCATTAACTACCTTCTATTCTTGCTCCCCACCCATGCATGCCAGCAATATCCCATCATAGGAGCGTTGGCATAGGGCATCATTCCCCATGAGCGTATATTGCTGGGTGCACTTTCGGATCGCATCTCTTTGCGCAGATGTTAGTCCACTTGGGGGTTCACCGTGTTGCAATTAGGATTTAATGTTAGCATACCACTCCTAGGTATCCACGACACTAATAAAGGCCACGTGTCCTACCTGAGTGATAAGCTTAGTACATTCGACGATCGTAGTTGGTAGACTTGCGAATGAGTGAGGTGGAATTTTTAATGCAAGGGTGGCTAAGGAATCTGCCATGGTTTTGTCATTGCATGGAACATGTTGCACATCTATGGTTGCAAATTACTTAAGCATGCTTTTTGCTAGGTTGCAGTAGGGTTGTAGGTGCATAGCTTCACAGGTGTAGACCTTGGTGATTTGATTCACAACTAGTTACAAATCACCATGGATTTCCAAGTGTTGTATGCGTAGTGCTTGGGTAGCTGAGAGGCCTTTGAGTAGCCCCTCATACTCTACCACATTTTTGCTATAGGGGAACATAAAATGATAAGCAAACGGGTGCATTTCCCTAGAGGGAAATGTAGTGATGGCACTTGTGCTACCTCCTCGCATGGTTGAGGTGCCATCAAAGTGTAGAGTGGCTTCTAGGTGTGATGGAATGATGTTGATAGTGCAACATGCTCATCTAGGAATTCAGGATCTATGGTTGCATGGTTGTCAAGGGGCAAGGCCATAAGTTGCATTGCTATGGCTTAATTCTTGGTCAAAGAATGGCTTACATAGTGTAGGTCAAACTCCATGGTTATTGCTTTTCATCGAGCTATCTTGTTGCTTTCATAGTGGTTGTTAGTGATAGCTTAGAGTATGTTGATTTTGCAAATGATGTTGACTACACTATGAAATAGATAGTGCCTCCACATTTTTAGAACAAACACTAAGGCAAGGCAATTCCACTCTACTTCATTATATTTCAGCTCATGCACTATTAATGCATGACTCAGGTAGTACACTGGTATCTTAGATCCATCATCTCATTTCTGACATAGCAGTGTTGCGATAGATCTGTCGGAGGTCATGAGGTAGATGAAGAAAGGCTGATCCCTCTATGGCAAATGCACAGTTGGGAGGTGTAAAAGCTCTTCCTTCAAGTCATCGAAGGCTCGTTGACATTGGGTTGTCCATTTGAAGTTAACCCTTTTCTTTAGAAGATGTTTCATGGGATGTAACCTATTATTCAACTTTGCTATAAACCTTTGGATGAATTTTACACTACCTTGCAAGCCACGTAACTCCTTAAGGTTTGTGGGAGGTGCCAGGTTGACAATGGCCTTGACTTTATCAGGGTCCACCTTTATTTCGACCTTCGATACTATGAACCCTAACATGCATTCGATTTTCACACTGAAGACACACTTCTTAGGATTAAGGCATAGATCATGCATTTAACAACATTTAAGGACTACCCCTAGATCACGTGGGTGATCAACTCCCTCCTTGGACTTGACTGCTATATCATCCATGTAGTCATTTAATGTTTCTAGGATGTAGTCGTTGAAGATGTAGCTCATGGCTCGCTAGTAGGTTGCTCCAACGTTCTTAAGCCCAAAAGGCATCATGCTGTAATAGAAGGTATCCCATGGGATCATGAAGGTTGTTGCTAGTTGATGCTTCGAATTGATGTGAATTTGGTTGTAGCCGGAAAAGCCATTCATGAAGGATAACAGAGCATGACCAACTGTAGTGTCGATGAGTTGATCAATGCTCAAAAGTGGGAAATCATATTTGATTATTTCCCTGTTCAAATCCCTAAAGTCTATAAAAATTCATATTCCTCCCATTTTCTTAGAAACCATGATGATGTTGGACATCCATTCTGAATAATCAACTACGCAGATGAAACCAGCTTGGTATAGTTTGGTGATTTTGTCCCTTATAGCTAGTGCGATTTCTAGTTTAACTTTACGAGCCTTCTTCTTGACTGCCTTCACATGCAGGTCTAGGATGATGTTGTGCTCTATCAGCCTTGGATCCAAACCTAACATGTTGTTGTACAACCATGTGAAGAATTTGACGTTGTCTTGCAGAATCTTGGCTATGTTTTCGTGCGTTTGTGCATCTAGGAGGGAGCTAAGCTTTAGCGTTCTTACTTCTCCCTTGGACATGGTCATAAACGTCTTGATGAGAGGGTCCTCAATTACATCCCTAACCTCTAGATCTAGGGTTCAGACTAGATGCTTGGGCTAGTCTGGGGATTTTTCTAAGGATGCTATTGTGCTAGCTTTGATTGACCCCTAGTCAATCAGGTCTGGGTTTAGCTGTCTCGCAAGCTTGCCATGTGGACCTACTAGGGCTAAAGGTGTGGAGAGATCACGATGGATTTTCATTTTTCGCTTAACTTGTCAAAATGAGACAAAAGCCTGGTTAAGAGGCACCTATTGGTAGCAATCGTGTATAACAAAAACATGCGAAGCAATGACGAGATGTATGATATAAAGATTAAAATTTTTCCAGTTTAAAGTCATGGTAGACTGTTATGGCATGGAGATTCAGAGCTGCTAAAATAGAAAATGTAAAACTATCGATGTGAAAATGTGATACTACTAGTTTAGCATAATTACAGACTACGAATGTATAACAGATCAAAACATGCTAGTTTAAGGTCTTTTTGGACCATGAAAGTTGCAACTGCACTGGGGTTTGCTATTTTAAGGTCTTTTCGAACTAGTAAGAGATCAACTATGCTACGATTGCTAGTTTAAGGTCTTTCCAGACCAGGATAATCAAAAATATATATTTTTTATTTTTCGGGAAAGCAAGTAGTTAGCTTGAAGCGTGTCAAGATTTTAATGCTAACAGTGCTATGATGTCATGGCGAGCATGCTACGCCGTATGGTGCATTCTACATTAAATGGAGAGAGAGAGCACAAGTTTCTTCTTTTTATCATTACAGCCATAAATAGGGATTAAACCTTGGTAAGCTTGTCATTCTTCATCGTAAGAGCATGGAGCCCATATTCGGAGCACAAGGTGATTTTAGAGCAATTGTGCTAATAGCATGGAAGGTGGTTTTCTCCACAACGATGAGGAAAAGAAATCTGTGAGCAGGACGATGGCTCCGAAGAAGGGACACACACATTTGGTGCTTGCAAAGGTCAAGGAGGTGAAGCAAATCCTAGGGCACATGACACAAGCACGCATCACAATGCAGAAGGACACACCATTGACCTGGTATCTTACTATGCTTCCTCTATTTTTCCGTGATTCTGTTATCATTTTTTGCTTCTGTTGTTCTCTACTCTCATTTTGCATCCTATTCTTAGCCACCTGTGTTTTCTGTTATCACGTTGTTTTGGATTTTGCACCACTGCTATTGCCATTTTGGCCATGGAAAGTACATAAACATTACACCATTATTGCATGCAAGGTGGCTTAAACTACCACCATCGTAGTTGTGATAACCGCAGCGGGTTTGTGTAGTTTAAGTTACTTGGCTTTCGAATAACATGATGTAGGACCTGGAGGAGGGTTGGGCCATGCGTGATGTGATAGTGTGACACATGTTCTATCGGGGTGTATTCTTAATCACCTTGTTAGGGATAATTGCTCTATTGCTACGCTAGGCTATTTTTGCTAAGCTAGCGCTTTCATGTTCTCACTACGCTATGCACGGGAAGAGGGTTATGCTATGCTATATACATGAACTGTTAGGTGTTGCTATGTTGCATGTGTATTTCACTTAGACATGATGCTAACACTTACTGGTTTTGTTGTGTAGGATGGGGCTATGGCCAATCCTAATTGTTTTAGAAATTAGAGGGATCTTGTGTCATGTGAGCAAAACTATGGCCAATGCTCCTCCTCCCTAGATACGTATGGGAGAATGGTGGGTTTGGTTCAGGAAAGGGGCATAGGACTTCTTATAATTCCTCCTTGACCACTTTAGTGTGATCATTTGGTCATCCCTAGAGGAGGAGGAGGTGGCTGGCATAATAGAAGCCATTTTTCTTGGGGCAAGTCAGGGCATTCTGAGGTTTCTAACTGATGGGACAATCATGAGTAGGAAGGGAGAAGGATCCAACCAGTGCCTAGTAGGGTTAAGGAATTTTTCTTAGATCTAGGACATGCCTGATTACAACTTCTACCACCATTACAACACATTATTCATCATGTGTTATATAGCGATGTGCTTCCAGAACCCATAGGGAACTGTCTACTGTGCTAGCAGGTGAGTTTTGTATCCTTGTTTTGCTGTGTTTGTGTGATGCTAGCCATATTGGCCTAATGCTAACAGTATGTGTTTTTTATCAGGTTCCTCATCGACAAGGATGGGGTTCATGACCTACCAGGTCTACTGACTATAGAACAGATAGCCCTACAGGAGTTCTATTCTGCTAAGAACCTATGGGTGGGTGTGATCAGTCAATGTGGGGCTAAATACCATACCTACCCAGGCCTATATCATATTCCCTATGATCAGTGCAAGGGGAAGGATTGGATGGATGAGGAGTGGATAGAACCCTTTAAAATGGTCACAGTTGAACAAGTTCTAGTTGAACTCCCACCATTTCTGTTACTGTACAGACCTGGTAGGCCAAACAATAAGTGTCGCATGCTTAAGTTCCTTTACAATCTTTGTATTTTCTACATTTTTACGCTAAACATTTTTGTGAAATTGTTGCATGGGAAAAGAAGCCCTAGGAGGTGATGGTGGTAACTGCCGAAACACAGGGATCAAACATATACTTCAAATATGGCGAAGTAGAATTGAGCCAACGCTAGATAAACTGTGCAGCTTCAAACTCCTTGGTCTAGAACATCCAAAAGGCTAGGCTTATGGATCTATTCCTGGCCCCAAATCTGAGCGTTTCTACCACCAAGATGCTTTCCTTGGTCAACTCCTTTTCCAAAAAGATAGGATGCTTTGCTCTGCAAATACAAGGTGTGTGGGTGGTCATTGAAATGAATGACTAGCTATTCGTTGATCTATTCAGTGTTCCTACCGAAGGCATCCTCATAGGATCAAATGGTAAGAAGGAGCTGATCCTTCAGATGAAGGACATTTAGGAGTGCCTAGGGATTGCTAAGGAGTGAAAAGGGCTCTCCATGGAGAAGCTTAAAGATGGGCCCACCAAGGAGATCTACCCTGTCTTCCATGCTTGTGCTTTCCCCTAGCTGCTTACCCAAGGGAAGGTCCTATGGATTAATCAAGCCTAGATAATGCGTGAGGTCATGGAAGAGGGGGCCATTACAACTGGGCTAGCTTTCTATGTAAAGGCTTGTAGGCTGAAATCTTGGGACTCTGTCAGAAATTAGAGTTCCATTCCAACATACACTATGCCTTTTATGTAGCCTATCTAAAGCAGTTCATGGAATTCCTAGTGGTTCACAAGAATGGGGCCTGGGCCATGCAAATTCGCAACCAGATTTCTAGAATGTGGATTCACTAGATCCTCAGGACCATTTGAGCCTAAGATTCCCTAGAAATAATTGGGGAGTCATTCTCTATGATGACTAAGGATTAGGTGGCTCGCAATGTTCATGGCCAGGATAGCATAGGAGAGACACCCCATGCTATAGCAAGTAGTGTGTCGTGGGGGGAATGTCTCATAGCTGAGACTTTGCCCAAAATATTGCAATGAAAGAGGCCTCACCCACCTAAGGAAACCCTTTATATGGAGGAAGAGGAGGGGCAGAGATTGTAACTTAAACTACAGAGGATGCAACCCCCATTGGTAAACGCTTTTTTCTAATGCTTACTTTGTTATTGCTTGCTATGCTATGCTATGCTAGGTGGTGTGGCCTAGTGTAGTGCTTTCTTTAAGCTAACTTATTTTGAACTAATGCAAATATGTTTCTTTGCTAGCAAAGGAAGAAGAAGTGGAAGAAGAAGGTGATGAAGAGGTGTTGGTCTAAGACAGGGGTGACGAATAAAGACATGGAGACCTCAATCTTGGAAGAAAGGGCCTCGATCGAGAAGGGAAGAACCACTATTGCTAAGGCGGGAGCTCTTGTCAATAGGGAGAATCCTCCTACTAATGAAGAGGAGCCTCCTTTGAATAAAAAATATGTTGGTCTCCTAAAAAGAAAGGCACTAGCACATGAGGAAGAGGTTTGTACAGACTTGGCAAGGACCTCTACCAAGGTTACCACCATCATCTTGCATCAGCAAGAAGGGAGACCGCAATTAGATGCTGGTGAGTTGGGCAATGTGTTTGCCTTGTCTTAGTCCATTTCGGCCATTGCTGATATGTTTAGTTATGTAACAGGCGCTATTACTGATGCTGCAGGACCCTCTTTGATTCGTGTGGAGTCCTGGGCCAAGATCCCTAACAAGTTTATGTTTTTGTAGAAAAATGTTGATGACATGATCAACCACCTCCAGCAAGCAAACCTTGACATGGGTAAGTAGTAGTATTAGATGTTCTCATGTTGTTATGCTAGAGTTTCTTGAGTTTGATAATCTTTCTATGCTAACGCGATTGCTATGCTCTTTGTGTCATGGCAGCTTCTCGACTCAAATGGGACCTGGCACGGCCTTTGAAAGTCGATGTCATTCCTAAATTCCTACTTGAAGTGACTGAGGTTGAAACACCACAAAATTTCGAGTTTAGTGCTTCCCTAGCAAGAAGCAGGTCCCTGCGACCCACAAACGGCCACGGCTACATCTAGCATCGCACATTGCACCTTCCTACTAATACTTGTCTTAGTTTCGCTAAGTGCAGTACCAGCGTATACGCCCAGCGTATACGCCCAGCGTATATGCCCAGCATCAACAGCGTATATGCCCAGCGTATACGCCCGACATTCCTAGCGTATACGCCCAGCAGACATCCGACTTACACGCCCAATGTACACACCTCGTCTGTATGCTCGGCACCACAAATGCACACGCCCGACGATGAAGTCTGGATGACAAAATCGAGACAACATCGAAGAGCAAGAATTGAAGCAAGTCGGCGGCCGTCAGTGTATACGCCTGGCGTATACGCCCAGCCATTGTTGGCGTGTACGCCCAGCATCCATTGCATCTCCACCCAAGTTCACATGCCCAGCATGTCCAGTGTATATGCCCAACATGTACGCCAGCCTGATGTAGCGTATACACCCCACGTATACGCCCAGCAGATGTAATATGATGTATATTTGTAAATTTTATGCACCCGGTCAACGTGGCACGTGTCCCCTAACCCGAGTCTAGCGTAACAACTGGTATAAAAACCCCACTTCTCCACTTGACCTAGGACGGTTGGAAAAAAATATCATAGCAGACCAGAGAAATTTACGCTGCGCACCAGAGTTGAAACCCTCTTACTCTGGAAAGCCCTGTACGCTGTGTACACAGTCTCTACGCTCCGCCTACTGTGTAAATCCGCTGAGTCATCCCTGCATCCACCGGGGCTTTTCGTTCATCTTGTGTTCATCACAACTGTGTTAGACCTGTGCACTATATTTTGACTCTGTAATACCATTTTTTACAGTTTACGTTAATTTCTTACATGTTTTCTATTTACGCTCATTTACGTTTACGCCCTGTTATATCTGTGATGCCGTTTACGCCCGTTTACGCTGTTTACGCATAACCCAACGTATAGCACTTCGGCATACGTGTGGGTAAATCCTTGTCTAATCCGCGTGCGGACCACCCAAGGTGCTCTACCTTCATATATTCCAGTTTGCCCTCAGGGGAAGGTAGGGTCTTCTATGCGCATCCTGCGATTCCACGGTCTCTATTTCCTTCCAGCCGGTGACCGACGATTTTAGGCAGTATAGAAATTGGAGCTAGAAGGAGGGCCTCCTAAAAAACTCGCTTGCAAACGTCTCCGCGTCTACACTGATGAGCGTATACGCCGTCAACCACGCTATTTTCTACTGAAACCCCAGCCTCGTCTGGAAACCTTGCCTACACGCCTACCAATGTCTACGCTCTTCAGTGTTTTCGCTGCCCTGTGTTAAACTTTACAAGTCTTTCAGCATATACGCTGCCAACTTCATGTGGACTGTCCACAGAAAGCCTAGCGTCTACGCAAGCTAGCCTAAAAATTCATCCTACGAACTGCCCAGCGTGTACGCTGTTCAGTATTTACACTATCCCTTATCTTACGCTGAGCATCGTTTATGTTGTATTCTTTTTATGCCTTGCCTATTTTTACGCTGAGCCTTGTTTACGCTGTCTTGTTTTACGCCGTACTTTATTTACGCCCTACTCTGTTTTATGCTCTATCCTGTTCATGTTGTACTCCGTTTACGTTGTACTCCGTTTACGTTGTACTGTGTTACGCTGAAACTGTATACACCACCTAGCGTATATGCTGCACTTTGTCCCTTAGTTTACGCTGTACTAAGTACACTAATTTCGCTCCTCTACCCCGTGTCATACCCATAACGATTCATCATGAACCCCGTGAACACCACCATTGCAATAGCTCAAATAACCGACATCGTGGACACCATGGCTATCCAACAGCCTGCCACGCAACACCCGGGAGTACAACCCACCACGGGGCCCCGCCGGTCCCTAAGGTTGCAAGCGAGAGACCCATCCTTCGACATCATAACTCAGGATCAGTATAAATTTATATGCATCAAGATACAAGTTGGCCTGGCTGTAGACCGAGCCGAACTGAAGGTAAAGAGGCAGTTCAAACTCTTTTACAGAGGGGGACGCGAGTTCATCCCCTTGCCGTATGACATCATCCCTATTCCAGAGCAGTATTCGGAGCTCGTCACACGGCTCCTCCTGCAAAGGAGACACTCCTTAGATCAGCCCGCACTAGAGTCCCAACTAGAGGAAGAGGACAAATTTGCCGCTCAATCTGAACAAGAGGATTCTTACCACACTCTGAGCCCGCAAGCACAGGTTAACCCCATTTTTCACCCTAGTACAGGGGAGATCCTACCCATCCAACCCCTCAGATTAACTCACACACAAATGCCTCCATCGCATACATCCTCGTTTGCTCATGTGCCACCTCCAACTGATACGCAATTCAGCACACTCCCTCTCGCCATCGTCCCCGATGCAGCAGCTAGCCCATCTTCACAAGCACTGCTCCGTCATGATAGCGTGGGAGTGACACTCCCATCCCAAGTGATAGGAATGCCACACGTAATACCGACATCCACATCCGCTCACTACATCCCGCACATCCAAATGCATACAGCCCCTTCTACCGCCGTAACCCAACAGAGGATCCCTCCACAAAATGTAGCTACACAATGGGTAACGATGGGCACTCAACCACAGCAACATCAACCTTCTCACTATAACATCCCACCCCCTATGGTGCAACCAGCCAACATTCCTCCAGTACAGCCACCGCCACAGCAACCACAACCTTTCCCCTATCACGTGCCATAAGTGCAACCCCTGGCTGCACAACTTTCGGCCTTTCAACCCACCATCCAATAGTCTAACTCATATAATATAGCAAAACCTCCAGCTGCCATGTTACCAAGTGCCCAAGATTAGGCGGATGCCAAGAAATTGATGCAAGAATTAGCTGATGAGGTAAAACTCCTCAAAATAACTGTCGATGGGGAACTGAAGGTAGTGGATTTCTACCAGGATGACCCCATCGGCTCATCAGTCCCACCATTAACCTTATCCAAAGGTGTTTCCTTACCAACACTAACCAAATACAACGAGGAGACAGATCCCAATGCATACTTGGTAACATTTAGACTAGAATGCGCGCTGCTCCAGGCTTGGCCCCACTCCATTCTCCGAGTGTTCCCCATGTCCCTCTCAGGGAGGGCACTTGATTGGTATCGGGCCCTGCCAAGGAATTCCATCTTCTCCTTGGAAGACTTATTACACTAGTTCGTGACTCGGTTCAAGTACAACTTGAAACCCGAGGCCACCCTAGAAAGCCTCATACAGGTTAAGCAAGCACCGCTTGAACCTGTACAGAAATTTATTCAGAGGTGGAGCGCCACTCTGAATGAACTGCATGAGCCAATCTCCCAGACCTACCTGCTCACTATTCTAAAAGGAGCCATTAACGATTTCTTTCAATCCAAGCTGTATTACCTTAACACACGTGATCTTAACCAAGAATTTGTACAAATTAAAAACATAGAACAAGCGGCCCAAAACAACCATGACCCTGCATACCTAGGCTTTAAGAATCAACACACCAAAAAAGATAAAGATAAGGCTAAGGTGACTATAGCGGCGATAGCAGGGGCACAACAACAAAACAAACCACCCGCAACCCCTACTAACTACAATAAACCAACTCCCACAGTTGCGTCAGAATCATCATCATCGCAAAATCCAACAACGAACCGCACGCGAAACTTCAAGAGGAAAGTACCCTCGCAATACACGCCTCTGCCAATGAAGCCTTCCTAGCTCTTCGATCAACTCATGAAGGCTAGGCTGATGAAACATAAACAGTTGTCCCCCGTGGCCATCCAGAGACATGACCGGTCCTGCCAACTTGTTTAGAACCCAAGTTTAGCAATGCCGGATGAGCCTCCCGTACCCAAAGGCTTCAGGATGGATCACTTTTGTGACTACCATCAATGAAACGGACACGGTACAGACTACTATTTCACCTTGAAACAGGACATCCAGTGGATGATCGATGAAGGCCAAATCACTTTTGACAAGGCCAACCCGATCCAACCACAGAATCAAGCTATCGGGGTGTACAAAGACCCCCTGAACACCAGCGAGGTGTCGTACGTCATTAGTACAATCTACCTTGATGATGGTTCTGAAGCAACCATCATTAGCACTTTCTATCCCCAGTATAAACAAGAAAACACCCAATAGGCCATTCGTAGTTCAGATTCCCCCCGTTGTGCCCACACCCACGCCTAACGCCATGACACGGGACAAACCGTATGTAGTACATGTCCCTCCCGTCGTCCCCTTGAATGCATCAACCCCTCATACTCGGCCTACCCCTTTCGTAGTTCAGGTACCACCCGCGGTCGCAATGGCGAAGGTCCAACCTCCACCAAAATCAACTCCGTATATCATTAGGATACCCGAAACTCCTAATGATTACCAAACCTCCATCTCACGAGCGCCAGGCCAGCCTAGCCCCTACGTCATTAGGATCCCTAGCCAGCCTTCTAACTAGTTACATCCAATGGCACAACCGCGACCCCGCCCAGCTCCATATGTGGTGCGAATCCCAGGGCAGCCCGAGGCTCCAAGACCAGTCCCACCTCCATGCCACACATGAGAACGTCTAGTAGATAGGCTTACATGTGAACGTGTGGAGAAGGAATGCCAACGGTTAGCTCTAGGGCCACCTAAGCCCATTCCACTTAACTCTGTGCCTATGTCGTCGCCTAACAACCAATCAGACGTGGGAAATGAAGGCGAATCCTTTGAAAAACATGAACTTCTTAAAACGACATCTTCGAACAAAAATGACGAACCAACAAAACATGAAATAAAACTGTTGGGCCCAATGGACCCAGTTATCATTGATAAAAATGCTCCAAATAGTAAAGATTTAGCAACGGCCTTGACACAAGTCACCCAAGCATTGAAGAAAAAGAACACTTCGTTGAGCTTGTATGACTTGGTGCTAACATCCCAAACACATCGAGAAGCCCTAGTACGCATGTTAACATCGATCCCGGTAAGCGAGGACTTGCCCCCGAACGAACCTATCATCCATACAGTAATGTACTCATCTCACGGGACCACTCCTAAGCCCTTGAGCTTCCATGACAACAACATTAGGGTGGATGAAAAATAGGGGAAATAACAATAGCCCCCATGTTCATAACGATACGTATTAACTAGTTTAAGATACATAGGGTCCACGTAGACGACGGAGCCACAACAAATGTTGTGCCATATCCCATCGTTGAACAATTGGGGCTTACTGAATTAATCAAACCAACTGCTACTACATGTTTAAAATCGTTCAGCGGGTCACGCGTAATGGTAAAAGACACAATAACTTTAGATTTCATAGCAGGAGATCAGTTCCCTACATCTGCCGAATTCCTAGTAGTCGATGAGATGCCAGGGTTCAACCTAATATTAGGAAGACCCTGGTTGGCCCAACTAAGAGCTGTCTCCTCCCCAGTACAGCAGGAGATCCACCTGCCTTATGAAGGTGGTGAAATCATCATACACGGGGAAGCCGCTACGCCTATTATCTCATCACACGTGAACATGGACCAAGGATCAGAAGTGGAACTTGAAGAGCCTAAACTAAATGATAAAAACACGCACCCACTGGTAAGTAGTAAACCTTCGAACATAGAACAAGAGCCTCCTAAAATAGAAACACCTGCATCTGACTCTGTACATACAACGTCTCAAATGGAAAATAACATAGAACCCCTACCAATTATCAAAACATCTAAAAATACTGACACGGAAGCCATTCCATCAGACGTACCTTGGGCTGAATTACCATTTAACGTAATCAGTGAAGGGGACGCTGAATACAGAATCATCCCGGTTGACATATCGCCTAACATTAAAAAAAAGAAAATAAAAAAAATTTTACAATAATATCAATGCTCCTAGTCTAAAACGACGTTAAACTATAACATGTCTGAAACAACGTTAAAATACCATCCATCCGAAATGACACTAAACTACGATAAATTGAAAAACAAAAAAAAATTATTACTAAACTACCCTCCTTGTTCGAAATGACGTTAAACTATCATTTCTGCAAAGACGTAAAACTAGCCATGATCAGCAATGATTGGTTAACAAAAAATATCCACCCGTGTCATTCGGAATATTCTTCATTTACGACTGGGGGGCCCGAAATGGCCTTAAACTTGTTCATGCGTGCATACTGTGTTCTCCTTTTTGTTCAGAATTTACAATCACATCTCCGCTTTACATTTAAAACAAAACAGAAAAAAAGCCAAAACATCTTTTTACTGCTGCGTTGTGTTTACAATTAAAGTCAAAATCAACAAAAATTTTCTTACATGCAATGTTGTACAATTACAAGTATCAACTGTTTTCGTCATCTCAAAATTGTCACAAATTACAATTCCCGTATCAGTCTGGGTCTGAGTCAAAAAAAAAAGAGAGCCTAAGCATCCAGGACGGGAGGATCGTCCCCTTTGGATCCACCAGCATCAGAGGCCCCTACTCCACTGGGGCGAGCTTCTTGATCATCATCGCCACCTTCATCTTGGAAATACCAAAGAAAACAACCAACATAAGAATAAGTGGATGTCAAAGTTTTAAACACTATTCAGCAGATTTCATAAGGACGAGATGCTTACCATAAGAGATCCCCCTAAGCCAAACTCCAGCCGATGAAGTATTTCTTCTTCTGAAACGCTGGCCTAGTCCGTCCCATCCAGGCCTAAGTCAACGTATGCCAAAGTTTTTCCTTTGTCGACAGCTGACCAGGTAGGATGTTTTAGAGGGAATTCACCAACCGACACTTCCCCAGAAGCAGTTGTAATCACCCTCATAGGCGACTCCATTTCCACAGTTGTATTATGAGCAAAAGTATCGAAAGAAGAACGCAAACCCAAACCCTCTACAAGCATCTGTAGTTGCCACTTTTCAATAAACACCTCTTTTAGCGACTTCTTGTAATAATGTTTGTGATTTTTCTCATCCTGACCCCATTTAAAAACCTTGGAAGCAAAGGCTTTCCAATCTTGACATTTAAGGTTTAGGAGATCAATTTGGGCTTTGCGCTCTGCCATTCTCTGAGTTAGCGATGCATTACGATTCAATAAATTCCAATATCTTCTATATGTGACCTCGGACGTGCGCCAAGAGCGATCACCGCTTTGCCTAGCAGCGGCGAACTCGTACCGGGCCTTCAAATCGTCACGTTCCACTGACAACTCAGAGACTTCCCTTTCTTTTGCTTAAATCTGTAGCCACAATTGCTCAATGGAATGCCTACAGGTCCATAACGATTTAGCACTGTGCACAAAGCCTTCCACAACTCCATCGTAAACAGGCCTTGACACCTGTTCCACTTTTGGGAAAAGTGTGGTTAAACTGTCTATGCTAATGCTTTCAGATGGATCCCATCTCAATTTAGTACCTTCCCACACAAAAAATACAAATGTTAGGACAATATAACCAGGATGTCAAGTTCCAAACCTTTAAACGATGTATACCTATGTCAGGGTGGGCCTCCTAGATCCCTTTAACGACTTCTTCTGCGAGTCCAGCCACAAAATCCATTTTGCTCAGCATTTTTGACCAAGTAAATGGCTCACGTGTATGCGATGAACTAGCCTCAGCGGTTCTCTCTGGGGGAACCATCTTCATTGGTACATCCAAATGCACCATCCTAGTCTCGCTACCTTCATCTGGACAAGGTAAAAAAGAAAAACATAAAAAGATAATATACCACAAAAATGATGACTGACAAGAGAAATTGAAATGAGATAAAGGGAAAAACATACCATGATCCTTGTCACCTTTTGGGGGGTCTCCCAGATCCAAGTCTCCCTAAAGAAACCTACGGAACACTTGATCGACACTGCCCTGGTTGTCCAATGGCTCAGTTACCGTGGTTTTCTCCTTTAACTCCTCCGTCTCTCCGCCCTGGCTCTTCTCTGTATGTTCCTCCTCATTGTTTTTCTCTATATTGGTCTCCTCCTCCTTAGTAATAGTCTCTAGAGCCTGCTTCCTCACTATTTTAGAGTTGGGCCAAAAGAAAATATCAAAGACATGTAAGCGATCGGGGTAAAACTTATAAACAAGACGAAAACGATAAACGGACGAGGTTCGCCTACCAGGCATCTTGAAGCGTATCCGCTTCACGCGTGGCTGGTTCACGCTGGAGACTTCCTCAGCTAGGCGCTCAGGCCTCTTTAGCTTTGCTTTAGCTTGGCCAACGGTTTCCTTGATGACCCGTTCTGCCCTTCTAGCAGTGTAGGGTACCTCATCTGGCTCCAACCCCAAACTATCACGTGTGTGGATTGAACCGCCAAATGATCCCCTTATGGTAATAGAAGCGGATTCATCAATGCCTTCAGGTGCATCTTGGGATTTGGCTGTATCATACAGGTGATTGATCCACGGGTGGGATAGTTGACCCCGATCCCGCAGAACAAACTTTTTGTCTACGCGAACCACCAAGAACTCGGCAAAACGGCGAAGATAACCGGCAAAGATTGCGAAGGTGAAATGGGATTGCGCCTTGACATTTGAGCACAACCGCACTATCTCCTTGTGCATACCTGACAACAAAAATCATGCCCAGTTATATCACATGCCTGTTTCCAAAACAGTTCGCATGACACAAACAGCCTCAACCCCAAGGCACCTCACCTGGGAAAGAGTTTTGGGAAATACCTGTGCTCGAAATAGGGGATATAGTTCGTTCACTTCTACAAATTTTTCCTTCCCCTGCATCAGGAATCCCTTCGCACCCTTGGTCACGCCTAGCCAATCTTCCAATTCCTGAATCATCTGGAGCTCCTTATGAGCTCTGTCTAGTACTACATTCAAGCCATCTGCCGGCACGCCAAATAGGTTTGAAAAGAACTTGGGCGACAAATGGAAAACTACCTTCACACCCTTGATCAGGGTGCTGTAGTATGAGGTAGACTCATTGAGGGAGTCTACTATCCCAATCATCTCCCCAATGGAAACATCAGGACTCGGAGTCATAAAAAGCTCCATGAGGCCAGCGTCATCCAGGCAACGAGCAAGGGATGGAGGAGCGCGATTACGCAACCACTTCTGGGCCTTAGCCACCCCTCTGAACTTCATCGACAAAGTTGTCTCGATTCGCCCAGTGGTCACCGGATCCTCACCAGAAGGTACATCAACTGTAAAAGCAATTTAAAATGATCGTATCAACGTAAATCAAGACAATTGGATAAACCCACTAACACATCTAAGAAATGTTATCATTTACCGTTAGTGGAAGATCTAGATGTGCTGCCAAAGTCACGAGGGAAGACTGGCCCATTGTCAGTCTAGTCTTCATGAAGCCACCCACGAGCCTTGCACATCGCAAATGCTCTGGAGAACTTCTTGTGAAAGTGGATCATCGAACCCTTCGTTTAACTTAGTACGGTCCCACGAAGGGTGGGGCCTGTCATAAATGCTTCTAGAGCAGTGCGTGCAAGGGCTAATCCTTCATCTTCAATAAGTGTCCCATCCGGGTTGGTCTTCGGCCTGTAAGAAAATATGGGTCAAAACAAGAAGCAAATGCTAAATAGCGAAAGGAAACAGTAAGCTTAAACATTCCTACCTGGCCACTCGATACACTCTGTCGGGAGGGTTCTGGAATAATGTATGTGCATGGGCAACTATGAACAACGTATTGTTGAGATAATCCAACCCTCACAGCAATAGTGCCCACACGCGCATTAATTGGCATGTAGACCAAGGCCCGCGGGTAGTACCATCTTCGTTAACCAGAGGTCCCTCATTAATGTCCTGTATAAAAACCATGACATCCTCTGTAGCCCCCAGCAGCATCTCCTCAAGCACGCTTCCTGCAGTTACCTCGTCAAAGTTGGACCAGATACCCACCTTGAAATTGTCCAATAGGAAGGACAGAAATCCACATGTGCCTCCCCTGAACCAAACCCTGTTATCATCCACGGTCAGATCCAGGGGAACCTCGCCTTCCTCAACGGGGCCAACCCATGTTAATACCCCGACAAGTTCGACAATGATGAGGAAGCGTTTGTTGTCCCTATAAACAATCATGATGCCATGACAGATTAGCCTGAAAAAAGAGAAAGTTTACATCATAAATCGACACTTAAAAATCTGGAAAAATTTTACTAACTATTTGCATTCAGCGTATACGCCACATAGACCAACGTATACGCCGGTGAAACCGTTCACACTTGGCGCAAAAACGCAATCCAAACTCAGCGTATACGTTGTACACTGAGCGTATATGCTGCTTGGCTCAGCCTATATGCTGAAAATGAACTGTCCAACCCTTAGCATATACGCCAACGAAACCCTTAGCGTATACGCCGACGAAACCCTTAGCGTATACGCTGCAGCGCGATTTAAGCGTAAACAGTCTACGCCAGCATAGAATAAACAAGTTTATGCCAGAAATAGAAAAAACAACTTTACACTGACAGACAGCTATAAACTAATAGCGTACACACCGAATCAACCCTCAGCATATACATCGTCACAGTATAGAGTTTACACTAATAAAACAAACAAATCATGCTGGCAAGACAGCACAAAAAAAAACTCACGACGTCGTGGCTTACGTTGATATGCTAGTACAGGGAAAATGTTTACCCCGACAATACTTTACGCTTAAAGTAACACTTGGCATATACGCCGCAAAACCCCATGTGCCTAAAAACCCTTACGCTCGGCGTATACGCCGAGACTATCTATGCTATATAGGACAAAGCATAGAAATAATCAAATGCAAAGATCAGAGCCTACCTGTGCGATGTCATGGGCCAGGATGGTATCCTTGGCATGGGCAGGCCCTGCAGCATAGCCTCCGTCTCCTCCGCGAAGGTCAAGTCGGGACCCTTCCTCCCCTGGCCCTCCACTTCTTTGCCCTTGCCCATCTCGGCCTGATTACGCTATGAACGCCTACAAGTTTGCACTCCACGTCTATGCTGGGGTTTAATGCCACGCGTCTACACTGGGGTTACTCTTCGGCGTCTATGCTCACGAGGAAATTTACGCTTAGTTCATGCTTACACTTTCACAGTTTTACGCTGTCGCTTACGCTTTGTCACTTTCAAAGTAAGAAGCAAATGGACACCCCCCCTTTATATAACGTTCCGCTGACACTGACGCAGCCGTTATGCCTTTTTGCTTTTTTCGCCTTTTTCCTTATTTTCAAAGCAAAAAAAAAAAACCGAGACTCCTAGAACTTCCCATATAAGCCCCAGGCGGGAGGGCAGTTGTCTCAAAACCAAGTACTCATGTCTAAGAAACGATCGAGAAGCATATAGTTGCATGGCTCTGGCTCTCCGCCAACAGGTCCCTCTAAACATTAAACATGGGCCCTGTTCCTCCAAAGCATGTAACACAACTCTCCATAGCTTTGGTCTTGCCAACAAGTACTCTTGAACACTAACCAGGAGCCTTGTCCCACCAAAGGACACGCATCGCATGTCTGAACTCCGAGTCTGCTCAACAATGGCTATTGACAAGGACCAGCATGCCGCACACTCGAGCACCCCATCTCCCAGCATAGTTTCTTGGGGAGTCACCACTCCCCATAATCTCTCTTCTCCTATCAGCTACAAATTTCCCTTTTCGATCTCATGTACTACTAAACACGGTGCGATGACATCTAGTCCAGTGGCAAAGGACAAAGTTTATATCATGTTGCTTGTGGTGTTTTGCACTTCTTTGTCAAGGTTTCTCAGGTCGATTCCTCCAAGCGTCAACAAAGAGGCGCCAATGAAACACCATAAAATTTTGAGTTTAGTGCTTCCCCAGCAAGAAGCAGGTCCCTGTGACCCACAAACGGCCACGACTACATCTGGCGTCGCACATTGCAACTTCTGGAATCAAAAGGCTTACTTTTCACTAAGTGCAGTACCAGCGTATACGCTCAGCATCAACAGCATATACTCCTAGTGTATACGCCTGACATTCCCAGTGTATACGCCCAACAGACATCCGACTTACGCGCCCAATGTACACGCCTTGTCTGTACGCTCGGCACCACAAATGCACACGCCCAACAATGAAGTCTCGATGATAGAATGGAGACAACACCGAAGAGCAAGAATTGAAGCAAGTCGGCGGCCGTTAGCGTATATGCCCAGCCATTGTCAGCGTGCACGCCTAGCATCCATGGCATCTCCACCCAAGTTCACACGCCTAGCACATCCAGCGTATATGCCCAGCATGTACGCTGGCTTGATCTAGCGTGTATGCCCAAGAGATGTAATATGATGTATATTTCTAAATTGTATGCACCCGGTCAACATGCCATGTGTCCCCTAACCCGAGTCTAGCGTAACAACTGGTATAAAAACCCCACTTCTCCACTTGACCTAGGACGGTTGGCAAAAAAATATTAGAGTAGACCAGAGACATTTATGCTGCACACCAGAGCTAAAACCCTCTTACGCTAGAAAGCCCTGTACGCCATGTACACAGTCTCTACGCTCCACCTATTGTGCAAATCCACCGAGTCATCCCTGCATCCACCAGGGCTTTTCGTATGCCTTGTGTTCATCACAACTGTGTTAGACTGGTGCACTGTATTCGAACTCTGTAATACCATTGTTTATAGTTTACATTAATTTCTTGCATGTTTTCTGTTTACGCTCGTTTACGTTTACGCCCTGTTATATCTGTGACGTCGTTTACGCCCGTTTACGCTGTTTACGCATAACCCAGCGTATAGCACTTCGGCATATGTGCGGGTAAGTCCTTATCTGATCTGCGTGCCGACCACCCAAGGTGCTCTACCTTCGTGCATTTGAGTTTGCCCTCAGGTGAAGGCAGGGTCTTCTGTGCACGTCCTTCAATCCCACGATCTCTGTTTCCTTCCAGTCGGTGATCGACAATTTCAGGTAGTACTGAGGTCTCTTGTCACACGTACAACGAGGCTTGCAAATGTGTTTTGCACTTGGTACACTCCTTATGGGAGTATCAGCATGTCAACGAGCACCTGTTGAAATAGGTCCAAAGAGCTGAGCAAAGGGAGGCCAACTTAATTATCGAGGTGGAGGATCTCAAGTCAAGAAACGAGTTCCCCATAGCCTGCGACACTAATAATGAGGACTGGTGCATTGTTGTAATAAACTATTCCAGGTTTTGGATAGTCATTCGTCAAAACATTGAATCCACCCAAGAAATAATAGAATAGTAGATGCAGATAGACTTGCTAGCCCAGAAGTGTCAAGATTTGAAAGAATTCAATGCCAAGGTTTACGAATGGGGGCAGTCCCAGAGAAACCATAAACAGATGTATAAATAGGAAAATTCCACCCATCGTAAACTATATAGGGACACTACTGTGGAGGCATTTATGTATGAAGCATTCATAAATGCTATTGATCCTTCTAAGGCCTATGCTAAGTTTAAGAAGTAGGTAAAGGTTACAAAATCTCCTAACCTGAAAGTGGACCTTCCCATAGGAGAGACCACAACCGTCTCCTTTCTCTAGGACCACCAAGGTGGACAATTGCTGAAAGGGAGAGAGCTACTACGGATGTTGAACCAAGCAATAGGTGTTGGGTGGACATCACAATAGAGGAGGTCTGGCATCGCCTCGGGCTTAGTTTAGACTAGATACCCTTTGAGACGGATGTAGGCCCTTCTCAAGTTAGTTGCTTTCTACCGTGTTAATGCTTATGCTCTATTGTAGTTTACGTTTGTTTTCCTAGTTGATCGCTTCACCCCTATGATGCAGGCTCCAGATGAGGGCACAGGGCCCGTGGATGGAAGGAATGAAGAATCAGCAGAGGAAAATGTAGGGGAAGGTGATACAAAAGGAAATGATGCAAAAATGAAAGGTGAAGATGATGCAAACAAAGACAATCCATGACAGCATGGGATTCTTTTTTTGGAATTTTTAATTTTTTGTGTAACAAATTTTGCAAACATTGTTTACAAGACAATAGTTTTGAATAAAGAAAAGAGGATTTTGTGAAATAGAAATTGGTTCTGCATTACCTTGTACATTGTATACATGCTATGTTTCGAGTAAAATGTTCATGCTTTCATGTGCTAGTTTTTGGCCATTTTGGGCCATTGCTAATTTTAGGCCATTTCAGGTCTTTGCATAACATGCCAAAGAAATGATACGTTAACAACATGAACAATGGCTAATTGGTAACTCATGCTAGTTTTAGGTTGTTTCGGGCCATAGCGTAGCATAGTTTTAGGCCATTTCGGGCCATTGGTAGTTTTAGGCCATTTCGGGCTATTACTTGTTTTAGGCCATTTCGGGCCATAGCATAGCATAGATTTAGGCCATTTCAGGCAATTGTGAAACATAGTTTTAGGCCATTTTTGGTCATAGCATAGCATACCAAAAGGATGGTACGTTAACAAAGAAAAAAAGGGGTGAACGTACAAGGGATGGCAACTGGGTAGGAAGCAATGGGGTTGCTATGCTATGTGTAGCTACTTCTTGAACCATCATGGGTTGAGTGGAATGTAAGGCTGAGGTGTTTTTCTAGGGATCTCATTCACATCATTGTCCCCCGCTTGGAAGGACAACTCAACCCATACGCTTTCATTTTGGAGACCAGCATGTTGGGCTGACTCTCCCGCTGAGTGGTTAATGTGCGCATGAGCAGGCGCTTCATTCTTAGAGGTTATGACCTCTAAACCCTACTCCCTGTCTATGTTACTAATAGCTTATGCTGCTATTTTTTCACCATGGATCACCACCTCCCTGCCCATGTATGGTAGGTGGATTTCCTGATGTATGGGTGAGGAGACAACCCTAAGTTTTTCTAACCATGATCTCCCCAAGATTAGGTTAACCCCGGGCATTTCCTAGACCACGATGAATGTTGTGCTTATGGGGAACTGGTCCCCTACTACAAAGTCTATGTAGACTGTGCCTTTCACCAAGATGCATGCCCCATTGAATGACCTTAGGCACGATGTTGTTGTGGGCTTGATCTGGTTGACCAAGCCCAGCTTGACCACAATAGGGAAAGGGATGACATTTGTGGCAGCCCGATCATCAATGTGTACCCTTCGAATATGATGTTGGCTAAACTGAATTATGATGAAAAGGGATGCCATGGTCAGCTGACCCCTCTCTAGATCCTCCCTAATGGCATCATCTCTGAAAGTCAATTGAGATGGCTCAGGATTTATGGGTGCAGAGGGAAGCATGACTGAGTGGATCACTTCCTCTTCTATTAGCATGTTTTCATTGACCAGAATCACTATCAACATGTGGATCAGAGCCTCATGGTGGGGGAAAGATGTCATGATCAGGTCATATAGGCTAAGTGTAGTGTTTTTCTATTTTAAAGCCTACTTTTCCTGAGCGAGGGCATCCAAAAGGTCTTGGCCAACCCCCTATTTGAAGCTTCCCTCCTCTTTGATTCATCCTAGAAGATGAATTTCCCAAGCAGGGGAAACTTCAAATCTAGGTTTAGACCCTTTTTGGTATGGTGGCATAGACTGCATGGTTACAGCAACATTCATCTTTAGTGATAAAGGTGCAGGTGTAGGGGCCAAAGACGTAGGCTTCAGAATGCCTTGGGTGGTATTCCCCTTCAATGCCTCAACCACAAAACG
Source organism: Gnetum montanum (assembly GCA_015680685.1). Classification (NCBI taxonomy): domain Eukaryota; kingdom Viridiplantae; phylum Streptophyta; class Gnetopsida; order Gnetales; family Gnetaceae; genus Gnetum; species Gnetum montanum. The sequence goes on along the minus strand of MNCI01001687.1, from coordinate 253,648 downwards.
CACTTCCCATTTTTTAGGATGAGAAGGTTATTCAGCTATTTTTTACAGGGCAGGGGTTGTCGAAGGAGTTGGCCCCCTAATGATGAAAGGAGCTAACGGTGTTAGCAGGTGAAGTAGCACGGTTTCACTAATAGGTGGCATGGAGATGGATGCCCATGGTGGAACTCTCAGGATGAATAGTTGTTACAAGCTTTGACTAGTCACTCATGGTGCTGGTGCACTACGTTGAGGCACAGGGACCATGAATGGCTATTGGGTTGGCCTAGGATCACTGTCAATGCTAATGGTGTTGTTGATGTAATCGGAATTATTGGCATTGAGGGGGTCTATGTAGACATGAATAGATTGGTTTTCGGGATGTACTGGGTTGGTTTCATCCAACACCAGTTTTCCCTAGTTGATCAACCTCTAGATGTCATCCTACAATGCCAGACAGTAATCCATGTTGTGACCACACTATTGGTGGTTGTCACAAAACTTTTCTAGCTGAAAACCCTTAGGAATTGGGGGCTCATTGGGCAGATCCAAGGAGCGGTTCCTAAGGAGCTCGCAGTAGCATTAATGTCTCCTGCTAGCTTCTTTCAACATTTACTTGTGTTGAATGTGCCCCACTGCTAGTAGTTGCTTCAGAAGTTCTAAAGGCTTTCGACGCAGTGCGGTGTACTTTGAGCAATCTTTACCCTCAAAGTTCATTTTGGGTTGCACAGATGTCTCAGGTGTAGGTGATGGAGGTTGTGACATGTTCCCTGCTTGGGCATGGGGTTAGCTGCGGGTACAGCTAGTTTCTTGTTGCCCTTGTTACCATTGTTACTAGGTTTGGGCTTGGCCTTAGTTTCCACAATGGCCACTTTGGTTGTTGGGGCCTTACCCTTGTCATTCTTTGTGAATGTGTTTTTGTAAGCGATGTAGGCCAGGTGTTTGCTTGCCTCGGCCACATCTTGTATACTCTTAGTCTAAGCAAAGGCTTGACTAAGAGTGCGAGGGGAAAGGTAGTACAGTTTAGACTTGATAAAGTCATTCACTGCATCCTTAAAGATGGCCAACAAGTGAGCCTCCACGATGGGCTCGGGGATTTCATTAAGGGTCACACTCTATTGCTAGATGAACTTCTGGACTAGTTCCAGAGGCTCCTATTTTATGCTCATCAACTCATCCAATGTGATCTCTGGCCTCAAGTTGTACTTGAAGCACGCCACAAACTAGGTCAGAAGCTCTTCTAATGTTGAAATGGACAAGCATGGCAGCACAATACCAATCTAAGGCTCTCCCATCTAAGGACATGCCAAAGACACCAATAATCATGTGTCACCATTATTGCAATAGAAGAGACTCAGACCTAAGGGTAACTAGATGTCTATTGGGATCCCCCTCCCCATCGTACTTCGTGAAGTGTGGGAGAGACATCCCTAGGGGTAACGTTAGAGCAGGGATTGCAAAGCTGATGGGGTAATCCTAGTAAAAGTCCATGACTTGTACCGTGTTAGCCCTAATATCCTTGAGGTGTTTCATTTCCTCAGTGAGGCTCTGGATAAGCTAGAATGCTTGATCCAAACCCTACGATGGTGTAGGCAGTTGGGGAACTCCTGAGGCAGGACCCACCTATGGAGTGGCGGGGGTGGCAGTGTGACCCATTACTGGTACCATTGGCGTAGCCCACACGAGTGGTGCTGCTTGCATTATCCACCACCCAACAGGTGGTGCTCTTGGAGCAGCAACCATGGTTTGAGCTGTCAAATAGACCGCTTGTGTCATCGGTGGAATAGACCATAGCCTCATGTTAGGTTATACCATTTTCGGGGTTTGGTAGGTCTGAGGGTGAACATAATGAGACATCTACGAAGGTTGTGAAATAGGCAAAAAAGTGAATGGGGTCCACCATGTGGATGGGCCCAGGCATGCTGTGGTGGATGGAATAGATGTTAACGTAGGAATAAAAATGAGAGTTGCATATGACTACGAAGTAGGTATATTGTGAACATGCAATAGGGTAGCTGTGATTAGTATGAGATGTGCTATGGGAGTGGATTGATGAATAGTTTGTGAAGGCATAGTCGCTAGAAATGAAATAGGGGAATAAGGGCATTGATACACTGGGAAGGTGACATGGCTACCCATTGTGGTTGTAGTTGCAGGCTACAGGAGCGTAGGCATGATGAAAAAGGGAGCAGTGAAAGGCAACAGGTTGGCCTAGAAGGACTGGGTAGGAGGGGTAGGAACAGGGTTGGTTAAACCTCCCTCATCGGATTGGGAATCAAGTTCCTCCTGTCTGCCCTGAAAAGCATCATCCTGGTTCGATGTTGTGTCCTACTACTACCAAAGCCTAGCCAACTAGATTAGTTGGTCTAGAAGCCTTTGGTTTATCTTTGTGAAAGGTATGGAAGTGCTGGTAGTGGGAACAAACTCCTTCCCGTCGCAATAAGTGAACTCAAAGCTACATTTGCCCTCGAATTCATGTACATCCAAATGAAAGTTTTCTTGAACCTTTGCACAGAGGAAGTTATAGTGCTCGTGTTGCTAGGCCAAGCCCTTAGGTCTGTGATTTTGGATCCTAAGGGATTGTCGTGTTTCCAGCATTGGGTTCAATAGTTCTTCAGCACCAAGGGTGCCTTGAACCGTGATGGGAACCTCAACATTGAAGGTGTTAGTAGCAGTAGTTGCAGAAGTCATTGTTACTAAGCTAGATAGTTTTGCAAACATGAAAAAAAGCAAGGAAACTAGAAAGATAAATAGTTTTGCGAATGGAAAGAGCAATAATTTGGCAAGTAATCAAAAAGAGGCTTTATGTCTTGTAGTGCTCCCAAGGAGCCATTGAGGCAACCGACTAGTACCACATGATGGGTAAACAACCGCAAATAAGTGTCACGTTTATGCTAGTGCACGAAAGGATACAGAACGCATGCAAGACTACCATAAGATAGGCAAGTCAGCTGGCAACTAGAGGCTTTATGTCATCTAGGGCTCTCGAGGAACCATCGAGGTGACCGATCTGCACTGCACAACGTGTAAACAACTGCAAAAGGGTGTCAAATTTACACTAATGCGTATCATGGTGTAGAAGGCTTACAGGACTACCATGACACATAGAAAGGGCACCAAAGGCCCTCCTTCTAGTACCAGAGAAACTGTAGTGACCAAAAAAGTTAGCCACTGGAAAAGAATGTCGACTAGTCTTTGGTCATAGATAGTCTTGACCCCATTTCTGTGGGAGGGTCATGCTAGATGGGATAGAAACAGAGCACCTTGAATGGTCTGGTCAATCAGATAGGGACTTAGTCAGTGTCTATATAACCTTTTGCAATATGTGATTTGAAAAACAAAAATTGATAGTGTAAAGCAATGCTTGAATGTAAAAGAGGTAGAAAATAGTGTAAAATGCAACAATAAGCAAGTGACAAAGTAAAGTGCAGTTAGAAAAATGCACTACTTCGGAGCTACAACTTCACTCTATCAAGATGGATACAATTGGTTGCACAGTGCTAGGAAGTGCAGAGATCCTGAGGGTAACCAAGACATATAGAGCGAGATGACTATCTGCTTGAACATGGACTCAAGCATTAATAATGTGAAGTGCTACCAAGGTGGTGGGAAAGAGCATAATAGAATGCCAACTAAGAATGCTAACTATTTACAATGTCGAATGAGGAAGCTTACAATGCTCGAGGTTACGGTGCTATCATGCTTACTTGTATGCCAACAAAATCCTTAGCCGACTAGACTACTTTGAAAATCGAAATTGAAAGTGTAAAAAAGAGAGCTCGAGTGCCAGAAGTCCAAAAGCCCTAAAAGGGAGAATCAAACCCCGTAAGCATTGCTCATTGGGGTATTTATATGGCCCAAGCACGTCAAAGATATGGTTTGAACGCCACGTGCCTTGGGCCTATGTTGACTTGTCTATGTTGCATGTGCCTACATGACTATTGGGCGAGCCTTCCATGGCATAATTACAAACCTACTGCATCATAATTACATTGTCAGAGAAATGGTGTAATTAGGTGAGGTGCATTGATTTCACGTAACTGCTCACCACATTTTTCCATTCTTTGTAGCGTAGCATTTTGTTATGTTGTGCTACGCTATAGAGCGTAGCGTAGTGTAGCCACCGGTTTGAAGTGAGAAACTTGCATTGTATCCTGCTGCATGCATGAGAAACCTCTGAAGTGTGCTAGTCACTAGTCAATTTAGAAATTTTAATTGCTGGAATTGAAATTAGAATATCCTAGGCATTAGAAACGTTTTATCCTCAAATCCCAAGGGCCTCTAGAAAACTAGATTCAAGGTGCCCTGAGTGGTCTAGCCAATTACCTAGGAACTTATGAAAGTTTTAAATAGTAATATAAACATAAATGTAAATGTAAATGGAAATGAAAACATAAAAACAAAAGAAAACATAAACATAAGTGGAAATGAAATTACAGATCTAAAATGGACAAAGATAGAGAAATGAAAACTTGAAATCAGATTTGCATAATAATGAACTACAACTTTATTAAAAATGGAAAATAAAGTGGAAAATTTAAAAAGTACTGATTTTATGCTAAATGCATAAGAAGTCATTGCTGAAGCCTGTGATTTGTGCTTGAAACTCTAATTTGGATGCTTTCCAATTCTAGTCTTCAGTAACTCTACACTAGTTTCTACTGCAGTGGTATTACATGGAAGTCTTTGTGCCTAGTCTAGGTACTAGTTTTTCTTAAATGGGTTGTAAAATTACAAATGCTTCTAGTTATCGAGTGCTTTAAAGCTATGAAATAAGTTATAGTTTTGTTATATCAAAAAGTGGTAAAACTAGAATATGTAAACATTTGGGTTTTATAGGTATGGAATTGTTGTTTTTAGGGCCTTCACAACACTTTCATAATTACTAGCAGATTAATGTAAATTTTTATGTTACAATTGTTATAATTCTCAGCATAGTTTCCATTTATAGTAAGTTTGGAATACACCATAGCCACCATAGTCCATCTATTTACTATAAATAGTAAATGGAATTTCATGACTATGTTGACATCATCCCAACTATGTTGGACTTTGTTGACTATGCTGAAGTTGTTGTAAAATGTGGAAAAATTTGGAAACCATGGGAAATGTTAAAAATTACTGGAAAATATTGGAAACTTCTGGTGACAGAACTACTGGAAACCATGGAAAATGCTATATATGCTGGTCATGCTATAGCTACTAAATACTTAGGGTAACTTCACTAGCCATAGTAGGAAAAATGAAAATGTAAATGTAAATGGAAAATGACATGAATTCCAAAATGGAAAATCCTAGTAGTTCCAACACTACATCTACATTGGGTTTTGCTGGTGCCTATGCTTGGTTGAAAATGGAAATTCCCATCTATTCCATCTACACCGAGGGGTAGATGGTTCTAGCATAGTTCAAGGTATAGCCCTATGAAAACCAATGAAAATGCTAATTTTGGCCATTCCCAAGGAAGTTTTAGCCTTTTCAAGCTAAAATATAGACATGAGGTACATTTTTCCACTTAGGAAGTGAGGAAATAAAAAACTTTGAGGCATTTTTTAGCCCCAAAAATCTAAATTATGCAATCTTATAGCTAATGGACTACAAATCTTACATTTACAATAGAATCTTGCCTCAAGTTGGAAAATGAAGTTGGAATTGGCAACATGAAATTTTTGTGATGTTTGGTTGGCCCCTCTTTATTGATGTTTAGAGGATTGACCCAAGAGACATTGACAAAGAATACAAAACACCACTGCAAGTCCTTTACTAGTTTTCCCTCTACATGTTTGATTTAGTAATGTTAATTTCTACCAAAGCATGCTTGTGATGATGATGGGATAATATTACTGTAAGGGATATCATTGATTATATGGAAATAGGTACAAACTTTAGAATGAGTTCCAAATGTTGATATCATAACTATGATATTGTAATGCCATGTTGGTTAACTAATAGTTCTTTACAATTCACATTTTGAAGAATTGGTTCCTTAGCCAATCATTTGAGAAACCAACATCTCATTCCAAAGTTTTTTTAGCCACTAGGTTTCTTCCTTTACATGTTTGGAGCCATTAGTTTATATTTTGGTTCTTATAGGCCTTTTAGCTTCTTCATAATTTGTTTTCCCATTTTTTCATTTTTTTTGTTTAGGGTAAAAACTTCATTATGTTTCATTACCAAGATCAATTCTGATTTTGTTTTTCCATAGAATGAGATGTATTACACTCAATGTACTTGATGAAAGAGCATGGACAAGGGATGTCATATGATCATAAAGCATGAATATCAAACATTTATCATCACTATTACTTAGGATGATGAAGGTTATAATTAGGCTATCAAGTTGGATTGAAGAAGTGGTAATGGAAATGAGATGAAACAAACACTTTTGATACAACATGACAAACTCACTAAATCTCTTGCATCGAGGTTACATAATGACTTGCCACTGTAATGTGACACACCTCCATGATGACTCCATCATTCATCTTGTAAGCACAATTCTAAGAGAATAAGAAAAACAAACCAAAAAATTATGTTGTTACAATATAATGCATAAGGCCATATAGAATGATTAGTAAACCAGGCTACCATAGGTCATCAATGTTACAAAATTCCACAATTCATTTATTGTACAAAAAGAGGTCATGTAAGCTATCCCATCCATATAGTTCACAATCTACATATAGTAGGGCTCTATATAGAAATGATTGATTGGATTAATGAGCTCATTCCCATCCATATTTACTATCTTAAAGGCTCCATTATGGTAGGCCTTAGTAATTATGAAAGGCCCTTCCTAGTTGGCTGAGAATTTGTTCACATGCTCCTAGAAAACTTTGGGAATGAAGTCTCCTTCCTTGATCTTGTGCTTGTTCTGGGTATGATGTTGTTGTTGTTTCTTCCTCTCTCGATATCATTCAATGTGAGTAACTGTGTGAACCTCTTACTCCTCCACTAAGTTCAAGTTCATGGTACACAGTCCCTTGTTCTATTTATCATTGATAAATTTTGATAAGGCTAATCAAAGTGATGGAACCTATAATTTAAGAGGTAAAATAGCTTCAAAATCATAAAACAAGCTATATGGGATTATGCCAATTATATTTCGATAGGTTTTTCTATAAGACCTAAGTGCATGGACAAGCCACTCATGCCACCTTCATCTATCGTTGTTCAACATCATCTTGAGCAAGTTTATGATTGATTTATTGCTTGCTTCAACTTATCCATTAGTTTGAAGTTAGTATGATAAAAAAAAAGGAATGCTTAATACCTAGGTCATGATAAAAGTTTTTAATTTCTTGGCTCCTAAACCATAGTTCATTCTTTGTAACTATGCTCATAGGTATACCAAAACAAGCTACTATGTTGTCCAATATGAATCTATAGACTTGTTTAGACATTTTCCTTCTTAGGGGAATAGCTTCAACCCACATTTTAAAGTATTCAATTGCAATGATGATAAAGATATGCCTTATGAAATACTTAGGTATTATAGGTTCAATGATATTTAACCCCCATCATTAAAAGGACCAAGTTATTTGATTGGTATGTAACTTAGTTGATGGTACATGTATAAGGTTGCTATGACATTGGCATGTGTCACAAGTTTTAACCTTTTATAGGAAATCGCTTTTCATATAAGGCCAATAATAGCCTAAGCATATGATCTTAGTAACCATGGCTCTATGTCCTATATGTCCCCTACATACACCCTCCTAAACTTTCTCTAGGACTATGCATGCTTTGGTTTTACCCAATCATGCTAACAATATGCCATTGTAGGACCATCAACATAATGTGTTATCATCTACTATGACATACTATTTTGATCATTTATGTACAACATACTTTTGAGAAATAGTTAGGCATTGTGAAGGTTCATCATACGTAAGGTAAAACATGATATCATCATACCACTCCTTGGTAGGAGCATTATGAACTATGGGCACAAAAGTATCCTCAGTGCTCTGTGTGATGGGAATGGCATAGTCCACAAATAAGGTAGATAACTTGCTAAACACATATAGCATCACATTAAGGACTAATGTTGTAATGAAATCAACTATAGTATTTTTGGTTGGGATATATGTTGGATATTAATGTCTATAAATTGTTGTAGTAGTTTATTTCCTAGGTCATAGTAAGGTTGAAGTTGTTTGGCTTTACAAATGTAAACCTTGGTTACTTGGTTGACCACACATTGTGAATCATCTTTAATATTTAAGAGTTTTACTCTTAGGTCATGAGCAATCATCATCCTCAGATCAAACCCTCATACTCTACTACATTTTTGGTGCATGGGAATTCAAAATGATAGATGAAGAATTGGATTTCAACAAATAAGAATGTTATGATGGTAGCGACACTAGCGCTAGGTGTAGTTGAAGCTCCATCAAAGTGCATGACTATCTCATAACCCTTAGGCACATTGCTAGCAATTTGGAAATTTTTATTAGGGAATTCTAGGTCTATGTCTACATGGTCTTCTATAGGTGAAATAGTAAGTTGTACAGCTATAGGTTCATCCTTCATTGAGGTTTGAGAAATGCAATGAAGGTTAAACTCCATTGTTATGGCTTTTGAATCAGCTATATGGCTACTCTCATAAATGTTGGTCATTATGATCCTAATCAAATTATCTTTGTAGATGACATTGACTTGGCTACAAAATAGGTAGTATCACCAATTCATCAATGAGAAGACTAGAGCTAGAAAATACTTCTCTACTTCAGTGTATCAGATATCATGGGAAACTAATGCATGGCTTAAGTAGTATACTAGAAATTTTGCTCCATCATCTCATTTCTAACAAAGTAGAGAGATAATGGACATGTCAAAGATAGTAATGCACATGTAAAAGGACTTATCATTTTGTAGTGGATAGACTATCAATAGTTATGTTAAATCTTCCTTAAGGTTCTCAAATGCTTCTTGGCATTAAGCCGTCCACTCATAGGGAACTAATTTCTTAAGCAAGTGTTGAATTTATATTAACTTATTTGTAATCCTAGCGATAAATCTATGGATAAATTGTAATCTACCTTATAGTCCCTAAATCGCCTTACCGTTAGTTGTTGCCAAGTTGAAAATAGCTTTAACCTTATGAGGATTGACACGTATCGATGCTTCAGACACTACAAAGCACAGCATCTTACCAATTTTCACATGAAAGACACACTTCTTGGAATTAAGCCTAAGCTCATAATTGAGAGATCATTTAAGTATAAGATTAAGTTCATGTGCATGGTTATTAGTCACTTTAAACTTAATAGCTATATCATCTACATAATCATTAAGGAAACCTAGAATATAGTCAGTAAAAATATACACCATAGATTAATCCTACATTCTTTAGGAAAAAGAGCATCATGGTGTAACATAAGGTACCCTAAGGGGTCATGAAATTCATACTAAGTTGATGCTCTAGGTTAATCCTAATCTAATTATATCCTAAGAATCCATTGATAAAGGAGAATAATGCATGACTACCTGTAGTATTGATAACTTAGTCAATACTAAGCAAAGGAAAATAATCCTTGATGGTTACCTTATTTAGATCCTGTAAATCAATGAAAATACATATACTTCAATATTTCTTAGGGACTAACAATATGTTGGAAATTCATTATGCTTAATCAAAAGCTTTGATGAAACCAACTTCGTCTAGTTTTTTGATTTCATCACAAACTCCTAACCCCAAATCAGGTGTAATCTTACAAAGCTTTTGCTAAACTAGTCTAATTCTAAATCAAGTATGATGTTATGCTGGACTAAACATATGTCTAGACCTAGCATATCTTCATATGACTAGGAAAATTTTATAATATTATCCTGTAGGACCTTGGTGATGTTTTGAGCCTATTAAGGTGCCAATGAGAAACTTAGTTTTAGGGTTTTCTCCTCACTACTATGTATCGTGATAGGAACTTGAACTAGAGAGTCTTCAGTAATGTCACCATCCTCAAGCTTAAGGGTCTTAACTAGGTTTTTAGGCCATTATAGAGGTTTTTCTATAGAGGCTGTGTAATTAATGAGACTCTTAGGTTCAAAATCTAGGTAATTAATATCAAATACTCTATTCAATATCATCATGGGACCCACTTAGAATCAAAGGTAAGGTGATTTTCTTTTAGGTGTCCATACTCTAGCCTTACATGTTAACCATAAGCACATTAATTGGAACTTGGGTAAAAATGAGTAAATGATGTTAAAATAATATAAAATACCTTACTAAATATGTGAACACATGGTATTCCATTTTCAAATAAAATGCAAACCAGGTCAACCAAGGATATGGAATGTAGGTGAAGATAAATAAGATAGAATAAAGGCCAAATAAACGCAGATAAAGGTCAAAACAAGTTGAAATATCATAAAATTATAGGAAATAAGGCCAAACATGGTCAACTAAGGTTATGTTTTGCGAGTTAAAGGCCTTGGCAAGGCATAGTTACATGGTATCAAATGATGGTTAGAGATGGTCAAACCCCATTACTTAACATCAATCAAAGGCTAAACAATGGTAAACATAAGCCATAATAGAGAAAAAAAAGGTAAATATAAGGAAATTAAGATTATGTGGAGGCTACATGATGGAAACTAATGATAATGAATGTCAACAATGCTCAATAGGATTAAAACAAGACAAATCACCATAAACAAGGTCAATTGCATCAAAATAGAATTTACGTGGAAAAACTTGGTCAATACTAGATAAACAAGATAATATTTTACTAGTATTAGGCCTTAGTGGGCCATGGTATAAGGCTATAGGATTTCCAAGGGAGTTTAGGCACATGAGGACATCATTCTAAGGCTTTTTTGAGGTAAAATTGGCACTTTTTCTTATGACTACATTGGGCTCTACTGGTGAGTATACTTGCCCAACATAGTCATGCATTTCCCAACATACTCAATACTAATGGATGGTTTCCCAAGCTTAATGTGATCACTTTCAATTTTCTAATGGTCAAGATAGCTAGCATAGGGGTTTGGTATTGAGGATTGGCGTGTTTTGACTCTATTTTCTAGCTTTCAAAAGTTGAAAATGATGTTTCCATTGGTGACTACACTAGGCTAGCATAGTCATGATAGGCCCAAGTATAGTCACATGGAATGAGTGAATTACTAGGGTTCCAAGGCTGGTTGTATTGCTCTACAAGCTTTCCAGGTTAGTGATGGGTCATGGAAGGACTAAATTGCCTATCTAAAGGTCGAATTTGGAAAATAGAACTAAGTTTTATGGGATTTCCCATTTTGCTAAGTTGGGCAAGTGTAATTATTCATGATGCCATAATAGTCATAGGAAATTTAATGTTTTCAAGGTTGAATTAGAGTGCAATTTTAGCTAGATGAGGTGGGATAGGATTCTAGGCTTCCTGAATTAGCTTTGGTTCATTCTAGAGTGGTATAATGTGAGTTGATGTTAATACAAAATAAGTTTCCACTATTACTATGCTTGGCTAGTGTAGTCACAAGGCTTCCCCAATGTATTCATGCATGGGAAATGATGTTTGGTGAATTTATTTACCTAATCAACCATGGTAATGGACTTTCAAGATCACTGGTGCTACTAGATAGTGTTTTATTGTTAAAATTGTTAGTTCTAGAATTTGTTTGGATCCTGGAATGGCTAGTTACATCTTAACTATGGTGGGCCAATGTAGCCATGCAACACCTGCCATAGTAAAGAGGCTTATAATGGAAAAAGATGAAATTTGGTTCATTTCCCAAGGTTTTAAGGCCTTAGCAAGCTCTTGTAGGGTTCTAAGTCTTTCTGAGGGTTGATTTTGGCTACTTCTAGCATGTTTTAGGCTTTTCCAAGTAGACTATATTAGGTTTTTTTGATGAAAACACTGGCCCAACGTAGTCATGGAAATTCTAGTGTAGTTAACAATATTGGACTGATAAATGGTGAGTTTTAATTTGATTTTTAAGGGTTTTATGTCTTCATAGGCTTTGGTAGTTTTTGGGTGGACAATTTGAGTTGTTTATGGATAATTTTGATATTTCTCAAGTGGACTACACTGGGCTCTACTAGTGATTGTGCTAAAATAGTGTAACCATGCAAATTTCAGCATAGTTGGGGGTTGGAGCATGGAAAATACTATGTTTTATGGCCAAAAAAGGTTTTTATAGGATCAAAAGACTTTCAAAGGTGATTTTTGAGTTATTTGTGGAAAATTTATTTTAATCTTAAGTGGATTATGCTAGGCACCACCAATAACTACTTGTCCAACATAATCAAGCAATCCCCAAAATATTTGGGGTTGGGAAATATAAAAAATAGTGAAAAGAGATGAGTTTTATGGTCAAATAGGCTTTGATAAGGTTCTAATATTTTCCACAAGATGATCTAAGTGGTTTATGATCAACTTTGGTGGTTTCTATGTGGACTATTCTTGGCATCACCAATGACTATGCTAGCCCAACATAGTCATCTAATTCCTACCATAGTCACCTTTGGAAAATGCAATTTGGTGTGGGAAATGATGAGTTTTAACCTCTATTTTTAGTCTGGAATGTTCCTGAGATATTTGTAGGTAGATTTGGACTTGTCGATGATTTATTTGAGGCTTTTATATGGACTACACTGGGCACCAATAGTTTCTATGCTAGCCTAGTGTAGTCATGCTTGGAAAATGAATTTTCATAGATTCTTGAATGTTTTTTAATTGATTGGTTAATATTCTAAGGTCACTAGGGATCCTGGGCAATTTCAAGGCTGTGAAGTAAAGTTTTAAAAGTTTATAATGGTTCCAATAATCAATCCCATTTGCAAACTCTATTATTATTGGGCTAGTGTAGTCATAGCCTTCCTCTAGTATAGTCATGTACTTTGACTAGCTTTCTTCATAATTTTATGAATTTAACTAAGTTTTGAGGCTACTGGTAGCTCTAGCAAGGGTTTGGGAATATGGCATGAATGTTTGGAATTGATTAGAGGTTGCGTGAATGGGAAATGATCTATTTAATTCTTAACTATGCTTAGCTAGCATATTCATGCCTTTACCTAGTTTATTTAGACCAAATATCTAGTTTCTAGTAAGATTTAATATCATTTATCTGCCCAGTGACTCCCAATCCTATCTCCTAGCTGCTAGCTTATGTATGAGGTTTCATGGATCAATGGTTAGTATGAATGAGTTGTTTAGAATTGGTGAAATGCCTCATATTCCATTTGACTATGCTAGGTTGGTGTAGTCAGGTCCTAGGCTAGCATAGTCTCACGGAATACCAAGTTGTTCAATAAACCTTGAGTTTTTTTGGCAACTGATTTTAGACTTATGTCAACACTTACTTGCCCATCTTGATCACAAGATTTTTTAGCATGGATAGAGGACTAGTGATTGAGTTTGGGAGTGAATGGAATATATCATCTATTCCAAGGCTTCATGGGTGTAAACCCCCAACATAGTCAAGCCTAGAAGTCCAAAATCCTAATGTAATCTTAGAATTAGCTTTTTTACCTAGTGCCTAGTCAGGCCTACATGGATTTAGCAGGTTTGTCCTAGAGTAGATTTATTACATCTAATGTACTCTATGTTGCTAAATCTATCATTGAGTGTAGTGGGAGTCATTCATGAAATCTAGGGTTCCAAGATGGATGCTTACGTTTATGTTGTTTTATTATTGGCAAACATGCAAAAATCATTATTTCTTTCATCCTTCCTAGATATTGTGCCTAGGTTGTGAGCTCTGTGCCTAATACTACTACCATCACTAGTGTAGTCACAACCATTCTAGTCACCACTACCAGCATAGATCCCTAGGGTTACCAAAATTCCTAGATTTTCTAGTGTTTTCTGCACTAATCTTCTACACATGTCAAGAAGGAAGGCATCTAGGAGAAACCCTGTTCGAGGAGATAGATGTAGCTTCTCATCATCTATCACACCTCTCCTATCCTAGGATTTGAGAAGGTACCACTACTTTTTATCCTAGATACACAACCTTACCTATTTTTCCCCTTTATTCCATTTATTGGGTTTATTCTATTTATTTCATTTCTCAAATGTATGCTTGTGTATTCATTAGTTTGGAATTTTGTAAAACGCCCATTATAATTGTAGTTCATTTTTAGGATTAATTGTGATTTGGATTTTGTTTCTATTGTGGAATAAATGGTAGTTTTCATGAATTCCATGGGTTTTCTACTTTTTTCCACCCAAGAAGCAATGTCATTTATGAATTTTTTTAGAAGGACATGGCTAGGATTTCTAATTTTCAAGGATAATGGGTTATTTTGTACTATTTTCTAGTGAATCTAATTTTTGAACCACTTAATTTTGCCTTATGATTAATTTTTTAGGGTTGTTTTTGTTAGGCTGTTTCAAGTGTGTTTTCCATTTTTAGCTATTTTCTAGTGTAAATTTGGTGTTTTTTTTATAGTAAATGGTTTTGAACTTTTGTATTTTATGGCTATGGATTTTTAGTTCATCGCTTAAGGATTCCAATGGTGGTGGAATCATCAAATCTGGTTAAACAGTTTGCTTCTAGAAATCATTTCGGTTGACTTGCATGAAATGGGGTTTTAGTTACGATAGCTATGGTAAGGTCATATTTGTTTTTTCTTTTTTCTTTTTTTTTTTTGAGAAATTGGTTAAGAAGTTTTATGTTTTCTTGTTATGGGATTATAATTCATGGTTTTACTAATCCAAAAACTATGGAATCATCAAATTTTGTTAAGTACTAAATTTTTTATGAATATTTTTGTAAATTCACACAAAATTAAGGTTTCATGTCTATTATGCATTTACCCCTGTGAAGATGGGCAACATTGAAAGTCTGGAAAATTTTTCCAATTAATGTCACATGATCTTAGGAATAGCATGCATTTGGATGGGCTTAGAGATGGTTTATGTGAAATTAAAAACTTTTTAATATTTTTTGTTACTTTTTTATGGTAACCACTGTAGTTTTGATGTTGTTGTTGTTCAATTTTGTTGAATTTTGGTTTATTGACATAGGTTGTATTTTGAGTTTTTCTAAGCATGGAAGTTAACATGAAAATTGAAATTTTAGTTATACACTTATCAATTTCATGTCTTTATTTTTAAATTTTTAAGTTCATGCTTTTAGTTATAAATAGTCATTTTCATACTTTTGGTTTTAAACTATCATTTTCATTAAGTTTGAAGTATTTCATTCAATATTTTTCCGAAGTGTTATTTCTATATTGAAGTGTTATTTGGTTTTAGACATAGGTTTTTATGGTCATGTGACATGGTAACTGTAATGTTTTTGACATTATAAAGTTTTAATTTTAGTTTGTACAAGGTTGTGATAGTTATGTGTTGGATGATAAAGGGCCTTCCTGAAGCTCATCTTGCTTATTTTAGAGCTGGTGGATGTCTTGTGCTACATTCATGTGCCTAGTCCCAATACCCCATTTGATAACATTAAGTGGGAAAATCATTTGTTGATTAGGCTAGGAGGAAGGGAGTTCCTTATCCATCTACTTCATAACTTTAGTGTGATGATTTTGTCATAATTAGCTTCCAAAATTGTTGTGGCTATTGTTGAAACCACTGTGCCTTGGTCTTCCAACATGATCATCTAGTTCCTAGTTGACAATACTAAGGTCCATGTAGAGGGTAAAGCACATGATGACACTAGCACTATGGGGACTCACAAATTATCAAAAATTTGGAGATTTTTGAGTTCATGTAGTAGAACATGAATAACACCTTGCTAGTTGGCCATTGTGTGTGTACCTTGTTCAAAAATACCTTGGAATTGTCTACCATATAGAGGGGTATGT
This sequence comes from Gnetum montanum, assembly GCA_015680685.1. NCBI lineage: Eukaryota > Viridiplantae > Streptophyta > Gnetopsida > Gnetales > Gnetaceae > Gnetum > Gnetum montanum. Next base: position 237,906 of record MNCI01001687.1, on the reverse strand, counting down.
GTAATTGTTATAATTTTTTTTTATGATTTATTTTCTATTTTTCATTTCTTATGAAGTTTTAATAGTTTCATTGTTTCACTTTCCTACAGGTATAAGGTAAATGATGAAGGATTGATCAAGAATGATAACCTTTTATCCTTGGCCCAAATGGTGATGGGGGTGTTCACCAAAAGCCCAATAATAAGGCTTAAGGTTATGGATGAACTAAAGGATGAGTTTGATAATTATATCAAACATCATCCTAAGGCCTACCAAAGGTGTTTAACTAATGTGAGACATCTCATATTGTAGAAGCAAACCCATCTCCTAGAGCTCCAAGGATGTCTTTATCATATACACAAAGTGGGTATATTGGTTTGTTGATTTATTGAGTTATTTATTTTTTGGTTGGTTTAATGGCTATGCTAGTTTTAATTCAGCTATATTTATTAGGTTTTATTTCACATGAAGTACCTATGTCAAGACTAATGAGCTATTTTTGTTATGTTTAGGAAGCTATTTTATTAATTGAAGTGACCAAAATCACTTTAGGACAAACTAAGGAGACATTAACCCTTAAGATTATTAAGGTGGATATGCTCTACGACTATGTCTTACCCTCTTTCAAGTAGGGTCAAGCATAGGAACAATTTTGGGGACTAATGGAGGGTGCAAAAGAGATGAAAATTGCTGATCTTGCTTGCTAAAGGAATGTTAGAGCTGAGATGAAGGTTGATGTTGAGTTCTAAAGGCTTTTGGAGGCTATCAGAGGCTTGTCTTGAATGTCAAGCTAGCTACAATCTAGAGCATAACACAACACTTAATCAAATTTTTGCAAAACCTGATGTCCAACACTAGTTACGGTAGTTACAATCTAGAGTGTAGCAAGGACACTTAGCCAAAATTTAAAAAAATCTATAGTTCTCCTTCAAGCTACATTGGCTACGCTCTAAGGTGTAGTAGGAGAGGTAGCATTAGGAGTTTAAAAACTTGCCAAAATATCTCTTCCATGTTGATCTAGCTTGATAGCCTTTTTCCTAACACTAAGGAAAAACTAGGCACTGAAAGATATGCTATGTTAACTATGTTGGGCAACGTAGTAGAGTGTAGCAACCCAAAAGATAGAAAATTTGTGGAACTATTTTTTCCATCCCAAGAAATATTGGTAGCTTGTGGCTTGGCACTTAGGTGAACTAGCCACTAGGACATGTGCTATGCTGGCTATGTTGGGGAGTGTAGAAAGCATGGCAACCTAGGAGATAGAAAATTTGCTAAACTATTTCATTCATCCTAAGCAACCTTTACCACCTCTTACTTGGAACTTGGGAAAACTAGCCATGGAAGTGTATGCTATGCTGACTACACTAAAGAGAATAGCAAGTAGAGTGAGGGTTTAGCATGACACTGTAAAAAAATTTCATGCAACCACTATCAACACTTAGAAACTTTTGGCAGAACTGCCCTTGATGCATGTTATGCTGGCTATACTGGGGAGTGTAGCACCAACACTTAGAAAACTTTTCTGTGCTTTGACACTTAGGAAAATTTGCTATTGAAGTGTTGAAGCCCAAAATTGGTGGTGTTTTAGTTATGTTTTGTTTCACATGATGTACCTATGTCAAGACTAATGGGCTATTTCTATTATGTTTAGGATAAACTAAGGAGAGATTAACCCTTAAGTTTAGTGAGGCGGAACCTACCAAATATTGGTTGGTTGATCATGCATCTAGGGCTATTCAGACAAGGATCATTCATGCAAGCCTAATTAACATCTTCATGGCACAAAGCCCCATTGTTTACACTAAGGAAATTATTAACATCATTGATTATTTTATCAAAGGGATCAAGAGGTTCATCATCCATGTTCACAGTGTGACTATTACCTTGGATGTTAACAAATTCACTTTTAGTAATCTCTTTGGTATTCCCAATGAGGATGTAATGGTTACCGCCAAAGTAGTGAAGGAGGTGGATTACCAAGATGAATTTCAGAAGTGGTTAAACACAAACTATGACAACAAGGAATTCTCTCTAAACTAGTTCCAAGTCCCAGAGGCTAGAGAGATGTATTTCCTATTCCAATCCCATGCATTTAGTATGTTTCTCTTGCAAGGGAAGATAATGGACATTCGGTAATCACGCACCATGAAGAAGGTCCTAATCGAGGGCTTCTAATTCAACTGCATTGCTCACTTGGTTTCTAGGCTACAAACAAAAATCCTAAAGCTTTAAGAAAGTCTCACAATGAAGTGTCATGTGCACTTCACATTCTCTGTAGCTTACATATGGAGATTTGCAAAGTTCCTCATAGTGAGGAAGGATGGATGATGGGTAACTCATGATCCATCCCAACTTGCCAAGCCTTGGATAAGGTTTCTTTTTTAGACTATGCATGCCAAGATCCACCAAAGGATGTGGGAAAATTGCTATCCATCACTACCAAAATCTTTGATGAGAAATGTTGTGCATCCCTTGATAGCATGGGGAGGGGTCCCTATGTTAAATAAGGGAATATGGAAAAGGCTATGAAGTTTCTTATCAAAGCTAATGGTTTAGAAAAACTTAAGAAACCTTTAGTTGATGAGGCAATGCTAGTTGTAGAGGAGCCCTTAAAGAGGAGATTGATTGTCAAGCTTAATCGAGTGTAGGATGGAGTTAAAAGTATATTTTATTTGTCGTACTAATTTTTTCAAAGTTATATTTTAAGTTATGATTTTGGTAATGTAGATAAAATGTATTAACATGTTCTATGTTTTATGGTTGTTGTTTATGTAGGCAAGCAAGAGGAGTAGGTGAGCATAGCAATGGTAGTAGCAACTAAGGCAAAAAGAGGTATTCAAGAGGAGGAAGCACTACAACACCATGAGTATGAGGGTCTATCCCATCCTTTAGTGAACAACTTCAATGCCTTTTTTGAGGGTTTACATTTAGGTGAACCTCTTACCATCACAACAGAGGATCTTTAAGGTACTTGAGATTTTTGATTTTACATGTTCTGTATATAATATTTGCTTCTTTTCATATAACCTTGATCCATAGTTTTTAATCATTCATTACATTTTTTGTAGCTATGGAGTCTCAAGCTAATGCTTCCACCTCCACTTTCTTCATGCAACAATGGGTGGATATTGCTGATAAAATTAAGTTTGTTGTGATCAAAAATCTTAGTAACTAGAAAAGACCTAGGATCCATGGTGTAGCAGTTTTACACCCTAAATTCCTAGGGACTCCATAAGAAAAATGGGATTTGAGATGCCTTGGTGAGTTTAGGAGATCAACTAAGGACTTACGAAATGAAAAACATGGGAATACAAATAGATCTAAAAATGCATAGAAAATAAATTTATTTTTGAACACAAAACTCAAAAAATAAAACTTTAATGGGAAAGAATAAAGAGTAGGTTAGAGAAATGTGTACAAATGGTGCTTGGATGAGAAAAAAAGGTAGTTCACGTATGCAGAAGTTCAAAGCCCATTGAAGCTTATGTGATCTGCTCCACAATCTAGTTGCTAAGCCACTCTTGATGCTATCAAACCTTCCTTTACTTTTGTAACCTTAGATATGATAATTGAATCACTATTGTAGGAGACAAAGGTGAAAAATTTTGATACCAAATTGCTCCATGCTAGGGTTTGGAAATCCTAGAAGTGTAATGTTGACATCCAAAATCAAAAAATCTCAAGGCTATAGTGCTTCCATGCTAGGGTTCAAGAGGATGCAAGTAATGAAACTTGCAAGAGCTCTTGAGTACCTAATAATTCCCCAAGTATGGAACTATGAAAAATGTTGTTTGTATGCCAAAACTTTCTTGATAATACTAAACTTAGTTTCAACTTTCTGAAACTTGAGAAAAATTGCTAAACCTGTAAATGGTGTTTGAGGTTGGTTTTTATAGGTTCCATGGATCATAAATGGGGTTACAAAATGCATATGATTTGGCTGCAAACATGGCTAAAAATTGGATATAAATTGGCTGAAAAATGGATACAAATTGGAATCCAAATTTAGTTGAGATGGGTCAAAAAATTTGGGGGGTTACTATACATAGTAAGTACTCATCCCATGGCCATTCTATTTACTATAAACAGTAACTAGGTCACATCTTCCACACTAGAGTTAAATATTCTATGCTAAGCTCTCCACCATGCTTGGTAAAGTAGCTAGTCAATGTTGAAATGCATGAAGTGATGAATTTTTGATTCTATGGCATCCACGCTAGGGGATTGAATTTTCCATGCTGAGGGGGAAACGTTTCTAGGTTGTGCATGTGGTCCACATTGAGGGAGGAAGGTTTCCAAAACCCCCATCCTTCCACACTAGGAAAAGGTGAGATCTACCTCCCTACATGTGTTTCTAGCTTAGAAAAATGTATAACCTCCATAAAACCCATTAAACTTCATTTTTTGACACTCCAAAAGGAATTTTGACATGCCAAAGCCCAAATATAGAAACTAGGTAACCTTTTTCTCTTGGGAAATTAGGCTTTAACTGCTTGTGAAGCATTTTGTAGCCCCAAAAGTATAAAGTATGTGAAATGTTCCACTGTGGGTTACAATTTTCACATTTACAATGAAGTTTTACTTTTGGTTTTAAGGTATGAAAGCTACATGATGATGATTGGCTATAATATGAAATTTTTTTTGGTGTTTCAATGACCCCTCTTTTTTGGTGCCTTGAGGATTGACCCAAGAGGCACTAACAAAGAATAAAAAACACCACTACATATTATCACTCTATAATGCATATGGGTCATATGAGAATTAGGCTATAGAGGTCAACAAGGTTTCTAGTTTAAGGTCATGGTAGGCCATTATATTAGTTTAAGGCCCTGCCTAGCCATGTTGCTCATTTAAGGTCATAGCATACCATTGAAAGAAAGATCGCTTGCTAATGATCTATCAACTACATGTAGTATGGTTTTAGATAGGAATGATTTACTAGATTGAATATGTTATTTCCATCTATGTTGGGTATTCTGAATGCGGCATTTGCATACGCTTTGATGATTATGGAAAGGTCCTTCCCAATTAGCTATAAATTTGTCTGCATGCTCACAAATGGCCTTGAGGAGTAGGTTTTCCTCCTTGATTATGTAAATGGTTAAGTCATGGTGATGTTGCTAGTTCTATCTCTCTTGATAGTGATCAATGTGAGAAAGTGCTTACATACACCACTCCTTCACCAAATCTATGGCTACCATCCATAACTCTTTATTTTAATCATCGTTGATGAAGTTAGTCAAGGCTACTCGGAGTGATGGGACCTACAATTTAAGAGGTAAAGTAGCTTCAAAAACATAAACATGGTTATAAGGGATCATGCTGATCACCATGTGATAGGTTGTTGTGTATGTTCATAGTACATGAACAAGCCACTCATGCCACTTCTACTTGCTATTGTTGAGCATCTTCTTGAGTAAGTTGATGATGGCCTTATTGCTTGTTTCTACTTGTCCATTAACTTGAGCGTAGTAACATGATGAGCAAGAATGCTTAATTCCTAGGTTGTGACAAAAATCCTTAGTTTATTAGCTACTAAATTGAGGTTCATTATTAGTAACTATGGTCATGGGTATGCTCAAATAAGATACAATGTTATCTAGGATAAATTTTCGAACTTGCTCATATGTGGTCTTCCTTAGGGGAATAGCCTCAATCCATTTGGTAAATTATTTGATTGTCGTGATGATGAAGCTATGTCCTATGGAAGATTTAGGTGTTATAATTCCAATGATATCCAATCCCCATCATTGACATGACCATGTTATCTAGGTTGTATGTAACTTAGTTGGTGATACATGTATCAGGTTGTTATATTATCGACATATGCCATGTCACTTAACCTTTTGCAAGTAGCCATTTTCCATATAAGGCCAATAGTAGGATAACCATCTAATCTTAGTAGCCATGGCTATAAACACCCTCATGAACCTCCTCCAAGATTTTTTTGGCTTCAATTTTACCTAAGCACTTTAGGAGTATGCCATCATAGGATTCTCAACAAAATGTGTTATCACCTACGATGACATACTACTTTGATCACTTGTGTATGGCATCCTTCTAAGTAGTAGTCAACCCTTATGAGGATTCATCATGCATAAGCTAGAATTTGATATCATCATACCACTCCTTGGAAGAAGCAATATGAATTATGTCCACAAAGTTTCCTTTAGTATTCTATGTGATGGGAGTATTGAACTCCATGGTTAAGGTGGGCAACTTGCTAAACACATTTAGCATCACACTAAGAGCTAATGTTGTATTTGCATTAGCTATGGTGTTTTTTTTTTGAGGTATGTGTTGGATATCAATGTCTATGAATTGTTGTAATAACCAAATCCCTAGCTCACAATAAGGTTGTAAGTGCTTATATTTTCATTCATAGACTTTGGTTACTTGGTTAACTATGAGTTGTGAATTACATTTGATAGCTAGATGTCTAATTCCTAGGTTACAAGCTACCATTATCCTTGTAATCAAACCTTCATATTCTAGTATGTTGTTGATACATGGAAAGCCCAAATGATAGGCAAAGGGTCCAATCTCATCATATGGGAATGTTACAGTGGTCATAGCACTAGCCCCATGGGTGATTGAAGCTCTATCAGAGTTTGTGATTTCTTCATAATCCTCAAGCACTTGGCTAACTCTACTAATGTATTCATTAAGGAACTCAGGATCTATGGCTACTTGGTCATTAGCAAGTAAAATTGTGAGTTGTACAGCTAGAGCTTGACCTTTTGTTGAGGGTTAAGAGACATAATGGAGGTTAAACTCTATGGTTATGGCTTTCCATTGGGCTATATGACTACTTTCATAGATGATGGTCATTCTGGCTTTGAGTATGTTGTCCTTGAAAATTATGTTTACTTGGCTTTTGAAGAGGTAGTATCTCCATTTCCTCAAAGAGAATACTAGTGCTATATGATACTTCTCCACCTTAGTGTATTAGGTCTTGTGAGCAATTAACACATGGCTAAAGTAGTATATAGGCATTTCTACTTCTTCATCATGTTTCTAACATAGTAGAGAGGCAATGGATGTGTTAGAGATGGTAACATAAATGTAAAATGGTTTACCCTCTTGTGGAGGATAGACTATTGAAAGTTGTGTTAGTTATCACTTAAGGTTATCAAAGGCCTCTTAGCATTAATCTATCGATTTGTAGTGAATTCCTTTCTTAAGAAAGTATTGCATGGGCTATAACTCATTGGTAAGCCTAGCGATAAACCTATGAATAAATTGTAATCTACCTTGTAATTCCAAAAGATCTTGAAGGTTGGTAGGTGCTGATAATTTGGATATGACCTTAACCTTAGGTTCTTTTTGACTACTTATTGCCCTTCAAATTTACCTCTAAGAATCTCAAGCTTCACATTAGCTATCTCTAGCTTCTACTTTGTATCATTGTGCATATTAAATGCATCCTTATGTAAGAGGTATGAATTGACCACTTACTTTTGTAATTATAACCTCAATTTTCTAGTATTAATCATTACTAGAGATATGTATTAAAATCTGGAAATATTCATTTATTTTTTCATCTCCTCAATTTATAAGTCCTTCATTCTTTCTTATTATGTATATTGAGTCCATAAAAATGAGTTTTCATGCATCACTATGGTATTGGAATTGTTGAAGGGTGTCATTCATTTTGACCTTGGATAATTAAATCTCTTCTTTATTAACTTATTTTAACATGCCACATGGGTTCCTAGAGTGATTTTTAACTTTTTCATACTTTAAGGCCTTATTCTTCTAGGTAGCATTCTTTGTTACTAATTTTTTTCTAATGATGCATATATTCTTCATGTAGAGATTTTGGTTCTCTATGGCTAACCTTATCACATCTTAATTTAATTTTGCTATTACAACTACTTAAGATATTATTCCAATTGTTCCTAGTTTTATCCACCTTAAGAAACCTTCTATTTTTCTTGGTTAGCTCTTTATTTTCTCAATGCACTTGGATAAGTTCATTATCTATAGTATTTAATATTCATCTAATAATGACGCATCCCAAATGATCCTTTCTTTATCATCTTTTTCCTTCTTAAATTTCATTTAAATCTCTTAGAAAGCTTCATCTCTTTGTTAGCTCTCATAAAAGAATTATAAGGCTACATAAGTAAGCTCTTAGCTATGTAACATTTTCTATCAACTATTTGTTAATATTGGTATATTTCTATAGTTGTACTTTAGTGACTAGAGTCTTGCTCCTTGTCTTCAAAATTTTAAAATAGATTATACAAATATATTTTAGGATGCCAAACATCTCTAGAATCACTTATCTAATATTTACTAATATTTCTAGCATCTTTTTATGCTATAATAGTGTCATTTCTTGGAATTTGATTCTTGTAAACATTGGAATGTTTGCCATGGTAGAAAAGTTAAATACAACAACTACAAGAACCTTTAGTGCTTTGTAAATATAATTAACAACCATATCAAAAATTTTCTCTTATCCTTTTAGTTGCATAATTACCACAGTGATTCCTTCCCCTTCCTCTATTATCACTAAGAAGGTTGTAGCATTGCTAGAAATTTCTGGGACTTATTTTAATACTGAAAGTTCTCTCATGGCAAGATTTTCACACTCAATAGCTTCATTTATATGTTCTTAAAAAAATGAACTAGATTGTCTTAAGGCTAGCTAATGGTCCTTATAATCTCACTTAAGTAAATCCTAATAAAAGAATAGTATGATGGCTCATCACTAGTAGACACTTACTATTGTTATTCTCTTATTTATCTCAAGTACTACTCTACAGCTCTAGTATCTTTAGCTAGTGATGGTGGTGGTACCTACTCCTTTTAAAACTTTGAAAATTCTTTCTCCTTCATCATTTATTACCTAGATGTAGCTTAATCCCTCCAAAGTATTGTGTTAGCATAGGAGGTAATCCTTGCTACCATGAGAAGGTGAATGTCTTCCTACCATTTTTATTCTCCTTGAGATGTTTATCAACCTTTAAGAAGATTACTTAGGTAGATTCATAAGGAACTTTCTACTAAGAGTTGTGCACATCTTGACAAAGAAATATGTCACCTTAGTAAATCATACCATTAGATTAACATGGCATGATGCTATCTTAAAGTAAAATATCATTATCTTTTTTAGGATGTAATACTCCTTGTGATTAATGTTGTAGCATTTTTGGACCCATTCCTTTTTGAATTCTATAATAGATTGTATGAAACGTATATAAGTTTTATCTCTTTGTAGGGGAATCCTAAGGCCTCTAGTATTATCTCCATTGACTAGAAAATGGTGATGTACTTGATTTTTATTGTTACATATACTTGGAGATTCTTCTAGAATAGGAATGTTTTACTAAGGTATCATTCCTTACTAGGTGGACTTGTGGGCAATGTTGATCAAGAACTTAGAAGGGGTCGGCTGGGGGGGGTGAGGGGTTAAATAAGTTTCCTAATTAAAAATGCATCAACCACAAGAACACACAAAATTTTATGTGGTTTCCTAACTTGGATATGTCCACACTCAAAGGGTATAATCCATCCACAACTTTGGACTTTGTTTCTTTAAGAATGTGGATCGAAGGATATCACTCCCTAGACAAGCTTTGAGCTCCACTCTAGAGTGTTTTATCATTGTGAAACCAATCAATCCCACAAGGTCTTGATAAAATTAAAATTTAGTTTAGATGATCCCACAACATTTACAAAATTGAGCTCTACTTTGGAGTATTTTGACATTGCAAAACTACTTAATTCTATAGGATCCTAGCAAGCTTAATTAGAATTTCTTCTCACAAGAAGCACATCAATCCTAAAGGGATACAAGAAAGATAGAAACGAATAAGGAAAGAGTGTAACTAAATTTATAGATCCTTGTTCTTAGGCCTAAGTACAATTACAATCAAGAAAATGATGTTACAATCAAGAGTAAGACTAAATTTTCTTCGAATAAACAATCAAGAACTTTGTGTGAATAATTCTTGCAAAATTCCCAAGATTTTGACATCTTATAGTCTTGAAGATTCAAAAAATATTTAGAATCCATGCAAAAACTACCAAATAGATAGTGTAGATGTCTAATTAAAAGTTTAGACATCTATCTAAGATTTCCCTCAATGTAGGAGAGATGTCTACCTAGAAAGTGAGATGTCTACTATGGAAGATAGACATCTGTTGTTTTCTGAAGATATCTACTCAACTTTTAACCTTTTAATTCTATGGTAATCTCGTATCAATTTTTATTTTTGGTAGTCTTTTGAGTATCCTCATTTTTTTGTAGAATTTTTTTCATCCATGCTCTCATCTAGCCCATGTAGTCTTTATTTTGACATCTTGATGTAGATCTTGTTTCATTGAGTTTTTTGAGATCTTTGTGATGTTCTTGTTCATGCACTAAAAAATCACAATAACATACATACATTCTATATTCTCTATTTTCCTTAAGGCTTTGGCATACCAAAATTTCAACAATCTTCCCCTTTTCTATGATGTCCAAAACTTAAGAAAATGGGTTAGTATCCTCTAAAAATTGATTGAGCTAAGGATGATGATAGATGAATGAGTATGCAAATATGCATCCTTAATACAACACAAGTACATTAATCATAAGGAAATACTTTTGAATTTTGAATAAGGTCATTTATGATCAAGGGCTAAGAAACAAATTTTGATTATCTTGTCTATCTACAATTTACTATATATAAAGCATCAATAAATATTAATGCCATCATAAGACCATATCTATTCAAGTATATTCATAAGGTCATAATTATCTTTAAACACCCATTTTTCCCATGATACATTATATCACAATCATATCAAAAGGCATGAAATTATTTCCATTTTTGGAATTCTTCAAAAATTGGCTTGGGCCTTACAAAAAACAATTAGAATAAAAGATTAAAAATAAGATAGATAACATCAAGATACATTACATGGTATTCATCTAAGAAAATGCTCATTAGGTTTTTCTCATTACATTTTCATATTAAGAACATAAACATAGTAATTTCATGTCAAGGATAATAAGTATATACACACACATTTTTTAAGAAATAGATGAAATTCCAAAAATAGATCAAGAGATCAAACAAAATAACTTCTAATTAAAATGTTCATAAAACATTAGAGAAACATATCTGAAGGAAGCTTATAATATCTCATAAATTGATTTTCAAAATTCCTTAAGAAGCCCTATCACAAGATAGCATGAGTACCTTTTCTTACTCTAATATGCTTGAGATCTTCTAGGTAAGAACTATTTCAATAATGTCATTAATAAGGGACTTAAGTACTTAAAAGAATACATTATTAGTATATAAAAGATGAAACACTAATATCTTAGCATAGTGATAAATTATACAAGATAACGCATAATTACTTTTAGGTAAATGATTCATAAGAATTGAATGAAAAATAACTTTCTCTTTTACCTTCATGTTTTTATGAGATGAATATACCTTTTTTTTCCTACAAGAGATTGGTCACTAAGTATCATGTCTTGGAAAAAATATCCATAAAAATCCCTTAAATTAATTGTCCAAAATAGTTTACAAGGAGGATCCTCCTACATGTGTGCCTTAGCTTCTTAATTCATTAGTTGTTAGGAGAATGCCAATATCCTCTTTGACTCTTTTAAGATCCACATGCTACTTGATTACAAACTTGATTTTTCAAGAATATAGAATAAATTAGCAATGTTTATAGAAAAAAATTAATGCTTAAAAAATATCAGTAGGCACAAATCATAATAATATTTGACTTTTGAATTACTTGATCATTAAGTAATGGCTCATTTTTCCATTTTACTTTAAGGGTATCCAGAATGCAAAACTATGACCAAAATCTCATGTTAGTAGGATCTTATGATAAGAGATAGAATAGGGTTTGATGCAATGAAATGCTTTTGATTCTCAAAACTAGAGTTTGTTTAGTCATGAATATTTTTAATGACTTCTAAATAACTTAATAGTTAGTAAGATAATATAGAACATGAGAAATAATCAGACTATCTTGATTTTTCTTTGAAACCCTTTTTTGTAGTATCATACATTGGATGATGAAGTTATACTTTCTTTGATGACTAAATAATTCATACAACATAGGTATGTACATTTTGTTAAAAAAATTTAAAGATTGGCCTATATTAGATCTACCAAAAAAGGAAATAAAGAATTACCATGACTTACCTCACTTGCTTTCTAATAGAAGAATGACTAATGGAGTTTGAGATGAAGCCCTCTATCAAAAGTACCTTCTTACCATTATATTTTCTCTCATTAGCTCTTTTGTTAATGTTCTCAACCTTATATGGGATTTCTTCTTATTCAAATTCATGTTTATTAAGATAGGTGGATCTATAATTTTTGATAATTATTAGTTTTGATTCATTCAATCTTTTGAAAGTTTCTCCACCGTTTTGCTTATTCTTTTTTAAAGTTTGTGCATCCTACAAGATATTCTCACTAGATTTTGTTGCAATTAGAAAAATCAATCTTTGGGAAATTAATGGATTCAATGTAGTAGCTTCAACCCTCAATCCCTAGGACCTCCAAATAAAATGGGATTCAAGATGCCCTAGATGATTTGGCAGATCACCCAGGGACTTATGACATAATCTATATAATAAGGAATTGCACATAAAATTAAATAAGGAATTGAGAAAATATAATGCAAAAGTTACAAATCTATATAATAGAAAGAAAATGTAGATTGCACATAAAATAAAACTTTAAAACTTTATTAAAAATAATAAATAATTAGTTTTAGAAATGTGTACAAGAAATGCCCATGAAGAAGCAAAGAGACGTTCATTAAGGTAGAAGTTCAAAGCCCATTGAAGCCAACATGATCTGCTTCATGATCCAGGTACCAAGCCCCTCTTGATGCTTTTAAATCTCTTCTACTATAAATTGTAGATCTATAATTTGGGTTACTAATCAAGGTAAGAAAAGTGAGTGATTTTTCTATCAAATTTCTCCACACTAAGGGTTGGGAATGCTAGCAATGCAGCACTGACACAAAAAATGCTACAATGGCTACAATGCTTTCATGCTGGGGCTCAAGAAAATGCAAGCATGGGATATTGCAAGGGCTCTTGAATTCTTAGAAATGTGCAAGTGTGAAAATGCCAAAAGTCTTAAATTTCCTAAGAGTCTATAACCAATGCCAATGATATCGATTTTTTTAAAAGTATGAAACCTATAAATGGTATTTGGGTCTTGGTTTTATAGGTTTTGGGCCATGAATGATGTTGCAAAATGTCTATAATTTGGCTACAGATTTGTTGTAAATTGGCTCTGTAATTGCTACAAATTTCTACCTTGTACAGATAAGATCAGTGCCAAAATTTTGGGGGTTACCTTATATAGTAAGTGCTAAACCCCCATGGCCATTCTATTAACTATAAATAGTAATAGAGGTAAACCTTCTATACTAGAGATGAATCTTTCACATTGATGCTTCTACCATGCTTGTTGAAGATGTTGATCAACATTGAAGTGCATGGAGTGATGAAATTTGGATTTTTTGCCTTCCATGCTATGGGGCATGTAGTTTCCAAATTGGGAATGGAGTCTCCATGTTGGGGAAAGCTTCCATGGTAAAGGGGGAAAGGCTTCTATGTTGTGGGGGAAAACCTTGATCCCTCCACATTAAGGGTATGTGAAATTTACCTCCTATATATGTTTCCATTTTACCCCCTATATGCCCCCGCCCTACCCCCCATAAAACCCATCAAATTTCCATTTTTGGCTTTCCAAAAGACATTTTTAACCCTCCTAAGCTAATATATAGACACTAGATGACTTCTTGCAATTGGGGAATGAGACTTTTACCACTTATGTAGAATTTTTTAGTCCCAAAGTATGACATATGTGAGATTTCCCCTCATGGATTACAATGTTCACATTTACAATGAAGTTTTACCTCAAGTTTCATGGGGTGAAAGCTACATGATAAAACATGATCATAACATGAAAGCTTTTGTGGTGTTTCAATGGCTCCTCTTTGTTTGTGTCTGAAGGATTCACCCAAGAGGCACTAACAAAGAATACAAAACACCATTGTAAGTGTACTGATGTACAAAGACCAAGCAAAGAAAACATGTTATAATTCTATAATAGAGATAGGCCCAGGTCACAAATGTTGCTAGCTTAAGGCCATGGTGGGTCATGATACCAATTTAAAGCCTTGGTAGGCCATGTTGCTATTTTAAGATTGTAGGATATTGTGGTGCTTATTTTAAGGTCTTAGTAGGTCATATAACTAGTTTCAGGCCTTGGAAAGTAGTTGAAATTAGGATCACTTATTGATGATTTTTGGCTACATGTAGTATAGCTTTAGATAGGAATTATTGATGAGATTCACTAAATCATTCCAATCCATGTTGACTATCCTGAATGCCCCATTCTCATAGGCTCTAGTGACAAGGAAGAACCCTTCGTAGTTGGCTGAGAATTTATGTGCATGCTCATGGATGTGTTTCAGAACTAGGCCACCTTCCTTGATCTTATGGCTAGTAAAAATATAGTGATGCTACCACTTTTGCTTCTATTGATAGTATTCAATGTGAATGAGCACTTGCATATGTTGCTCCTTCATAGAGTCCAAGGTTGTTGTCTACAACTCCTCATTCTACTCATCATTGATGATGTCAGTCAAGGCTACTGAGAGTAAAGACACCTACAATTCAAGAGGTAAAACAAATTTACAATCATAAACTAGGCTATAAGAGGTTACACAAATTACCATGCAATAGGATTTTTTACATGCCCATAGTGCATTGACAAGATACTCATGGAATTTGTGCTTTCTATTATTGAGCATCTTCTTGAGCAAGTTGATGATGATCTTGTTGCTTGCTTCTACTTGTTCATTGGCTTAACTGTAATAAGGTGATGAGAAAGAATGCTTAATGCCTAGGTTGTGATAGAAATATTTTGTTTTGTGGCTATTAAATTATAGTTCATTATCCATAACTATGATCATGGGTATGCCAAAATGGACTACAATATTATCTAGGATGAATTTACAAACCTACTTAGATGCAGTCTTCCTTATGGGAATTTCCACAACCTACTCAAGAAAGTATTCAATTGTGGTGATGATGAAGCCATGTCCCACCAAAGACTTAGGCATTATATATGCAATGATATCCAACCCCCATCATTGAAATGATAAAGTGATCTAAGTAGTGTGCAACTCAGTCAGTGATATATATATAAGGTTATTATGTTGCTGGCACATGTCACATTACTTAACCTTTTATAAATAGTCACCTTCCATATGGAGCTAGTAATAGCCTAACCATCTAATCTTAGTGGCCATGGCTCAAGGTCCTATATGTCCTTCAGGAACACCCTTGTGAACTTCGTCTAGGACTATCTTAGCTTTAGTTTTACCTAAGCACTTAGAATTATGCCATCATAGGATCATTGACATAATGTGTTATCACCTATGATGACATACTAGATTGATCACTTGCATACAACATCCTTTTGAGTAGTAGTCAGGTCTTGTGAGGATTCATCATGCCTAAGATAAAATTTAATATCATCATACCAATCCTTGGTAGGTACAGTATGAACAATGACCACAAAGGTATCCTCAATGTTCTATGTGATGGAAGTAGCATAGTCGACAGTTAAGATAGACAACTTACTAAATACATCTAGCATCACATTAAGAGCTAATGTTGCAATTGCATTAGCTATGGTGTTCTTGTTTTTGGGTATGTATTGGATATTAATGTCTATAAATTATTATAAAAATTGTTTCCCTAGGTCACAATATGGTTATAAGTGTTTGGTTTTACACACATAGACCTTAGTCACTTGGTTGACCACAAGTTATGAATTTTATTTTATAATTAAGTGTCTAATTCCCAGGTCACAAGCTACCTTCATCCCTATGATAAAACCCTTGTACTCTGCTATGTTGTTGATACATGAGAACTCAAAACAATAGGTGAAGGGTTGGATTTCACCAGATGGAAACATTATGCTGATAGTGGCATTGGTCCCATGAGTAGTTGAAGCTTCGTAAAAGTGCATGATTGCCTCATAGCCCTTGGGAACTTCGCTAATGATGTTAATGTGCTCATTAGGGAACTCAAGGTCTATGGCTACTTGGTCATCAACATGAAAAATTATAACTTGTATAGCTATAACTTGAACTTTTGTTCAGGATTGGAAGATGTAATGAAAGTCAAACTCTATGGTTATGGCTTTTCATTGAGCTATGCAACTACTTTTGTAAATGTTCGAAATTATGAATTTGAGCACATTATCTCTACAAATGACATTAACGTGGCTTCTAAAGAGGTAGTTTCTCCACTACTTTAATGAGAAGACTAGTGCTAGAGAATACTTCTTCACTTTGATGTATTAGATCTCATGGGAAACTAATGCATGACTATGATAGTATACATGCATTTCTACTCCATCATCACATTTTTGACAAAGTAGAGAAGTAATATATGTGTTGGAGATGGCAAGGTAGATGTAAAATGGTTTACTCTCCTACTAAGGATAAATTGTTGATAATTGCACCAACTTTTGCTTCATAATTGCAGAGGCCTCTTAGCATTGAGCCATCCACACATAGTAAACCCCTACCTTAAGTAAGTTTTGCATGGGCTATAATTTATTTGAAAGCCTAGTGATAAACCTATGAATAAACTATAATCTACCTTGTAATGCCCAAAGCTCCTTAAGGTTCATAGGCACTACTAGTTTGGATATGGCCTTAACCTTATCAAGATTGACATGTCTATAGTGACCAAAAACGTCGACGGCTGGAAAACGCTGAGAGGTCGTCAACCGTTGATAGTCTTAACCCCATTTCTGTAGGAGGGCCGTGTTGAGTGGAATGGAAATGGGGCGCCCTGAACAGTCTGGTCAATCATACAGGGACTTAGTCAATGTTAATATAACTTTTTGCAATGTGTGATTTGAAAATGAAACTGATAGCGCGAAGTAATGCTTAGATGTAAAAGAGGTAGAAAACAATGTAAAATGCAATAATAAGTAGGAGACAAAGTAAAATGTAGTTAGAAAAATGCACCACTTCAAAGCTATGAATTCGCTCTATCAAGATGGATACAATTAGTTGCACAGCGCTGGGAAGTGCAGAGATCCCGAGGGTAACCACGAAATTTAGAGCAAGACGCCTATGTGCTTGGACACGGGCTCAATCATTAACAATGCGAAATGCTATCAAGATGGTAGAAAAGAGAAAAACAAAATGCTAGCTAAGAGTGCTAACTATTTAGAATGTCAAAAAGAAAGTTTACAATGCTCAAGATTACAATGCTTTCTTTTTGACATTCTAAACGGTAATAAAATTGTTAGCCAACTAGATTTCTCAAAGAACCAAGATCCTTTTTTTCTGCCAAAAGAGCTGACCTTTCAAGCTTTTCTCATTAGGATATTTATAGGACCAAGGGCATGCGAAAGATACAATTTGGATGCCACATGCCCTAGGATTATGCTGACTTGTCTATGCTGCAGATGCCTTCATGACCATTGGGCGAGCCTGCCATGCTATAATTACAAACCTACCGCATTGTAATTGTGTTGTTAGAGAAATGTTGCAATTAGGTGAGGTGCATTGATGTCACATAACCACTTTCCACTTTTCTATGCTTTGTAGCATAGCATGTTTGGCATGGCATGACATCTTGTCATGCTGTGCTATGCTATGCAGCGTAGTGTACCAGAACTAACAGTTTGAAGAAAAAATATGCATTGTATCCCACTACATGCATTGGAAACATTTACAGTGTTGTGAGTACTAGTTGCATATTTCCTATGCTATGTTACGCTACATAGCATATCATAGCGTAGTAGCTATCCTTAGTCGCAAAACATCGTCAATCTACAAAATTTTCCTTTTGCACTATGAAGCTTGCAAACTTGCTGATTTCGCTCTTTGAGATGCCTTCTATCACTTTCACTAAATTGCTACGCCTCACTGTGCCATGTAGCTTAGCATAGCATAGTAGCAAACAAGACCTATTTTTGCCAAGTTTGCCACTTTCTGACGGAAGGAGACATTGCTGAAGGACTTGAAGTTGGGCAAGAGGATTGACCATTGAGATTTTTCTACACTATGGTACGCTACGTGGCATAGCATAGCGTAGCACTGTGCTCCTACAACCATCTTCTAAAGTTTGCTACGCTACATAGCATAGTGTAGCGTAGCAAAACTCCTTGACTTAGAAAACCTGCTAAAGTATTTTGGCAATTCTAAGCACTACCAGCAGTTCAACGCACCACTCCTAAGTGCACTATCAACTAGATGAACTACTCAGGTGGGTAGGCTAGAGAATCCATTTAGCCTGTAGAAACCTAGGGTAGAAATTTTTTTGAACTAGACAGTTTGAACTTCAGAGCATCCATCTCCTAAAGAACTACCGTAACACTGCACGAATTGCAAAGACCTAGTGAAGCAAGCATGTCTTTGAATTTTGGGGTGTTTCATTGGCCCCTATTTATCAATGTTTGGAGGATGGGCTCAAGAGACATTGACAAAGAATACAAAATACCACGGAAGATGCGATGCTAAAGTTGTCACTCGGTGATCGTCAAGATGTCGCTTAGCTATGCTTGAGAGTGAAAGGGTGAAGTAGGGAGGAAGGAGGTTCAGAAAAAGGGTAAAGATGAGGTTTAGAAGAATCCATCATGAGAGTGCTCATGAGGGAGTTTTTCGTGTTTTCATCTTTACCTTCACTGATCTTTGACCTTTTGCAGGACATGTGTTTCTTTCCTAGGATGAGTTGTGTTACATCCGTGTGGGATTTTGACCTACCTATAGATGCTTCCCATGTGGCAAGATGTCTTACACATGTCATGGAATTTGCACTCTAAAGTGGCAAAGCTAGTCAAGACACTCACTTTGCCACACCGTAGCATTGGCTGCTGTGGCAAGATGTACTCTCTGCTACATCCTGTAAGCACGATGAAGAGTGAAGCAGCCATGATGCAAAGCAAGGGCAAAGGTATTACTTACTGTAGATATTGTTGAAGCTCTTCAACATCTGTGCTGGTGCATGGTATCCAAGGTAGGAAGGCCAGCAGCGACCTTGGCAACACCGGCATGGAGGGGCTGGCATTGAAGGTGCCAAGAGTTGTTGCGAGTGCAAATGCTCTAGAATCCACACCAAAGGCACACATTCTCAATTCAACTATCAGATCAACTACCACATAGCTAAACTTCATGTGAGCCTAGGCATCAGCAGGGAGTTGGAGGACGAAAATATTATGGCTGGGCCACAATACTACTGGAACTCTAGCGGCAGGCACTAGCCAACGAACTACCATCAGGGTAGTGGGCCATGAAGACAATAGTTTCAGAGGACCAGTGCAATGTCATACGACATCTCTAGAGGGTCAACATGATGCCAAGGGTGGTGGTGTCATGTACATCCCAGATCGTGTTCCCACTGCATCGTGAACTATGTTTTGGAGCTGTAGCATCCCACCCCCACATCAACACTATGCACACTCGTTCAATGTGTACTTGGTGTAGATGCATGCTAGGGACATGACGTGAACCCAGTTTAAGGTCTTCATAGACCATGTGCTAGTTTAGGGTCCTAGAAGATTACTATGTTGGTTTAAGGTCCCAACAGACTGTACATGCTAGTTTAAAGTCATAGCTGACGTGCCGTGCTAGTTTATAGTCATAGCGAACTAGTTGTGCCAATTTTATGTTGTAGCAAATGGTCGCCACTAGTTTAATGTCATAGCAGATGCTAATTGTTGTCGCCAGTTTATCATCATAGCGGACACTACTTGTCATCACCATTTTAATGTCATAGTGGACACACCATGCCAATTTTATGTCGTAGCAGACGTTGCTTGTTGCTGCTAGTTTATCGTTGTAGCAGATGCGCCGTGCCAGTTTTACATCATAGCAGACATTGCTTGTTGCTACCAGTTTATCATCATAGCAGATGATTCTTGCCACCTTCATGCTTCAAATGTAGTATGGTTTGAGATACGAGTGATTCACTGGGTTGGCGAACTCATTTCCATCCATGTCTGCAAGCTTGAAGCCTCCATTCCCAAAGGCTTTAGCTACCATGTAAGGGCCTTCCTAGTTGGATGAGAATTTTCTTGCATGCTCATGGATAGCTTTGAGGATGAGGTCCCCCTTCTATAATGGCCGTTGATGTGGGTTTTCATGGTTCTATTACTGTTTCTTGCTCTGGTAGTGCTCTATGCAGCTTAGCATCTACGTGCGCTCCTCCTCTATTGAGTCAAGATCGATGATACATGACTCATTGTTCTAGGCTTCGCTCACAACATCTGAAAGGATCATTTGGAGTAATGGTACCTACAAACTAAAGAGGAAATATAACTTTAGATCCATAAACAAGACTGTATTGAGTCTTACTTGTTGTGGTTCTGCATGTCGTTCTCTAGGCCCATAGAATGTAGAGAATTTGCTCGTGCCACCGCCTCTTTCTTTTGCTAAGCATCCACTTCAGCAAGTTGATGATGGACTTATTTGTAGCCTTCGCCTGTCCATTCACCTATAGGTAATATGAGAAGGAGAATGATTACTTGATGCTTAGATTACTGCAGAAGGTTCAGGTTTCTGTATTATTGAATTGTGGCCCATTGTCGATTACAATAGTCATTGGAAGCTGAAACCTTGTCACGATGTTATCCAGGACAAAGTGGTAGATTTGTTGAGATGTCATCTTCCTTAGGGGGATGGCTTGGGTGTAGGTTTGTAGGTAAGATGTGTATGAGATTTACGTATCTTTGGCACATGTTGCACGTCTTCACTTTCGACAGGCAGTCACGCTCCATGTGGTGCCAATAGTACCCTAGGCATCTAATTTTTGCAACCACAGCCCTAGGTGCTATGTATCCACCACACAGTTCCTCATGTACTTCATTAACTACCATATGCACCTTCTCTCCACCCATGCATGCCAAAAATAACATATCATAGAAGCATCGGCATAGGGCATCATTTTCCATGAGCGTATATTATTAGGTGTGCTTACAGATCTCATCTCTCTTAGCATATGTCAGTCCACTTGGGGGTTCACCATGTTGTAGGTAGGCTTTAATATTAGCATACCACTCTTGGATGTCCAAAGCACTAATAGAGGCCACATGTCTCGCCTGAGTGATAGGCTTAGTACATTCAACAATCGAAATCGGCAGACTTGCAAACGAGTGGGGTGGAATGTTTAGTGCAAGGGTGGCTAAGGAATCTACCATGGTGTTTTCATTACATGGCATGTGTTGCACATCTATGGTTGCAAATTGCTTAAGCATGCTATTTTCTAGGTTGCAGTAAGGTTGCAGGTGTATAGCTTTGCAGGCATAAACCTCAATGATTTGATTCACAACTAGTTGTGAATCCCTGCAAATTGCCAGGTGTTGTGTACATAGTGTTTAGGAAACTAAGAGGCCTTTGAGTGGCCTCTCATACTTTTCCACATTGTTGGTGTAGGGGAATGCAAAATAATAAGCAAACGAGTTCATTTCCCTAGACGAAAAGGTAATGATGACAACCGCACTACCTCCTCACGTGGTTGAGGCACAGTCGAAGTGTAAAGTAGCTTCTAGGTGCGATGGGACAATGTTGATAGTGCCAACATGCTCGTCTAGGAATTTGGGATCTATGGTTGCATGGTTGTCGATGGGTGAGGCCATAAGTTGCATTGCTATGGCTTGACCCTTAGTCGATGACTGGCTTACATAGCATAGGTCGAACTTCATGGTTATTGCTTTCCATCAGGCTATCCTGCTACTTTCATACAGGTTGTTAGTGATATCTTGGGGTATGTTGCTTTTGTAAATGATGTTAATTATACTAAAAAATATGTAGTTCCTTCACTTTTTTAATGTAAATACTAAGGTAAGGAAATTTCTCTCCACTTCGTTGTATTTTGCGTCGTGTGCTATTAATGCATGACTTAGATAATATACTAGTATCTCAAATCTGTCGTCTCATTCCTGACATAGTAGTGCTGTGATAGATGTGTCAGAGATGGAAAGGTAGATGAAGAAAGGCTTGTCCCTTTGTGGTGGATCCACAGTTGGGATGTACAAAAGCTCTCTCTTCAAGTCATTGAAGGCTTGTTGACATTGGGTTGTCCACTCGAAGTTAACCCCTTTCTTTAGAATATGTTGCATGGGTTGTAACTTGTCAGTCAACTTCACTATAAAACTTTCAATGAATTGTACCCTACCTTGCAAGCCACGTAACTCCTTAAGGTTTGTAGGAGGTGCCAGATTGACGATGGCCTTGACTTTGTCAGGGTCCATCCATATTCTAGCCTTCGATACCACAAACCCTAACATTCATCTGGTTCTTACCCCAAAGACATACTTCTTAGGATTAAGACATATATTATGCATTTAACAACACTTGAGGACAACTCCTAGATTGCATGGGTGATCAACTGCCTCCTTCGACTTGACAGCTATATTATCCACATAGTCGTTTAAAGTTTCTAGGATGTAATCGCTGAAGATGTAAGTCATGGCTTGTTGATAGGTTGCTCTAGCATTCTTAAGCCCAAAAGGCATCATGGTGTAACAAAAGGTCCCCCATGGGGTCATGGAGGTTGTTGTTAGCCGATGCTTTAGGTTGATGCAAATTTGGAGAAGCCATCCATGAAGGATAGCAGGGCATGGCTGGCCGTAGTGTCGATGAGTTTATCGATGCTTGGAAGTGGGAAATTATCCTTGATCGTCGCTTTCTTCAGATCCCATAAGTCTATGCAAATTTGTATTCCTTCCATTTTCTTGGAAACCATGACAATGTTGGACACCCATTCTGAGTGATCAACTGTGTGGATGAAACCAACTTGGTATAGCTTGGTGATTTCATCTCTCACAGCTAGTGCTATTTCTAGTTTAAATTTGTGAGCTTTTTGCTTGAATGCCTTCATGCGCAGGTCTAGGATGATGTTATGCTATATCAACCTTGGATCTAAACCTGGCATATCATTGTATGACCATCTGAAGACTTTGATGTTGTCTTGTAGAATCTTGGATACATTTTCATGCATTTGTATCTAGGAGGGAGCTAAGTTTCAATGTTTCTACTTCCCCCTTGGACATGATCATAGGCATCTCAACGAGAGGATCCTCAATCACATCCCTGACCTTCAAATCTAGAGCTTGGACTAGATGTTTGGGCTAGTCCAGGGATGTTTCTAAAGATGCTATCGTGCTAGATATAGCTGACCCCGAATTGATTAGGTCGGGGTTCAATTGTCTTGGGAGCTTGCCATGTGGACATGATAAAGCTAAGGGCATGGAGAGATCATGATGGATTTCCAGTTTTTGCTTAATCTATCAAAATGAGATGATAGCTTGGTTAAGAGACACCTATTGGTAGTAATTATGTATAACAAAAACTTGCAATGTAATGATGAGATGTAACTAGCGAAGTATAGTGTAAAGATTGAAATTTTTCCTGGTGTAAAGTAATGGTAGACCACTATAGCATGGAGATGTAGAGCTGCTAAAATAGGAAACATAAAACTATCAATGTGAAAATGTGAAACCGCTAAAACAAAAATGTAAAATTGCCAATGCAAAAATGTGAGATTGCTAGTTTAGAATCATTGCAGACTGCAAATGTGTAAGAGATCGAAGCTGCTAAGGGTCTTTTTAGACCGTTGAAAGCACAACTACACTACGATTGCTAGTTTAAGGTCTTTTCAGACTGGTAACGAGAGTGGAACGCTACACTAAAAATGCTAGTTTAAGGTGTTTTCAGACTGCAAACATTAAAACTATGCTGGGGTTGCTAGTTTAGGTCTTTTCAGATCGGTAAAATTGAAAATATATATTTTTTTGTTTCTCAGGAAAGCAAGCAGTTAGCTTGGAGTGTGTCAAGGTTTTACTGCCAAAAGTGCTACAATGTAGTGGCGAGCATGCTATGCTATATAGCGCACTCCACATTAAATGGAGAGAGAGAGCGACAAGTTTTTCCTCTTTCATCATTATGACCATAAATAGGGTTAAACCCTAGTAAGCTTGTCATTCTCACCATAAGACCGCAGAGCCCATATTCAAAGCACAGAGCCATTTTGGAGCGCAAAGCAATCGTGTTAATAGCAAGTAAGGAAATTTTTTTTTGTATTGCGATGAGGAAAAGTCTGCAAGCATAATGATGGCTCCAAAGAAGGAATGCACAAATTTGGCACTTGCAAAGGTTGAGGAGGTGAAGAAAACCTAGGGTGCGTGACACAAGCATGCATCACAGCGTGGGCAGACACGCCGTTGACCTTGTAGGCTACTATGCTCTTTTGGCCTTTTCATGATTCTGTTATCATTTTTTTTCCTTCTATTATTCTCTGCTTTCATTTTTTATCCTAGCCTTAGTCAATTATGTTTTCTATCATCACATTGTTTTGGCCTTTGCATTGCTGCTATTGTGGTTTCGGCAGCAGTGAATGAATAAACTCTATGCCATCGTTGCATGCAAGGTCGCTTAAACCTCCACCACTGCGGTTGTCATAACTGTGGGGGTTTGGATAGTTTAAGTTACTTGGCTTTCGAATGGCATGACATAGGACCCTTAGGAGGGTTCGGCCATGTGTAATGTGATGGTGCGGCACGTGTTTTGTCGAGGCGTATTGTTAATCACCCTGTTAGGGTTAATTTCTCTGTTGCTACGCTAGGCTATTTTCACTGCACTAGCACTTTCATCTTCTTGCTACGCTATGTGCCGGAAGAGGGTTATGCTCCGCTATATGCATGGACCGCTAGGTATTGCTATGTTTGAATGTGCATTGCACTTAGACATGATGCTAACACTTCCTAGTTGTGTTGTGCACGATGGGGCTAAGGTCGATTCCAATTATCTTAGAAATTGTAGGGGTCCTGTGTCATGCAAGAAAATGTGTTGAAAAACCCCAGAAAATTTGAAGTCATTCTTGCTTCACCAGGTCTTGCAATTCATGTAGCACTAAAATAGTTCTTTTGGAGGAGAACACTCTGAATTCAGGCTAGCTATTTCAACAAATTTTCTACTTTAAGTGTAAACAGACTCTACGGATCATCCCGCCTATCCACCTAAGTAGTTTTTCTGGTCTACAACCTACTTAGAAATGGTACGCAAAGTTCATAGCAGCACTTAGGATGCATGAAATAGTTTAGCAATTTTTCTAAGTCATGAAGTCTGCTACACTACGCTATGCCCCTCTATGTAGCATAGCAAGCTTTAGCAAATGATTACAAAATGAAGTGCCATGCTATGCTATGTAGCGTAGCGTAGCATGGCAACAACTATATGACCAGTTCCCTCGCTTAACTGTAAGTCCTTCAACAATGTCCCTTCCATCAACAAGCGACGGACCATGTTTGCTGCTATGCTACATCGAGCTACATGACATAGTGAGGTGTAACAATACTGCAGAAGAGACAGAAGGTAGTTCAAATGGTATAATTCGCAAGTTTGCAAGTCTTGTAGGACAGGAAGCAAAGCTACAAATCAGAAATTTTTTTGTGACTAAGGCTGATCACTACACTACGCTATGCTACGTAGCGTAGCGTAGCATAGCAAGAATGTAACATACATGTAGCAGAATGCACAACAAGGTGCTACACTATGCCAAGCATGCTACAATGTAAAGCACAGCAAGGCATGTGGGTGGTTGTGCGATATCAATGCAGTTCACATAATTGGATCATTAGCACACATATCTAGACATTGACGGTGCAATTATGGCATGGAAGACTCATAGTTATGGCATGAAAAGTTCACATTATAGCAGTCATGTAAGTCCAACGGTCATGCATGGCACGTGCAGCACAAGTAAGTCAACGTAGGTCCAAGGCACGTGGCATCTAAACTGCTCCTTTTGCATGCCCTTGATTCTATAAATACCCCGATAAGTAGCATTCAAAAGGATCAAATTTTTCCCAAAAAAGTAGCATTGAAAGTTTTGAAGATTTTCCAAATTCTTCAACTTTTCCTCACTCTAGCACACAAGTTCTCTTCCTGGCACTCAAGCATTATAAGCTTTCTATTTGACACTGCAAACAGTTAGCATTTTCAGCTGGCATTTTGTTTCATCCCCTTTCTACCACCTTGGTAGAATACTCACATTGTCAACACCTAAGTCTGTACCCAAGCACACAACCTATTTTTCTCTACATGTCCTAGTTACTCTTGGGATCTCTACACTCTACCATGCTGTGCAACCAATTGTATCCTCCTTGACAAAGCATACTTGTAGCTTTGTAATGGTGCATTTCTCTAACTGCATTTTACTTTGTTTCCTACTTATTATTTCATTTTATACTATTTTTCAACATTATTTACTTTTAAGCATTACTTCGCATTTTCGTTCCCGTTCTTAAAACTATATGTTGAAAAAGGCTATATAGATGCCAATTAAGTTCCTGTCTGATCGACCAAACCATTTAGGCCACCCCATATCCACTCACACCCAGCACGACCCTCACACGAATATGGGGTTGAAACTGTCACGCCCATCGACCCCTCGGTGTTTTCCAGCCACCAATGTTTTCGATCACTACAATTTTCTAGCACTAGAAGGAGGGCCTTTTGGTACCTTTTCCATGTATCACAGTAGTTCTATGAACCTTCTACACACTAATACGCATAAGCATAAATGTGACACCCTTTTGCAGTTGTTTGCACTTTGTGCGATGCAGATCGATTACCTTGATGATTCCTCTAGAGCCCTATAGAACACAAGGCCACCGATCACTAGCTAACTAGCTCATCTTATAGTAGTCTTGTATGCATTCTATACCCCATCCCATGTGTTACAGATCAATCACTTCAACGGTCCCTCAAGGATCCTACGAGATGCAAAGCCTTCTTGATCTCTAGTTAGTTTGCCTGTCTTACAGTAGTCTTGCATGCATTTTGTACCCCATCCCACGTGGTATAGATCAATCACTTCAATAGTTCCTTGGGGATCCTATGAGATGAAAAGCCTTCTTGATCACTAGTTAGCTTGCTCGTCTTACAATAGTCTTGCATGCATTCTGTACCCTATCTTGCATGGTATAGATCGGTCATGTCGATGGTCCCTTGGAGATCCTGCAAGACAAAAAGTCTTCTTGATCGCTAGTGAGCTTGCCCGTCTTATGGTAGTCTTGCATGCATTCTGTACCCCATCACATGTGGTATAGACTTGTTGCCTCAATGGTTCCTCGGGCATTCGGCAAGATGTGAAGCCTTCTTTTTTGCTCTTTTCCAATTTCCTTGTTCTTTGGCACTCTTTTGCATAACTTTTTGTGCTTTTTGCATAACTACTTGCTTAACAATGGCTTTTTCGAACACTACCACTCCCACCTTCAATGTTGAAGTTCCCATCATGGTTCAAGGCACTACTGGTGTCGAACAACCATTGTACCAGACATTGGAGGCACATTGATCTCTTAGAATCCAAAACCGAGGAACTAAGGGATTGGTCTAGCAACACGAGCATTATAGCTTCCTCTGTGCAAAGGTGCAGGCAAACCTACCCTTGGATGTACATGAACTCGAGGAAAAATGTAGCTTTGAGTTCTCTTACTGTAATGAGAAGGATTTTATTCCTACTCCCAGCATTTCCTTACCTTTGACATAGACATACTAAAGGCTTATAGACCAATTAATCTAGTTGGCTAGGCTTAGGGAGCAACAAGAAAGTACTAAAACACCACAAAATGTTAAGCCTAGTACTTTTCCAAAAGGAATCAAGCATGAATAATGCTTTAGGACCCCATAAATAGCTTTAAGTAGAGTCTAACTCAATGAGGAGCAGTTCCTTCGGACCCGTCGACGGCCACGACAACATTTGCTATGAAACATGGCAACTTTGGAGCTTAAAATACTTAGTTTACACTAAGTATGTATTTTTAGCATATACGCCCAGTGTATACGCCCGATTTTCACAACGTATACACCCTAGATTGCATTCACATCGTATATGCCTAGCGTAGACACCCAGCGTACATGCCTCACATGTACGCTCAATAGGTATGACTAATGCATACGCCCGACAGGCAATCCCCGAAGACGGCATGGAAACAGCACTGCAGAACAAGACCTGTTACAAGGTAGCAATTCACACGAACAGAGCAACCATCAGCGTATATGCCTAGTGTATACACCTAGCATCCATCAGCGTATACGCCTAGCATATATGCCCAGCAATCATCAGCGTATACGCCCAGCATATACGCCCGGCATCCACAACGTATACGCCTAGGATCTACACCCGCTAGATACAGCATATATGCCCAGCAAATATAACATGTTGTACACTTGTAAATTTTATTCTTTTGTAGCTGGTCAACATGCCACGTGTCACCCAACCCGAGTCTAACGTTGAAACCTGTATAAAAACCCCAATTTTTCATTAGATCGGGGTTGGCAAATTTGAGTAAACCAGAGAGAAAACAGAGATGCTAAGAACTAGAGTAGAGAACCTAATACGCTGGACTTCAACCCTTTACGTTGAGCATACAGCCTCTACACTGTGCTTATGGTTTGAACTAGACCACAGTCATCCCTGCATCCACCAGGGCTATTCGTCTGCCTTGTGTCAGAGCCACAACTGCGTTAGACCGGTGCATTGTATCTCTCATTTTGAAATAGCATTGTTACATTTTCTTCCTAAAATCTATTACAATTTTGCATTAATTTCTGCATGTATACTGTTTATGCCCTTTCTTTTTATGCTCCATTTGCATCAGTTACGTTGTTTACACTCTGCTTTATGCCTGTTATGTCGTTTACATATAACATAGTGTATAGCACTTCGGTGTACGTTTGGGGAAATCCTTGCCTGATCCGCGTGCAGACCACTCAAGGTACTCTGCCTTCATCAATTCTAGCTTGCCCTCAAGTGAAGGTAGGGTCTTCTGTGTGTGTCCAGAGATCTCCTAGTTTCTGTTTCCTTCCAGCTAGAGACCGACGATTTTGGACAGTACAACTGGGTCCAACCAAGATGACACCTTTCAGGATGGACAGGAGGAACTTGATTCCCAATTAGATGAGGGAGGTCCAACCAATCCTATTCTTCTCCCTCCTACCCAATCCTTCTATGCCACGCCGCTATCTATCACCCCTCCCTTTGTAATTACGCCTATGCTTTTGCAACCCACAATTACATCTGCTATGGGTAGCCACGTCAATCACAAAGGGTTTCAACACCCTCTTTCACCTATTTCACCTATTTCATTTGCAGCTACTATCCCTTTGCAAATAGTTCAGTAGTCCATTCCTATAGCACATCATACACCAATCGTGGCAACCCTGGCACATGTTTGTACCATGCCTATTTCACAATCGTACACAACTTCTGTTTCCATTTCTACATTCATGTCTATTCCATCCACTATGGCAGGCCCCAGCTTGTCCACATGGTTAGCCCCATTTTCTTCTTTGCCTATTTCACAACCATTGCAGATGTCTCATTATGTTCGTTCTCAAACACACCAAGCCTCACAAATGGTACAACCCAACACGGGGCTATGGTCTACGCTACCAACAACACAAGTGGTACATTTAGCAGCCCAACCTATGGTTGCTACCCTAACAACACCACCTACCAAGTGGTGGACAACATAGACAACATCGCTCACGGGGGTCATCCTAGTGGTACCGTTGATAGGTCATGCCCCCACCCTCGCCATGCCACAAGTGGGAGCTATCTCCGTAGTTCCCCAACTATCTACAATGTCGCCAAGTCTGGACCAAGCATTCCAGCTCATCTAGACCCTC
This sequence comes from Gnetum montanum, assembly GCA_015680685.1. Classification (NCBI taxonomy): domain Eukaryota; kingdom Viridiplantae; phylum Streptophyta; class Gnetopsida; order Gnetales; family Gnetaceae; genus Gnetum; species Gnetum montanum. The sequence continues at coordinate 208,209 of MNCI01001687.1, read as the reverse complement.
ACTGAGAAAATCAAATGCCTCAAAGCTATTGGGTTTGATACGGTACAAGTCATAGACTTCTACCAGGATGACCCCATCAGCCCTGCACTCCTTGCTTGACATTGCCCCTAAGGATGTCTCTCCCATACTTCATTAAGTACGATGGGAAGGGAGATCCCAATGCACATCTTGTCACCTTCAGGTCTGAATCTTTGCTATTAAAACAATGGCTACACATGATCATTCACATCTTCACCATGTCCCTAGCCAGAAAAGCCCTAGATTGGTACCACGCGTTGTCATGTTCATCCATTTCAACTTTGGAAGAACTCTTGATCCAGTTTGTGACACACTTCAAGTACAACTTGAAGCCAGAAACCATGCTGGATCAGTTGATAAGCATAAAGCAAGACCCACTAGAACCAGTCCAAAAGTTCATTCAACATTGGAGTGCAACCCTTAATGAAATCTGCAAACCCATTGTAGAGGCTAACTTTCTAGCCATCTTTAAGGGTGCAGTGAATGACTTCATCATGTCCAAACTATACTACCTCGCTCCTTGCTCCCTTAGGCTTTTACTTAGACCAAGGGCATACAAGATGTGGCCAAGGAAAGCAAAGATCCAACCTACATCACTTACAAAAACACCTTTACAAAGAAGGACAAGGGCAAGGGCCCAACAATCACAGTGGACGCTGTGGTGACTAAAGCCAAGCCAAAACCTAGCAGCAATGGTAGCGAGAATAGCAAGAAACCAGCCATACCCACAGCTAACCCTACATCCAAGTAGGGCCACATATCGCAGCATACTATACCTACGGTTGAGACATCTATGTAAACCAAACCCAACTTTGAGCGCAAAGACCGCTCAAAGTACACCCCACTACCCCTCAAGCCTTCAGAACTCCTGAAGGAACTATTGGCAATGGGATATATCCAACACAAGCAGATTTCGAAAGAAGAAAACGTGAGACATTAATGCTACTATGAGCTCATTAGGAACCCCTCTTTGTCCCTGCCCAATGATCCTCCAGTTCCTAGGGGTTTGAGGCTAGAAAGGTTTTGTGACTACCACCAATAGTGTGGTTACAACACTGATTATCATCTGCCATTGCAGGATAACATCCAAACATTAATCGACCAAGGGAAGCTAGTGCTGGATGAAAGAAACCCAATGCACCCTGAAAACCAATCTATGTATATATACATAGATCCCCTAAATGCCAACAATTCTGATTACATAATCAATGCCACCAGCATCGATAGTGATCCTAGGCCATCCTGGCAACCATTTGTGGTCTATGTGCCCCAACATAATGCACCAGCACCACCAGCGGTTGGTCCAAGCTCACAGTAGTTGTTCATCCTAAAAGTTCCACCATGGGCATCCACCCTTGCACCACCTATTAGTGGAGTCATGTGGTCCCATCCATTAACACCTCTAGCTCCATTCATCATTAGGGGGCTGATAACCTCGACAACCCATACCCCACGAAATATAGGTAAACAGCCTTCTCACCCCACAAGGTGAGACGTCCACTTTATAGGCAAGACATCCAAGGGAAGTGAAACACCATGAAATTTTGAGACCTCAATAATTCAGCAAAGTCTCGAAGTTTATGTAAAGGATTTCTACAAGTGGCACATTTTAGACAGTCTTCTTTCAGCTTAAGGCCTATTATGCTACACTACACAACGTAGCATAATAGACTCCAAAAAGACTAAACAGAAACAAGGGATATGTAGTGACAACACTTCAATTTTCCAGGTTCGCTATGTTACACTAAGTTACACTATGTAGTGTAATGTAGCATAACGTAGTGTAATGCAAGTAGATAATTGATTTAATTATAACAATGGAGATAGCAAAATTCAAACATTGGCGGTTATTATGCCATGATACGCTCTCTAGCATATTACAGCGTAACTATAGGATAGTTTGTTATCAAAGCTCCAACAAAGGTAGATTATGACACACTACGCTTTAGAGAATAACACATCATAGCGCCACAGGCTTCAACCATAAATGCACCAAGTCAACGAAATTTTGTAAGTTCAGTACACACTTCATCTAAACTACATTCTCCTCTTGACCCTAACCTTATAAATACTCTAGTTGACAACGATCAAAAGGTTGGCAAATTTTCTCAGTGAGCAATCTTCTTTCATTGGCAATTGTTGAAAATTTTTTGCAAAGACTAGTGAGAGAACAAGAGAGGATCGGAAATTGAAAGAACGTCGAAGGTGATCGATAAGAGCTTTTTATTAGAAACTTCCTATTAGTAGACATCCTGCTTCAGTTCTGACTCCCTTGCATCTAGATTCGCTAGAACAAGGTAGATCAGCCTTTGCTTATTTCATCAATGAATAGCTTTCCTGTTCTTAGCATGTGCTTCGTCTAAACTAAATTCTACCTTCAATCATTGTACTCAACATATTTGTTTATAAGCTAAGTCCCAGATCTCAGGATCTCATATTCTCTAAATCCAATTTATTGCATCCTATCTACATAGATTTTGCAGTTGCTTCGAATCATTGACATCGTTCTCATTACCTTTGAGATTACCGATATCATATCTCCTCATCAAAATCATCATCTTGTAATCCAGTTATTACAAAATTTACTGATTAAGTAAGTCCCTGTTTGATCGACAAGATTGTTTAGGGCACTTCGGATTCATTTCCTCTAGCATGCCCCTCGCACTGATCCAAGGTTGGAACTGTGTACATAGAACTTTGCTCAGTATTTCCAACGACTGACATTTTTCATCGTTATAGTTTTCAGGAGCTAGAAGGACGGCCCGAACCTCCTATCTGCATTTTACAAGTAGTCCTATAAGTTGTCTATACCCACTTTTGATCGACATAAATGTAATACCTCCATGGTTGTTTATGAGATTATGTGGTGCAGATCGGTCGCTTTGATGATTCCTTTGGAATCCTGTAGGGTAGAAAGCTCAATTTTCACCTTAGCTTGCCTTTGCCCTTGTGGTTTTTATCCTTGTCATCATTACTCTCGAACTTCATAGATAATGACTACATCAACCACCGTTGTTGACACTGCTAACATCAAGAACCCTTGGACTCTACAAGTTATGCCTCTTGTGGTCGAGCAGCCAACTAGTCTGATGCAACCATACCGATCCCTCAAGCTCCAAAACAAGGAGCCTGAGGGACATGCTTAGCATAGGGAGCATTACAATTTCCTCTATGCCAAGCTTGCAGCAATTTTTCCCATGTATTCACAAGAACTCGAAGAGAAATGAGAATATGAGTTCATATACTACAATGGGAAGGAATTTATTCCTTCACCAAATGCCATTGTACCCCTAATAGACCAGAAATAATGGATCTTAGAACAAATGCTGATGGCTAGGGCATTGACAAAGCAATGAGAGGAGTTGTTCCATGATGAAGCACGTCATGATGGGTAAGAGGATCTCGATTCGCATTCTAAGGGAGTCAGTCATGCTGAATTTGTTGTGGGCCCCCCCTCCACAGCATCCCATGTAAACCCATTGTCCATTGTCACCATGCCCTTGACATTATCTAATGCTAACCGAGTACCACACTCACCCTAGCCACATTTTTTCTCTCCAACTACCCTCCTGGGTGGTGCCCCTTCACAAATCATTCCTCAGTAGCTGTAGTTAGCTAATCCATCTCATCGTATAGCTATGCCTATGTCACCATATGTACATGAAATACCTACTTTGCAATTACATACAGTGCCTACATTCATCTCGACTCACGCGACAGGACCCGCCACTATAGTGTAGTGGGTTCCAAGCACATTGTCCCTCGTTGCACATCCTATGCAAATGTCCCATCTCACTCATCATCAACACCAGGTCCCACAGGCACTAAACCCTTCTACAAGGTCATTGTCTATGTTGTCGGCCATGCAAACAGTGTATCCCATGGAAAAATCAATGGTGTTCACCCCATCTATGCCATCTACCGAGTGGTGGATGCCACAAATGGCACCACCTATAGGGATAGTTCCAATAGCATCACACAACGGCCAAGATGCTGCCCCTATTTTGCCACCCAATGTGGCTCGTCCTACCGTTCGACAAATGACCTCTTCATCTATGAGTCTATATCAAGCCTTCCAGCTTATTCAAACCCTTACTGAGGAAGTTAAATGCCTTAAGGCTACCAATTTTGACACAATATAGGTCATGGATTTTTACCATGATGATCCTATTAGTCTGACAGTGCCTATTTTGTCATTACCTCCTAGGATGCCACTCCCCCATTTTACAAAATACAATGGGGAAGGAAATCCCAACATCCATCTAGTCACTTTTAAATCAGATTCATTGTTATTGCAACAATGATAACATACCATCATCCACGTCTTTTCTATGTCCCTAACAGGTCAAGCTTTAGACTGGTATCAAGCACTCCCATGCTCTTCCATCTCAACCTTGGAAGAGCTATTAACTCAGTTCGTAACTCATTTCAAATACAACCTGAATCTAGAGGTCATGCTAGATCAGCTCATTGGAGTTAAATAATATTTGCTCGAGGTGGTCCAAAATTTTATACAACGGTGGAGCGTAACCTTGAATGAAATCCGTGAACCCATTGCGGAGGCCCATCTATTGGCAATCTTCAAGGGGGTAGTTAATGACTTTATCAAGTCTAAGTTATATTACCTCACTCCCCGCTCCCTCAACCAAGCCTTCACTTAGGCTAAGAGCATTCAATATGCGATAGAGGCTAGCAAGGACCTAGCCTATATGATCTACAAAAATTCCCACAACAAGAGTAAGGATAAAGGAAAAGCTACGAAAACAACCATAGAAGCAGTAGCTGAGGGGGCCAAGAAGAAAAATAACAATAAGAAAGTATCTATGGAGCTTTCTGAGCCTACAACTAGCTCAAATAGCACTGATCAAGAAACTCCATCTACCCCTAAAGCACCTCCATAGCCAAAGCCTAATGATGAGCGTAAAGATCATTCAAAATACATGGCTCTACCTATAAAGCCTTCAGAACTTCTGAAGAAATTGCTAGGAACTTGCCATATTCAACATAAGAAGGTATTTGAGGAGAATATGAAATGCCATAGAAGGCATTGTGAGTTGCTCAAGAATCCCTCCTTGGCCCTACCAAATGAATTTCCAGTACCCAAAAACTTTAGGCTTAACCATTTCTGTGACTATCACTAGCTGTGTGGTCATGACATGGATTACTGCTGGGCATTGAAAGATGACATTCAATGCATGATTGATCAAGGTAAACTGGTCTTAGACAGCAGTAGCTTGGTCCATCTGGAGAATCAATCCATGCATGTGTACCAAGACCCATTAAACACAAATAACGTAGGATACACTATCAATGTATTGGGTACAAAAGGCGATCACTAGGCACAGCCAAAACAAACCTTCATGATACAAGTACCTCCTTGCCTGTCTTAGATGACAAGCCCATCAACATCAATGGGAGCAGCTCAGCGACAACCCTTTATCCTTCGGGTCATGTCTCCTACCATTGTCCTATAGCCCAATATCGTTAAAGCTGCAGCGTAGACCACACCCACACCTAAGGCACCCTTTGTCATTAGGGTGCCAAAGGCATCAGTTGCTCCTACTACGTAGAGGCAACCCTCTAAGTCAACACCCGAATCACAACCTAACAGGAAAGAAGAAGGATGTATGATAATTGATACAGCCAAGGGCCAAATTACGTTGTGGTTTCCCAAGCCTATTCCCCTCACCTCGATGCCCTTGGCCACACCCTCTAAAGAAGATGACACTATGCAAGCACAACCAACTTCTCCCAAACAAAGGAAATGCAACCCTAAACTAGAAACCATTCCACCTCAAGAGATTCATCTCCTAAGACAAATGGAATAAGAGAAGGGTAATAAAAAACTAGACCATGGGCATGATCTCCTCACCACTTTTACGCAAGTTAAGCAGGCTCTGAAACAAAAAAATATAACATTGAGCCTCTATGACTTGCTGATGATGTCACAACAGCATCGAGAGGCCATGGTTCAGATGTTAATGTCCATATCCATGGACGAGAGCTTGCTAGTGGATGAAGAAGTGATCCACTCCATCATGCTTCCCCTTGACGCTGAACAACCCTGGCCTTTCCTATTAACTTTTCATGACAAATCCATTAAGGATGATCCAAAGAATGATCAAGTGACAACAACACCTACGTTCATCACTATCTGGGTTGGCCAATACCGAATCTAGAGAGTATACATGGATGACAGGATGGCTGCCAATGTTATTCCATACCCCATAGTGGATAAACTAGGTTTGATCAACTAGATTAGTCCCACGACAACATTGTGTTTAAATTCATTCAATGGTGCACAAGTGCAGGTCAAAGGAATAGTACACATCAACTTCGTAGCGGGGGATCAATTCCCCATAGACGTAGTATTTATCGTCATCGAGAAGATGCCTAGTTTCAACTTAATCTTGTGGAGGTCCTGGGTTGCTCCACTAAGGGTAGTCTCATCACCCATCCACCAGGAGATTCACTTTCCCTACGCAAGAGAGGAAGTGATCATCCATGGTGATAAGATGATCTCTCAGGTTGTTAATAACATAGAAATGGAATAGGGTTTAAAAATCGAAATCCCCGGAGATCAGTCTCCTATCCCAATATTTGAACAGGCCAAAATAGTGGCTGATGATAGCTTGATCTAGGCTGAGCTACCTTTTCAGGAGGAAGATGATGGCATAGAGGAATGGAGTAATAATCCTCCTCATCCATACACATTTCCAAAACTAAAAATAATTAAGAAGCAGCTGCAAAGCTACTGAATGAACACGTTAGTGTGACATGTCACATTAGTCCACATCGTTTATTGTTACGCAATTTACACTCTCTCTTTCTACATTTTCCTTATTATGCTTCTTTCATACAATGAACCGGCCCGAAATGGCCTTCAACTAGTTTTGACCTGGTACGACCTAAAACTGGCAAACATTATTTACCCTCCTTATGCTTACAATAGCTTGGCCCAAAATGGCCTTAAACTATTAACGGCCCACAGTGGCCTAAAAAGTATAATCCTTCTAATGATACATTTCATTATCTGAAAACTAAAATCTTTATATCACATAGATTATATCACTTAGATTGACAAACATTGTCCTTCTACTCCACTCCATTGTAATAAAAGGTTGGCCAATATAGCCACCTCACATGTTCCCATTGTTACCACTTCCACCTGTGTCATCTAACTCCACCTCTACCTCATGAAGATCATCCTCGTACGGACCTTCTTTGTGTGGTGTCTCTTCGTGGAGGTAGTTCTCTCTTCGAGGCTCTTCCTCATAAGAATTGTCGCCATGAGTTTGATCATCTTGAGATGCTCCTCCTCATGAAGATCCTCTTCGTGAGGACCATCTACTCCATTACGCTCCTCCTCATGAAGATCCTCCTTATGGCAATCCTACGATTTGACATGACACGCATGTTAGCATTGCCACTGAAACTACACATAACAAGAATGCAATAGTCCTACAACTTACCTGTGATGGTTCTACATCAACCATGAAAGGAATCTATTCCAAACCAAGCCATAGGAATTGCATAATCTCGTCCTCGGTAAGCTTAGACCAAACACCATCTCATAGATCAATTCTAGCCTTAACCTTTCCCTTCTCCACAGGAGTCCATCAAGGTATTTCAGGAAAAAAGGAAGGGATAGTGGTCTCCCCACTAAGGAGGGTCATTTCTCTCTCTGGGGAGGCGCTTACTATCACTTGCTCCTGAAACTTTTTGTATGCTCCAGAAGCACCGATGACATCGAGGAATAGCCAAAAGGACCACGTTTCAATAGCAGAATCCCTATATTGTTGGTGGTAGGTAGCACTTTCTTGCTTATACACATGCTTGTGGTCCTTTTGTGCTTGGCCCCATGCTTGAACCCTTGCACTAAAATCCTTCCAGTCTTAGTTCTTCTGAGTTACGAGATTCATTTGCATCCATTGCTCAATGAGATCATGGTTGGCTTGGACATTGTTTCTCACAATCATCCAATAACGGGTGTAGTCAATTACAACTGTCTGCCAGTTCTCATCATGGGTCTCCCAAGCTAGCAGAGATTTGTTTGGAGACTCTAGGCCCTTAACCCTACCGATTAGGAACATATTCTCCTTTTCTGCTTTCTATAACCTCTTCCAAAGATCTTCGTTGACGTTCTAACACTCCCATAAAGAGTGGGCTGAGCGTAATGGACATTTACGCATTTCATCATAAAGGCTACATGGCACTTCAGTCAACTCCGATGAGGGTTCAATGGTGGTGTCTAAGTCAATGAGCTCTTTGGAATCCCATCTGAGGTGAGATCCTATAACATAAAAATAATAGTTAGACACAACGAAAATAATACAATGTCGTAATGCCAATAATCCCTGTGTTATAACACTCACGTACCAATCTTAGGATCGATTTGCTCTACACGGCCAATCATATCATTTGCGATGCCTTCCATAAAAGCAAATTTATCAGGAGTCTCACCCCAAGGCTGAGTTGGTGCCACTGACAAAGGCACACTACTATTGTTGGAGGTGCGTACTAAGCGAATGAAATGACTTAGACATAGTATGGTAGATATAAAGGTAATAGTGTAAGGTTTCCCTATGAGGAAAAGTCAAACTCACGAGTGACAAACTGCTTCTCGTTTTTGAAAGGACCTCAATGCCCTCTACTTCCATCTCTTCTTCAGGCACAGGAACCTGTGTGCAGCCTACGTTACTAACACGGGCCTCCTTTTCCAAAATTGGAGCCCCTTCTTCATGCCTTATGACTATTGCGCCTGTTTCAAGGGGTCAAATCCTCTACATTTTTCCCTTTTTCTACTAAAAAACAGTTAGCCAAAACAATTACAAACGCTACGCAATACCACAATGTCTATATGTAGCATAATACATATATATAAACTAATTATGCATATCTCTACTTACCAGCTGGGGGATCATTCCTATGAAATTCAATTCCCAGCCCCTTTCACTCTACGTCACTCAAGCCAGGAGACTCCATGGTCGGACAATGCCTTTTCCACTGGACTGATGAACTCACTATTTCTTCTACTAGGAGTTTCCCCCTTGATACAGTACTCGTGTAAGAAGGGAGTGCCCCACCCATGCTATCCTGGCCCCATGCACGAGGAGCCACCAGATCCTAAGTCGTAAGTGAAAGTGAATCCCCAATGACTTCAAGGGGCTCTTGTGACTGGGTGATACTAAAAACCTAGGAAATCCATGGTTTGGAAATCTTGTCCATCCCTATGAACCACCAGGAATTCAAAGAAATGTCAAAAGTAGGCTATAAAGAAGGAAAAATGCACATTGAAGCGAGACTCAAGCTTCTTGCGAAGCTTGACCATTTTAGCCTGCAAGCCTTCAACGAAGTAGCTGACCCAATTATACCATGTTCCCTCCTCCATAACCTCCTACATGATCCAAGCCTGCTCTATGGTAAGGATTCTTCCCTTGGAGAGCAACTTGGGAAAGGCATGGGCTCGGAAGAGGGGATAAATGGTATGAGCTACCTCCAGCTAGATTTTATCAGCAAGGATTCCTTTCACTTCCTTTTTAACCCCTAGCCACTCCTCTATCTCCTTCTGGTGCTTAGAACTCCCCTTTGAATTTTCTTCTATAGTAGGGCCATCAGAGGAAATGCCAAAAATTTTAGTTAACATTTGATCGTTAATATCAAAACTCACACGCACATTATGCATGTGCATGTAAAGACGCTCAGCTTCTACACTGAAGGAGTTAACTAGGGTTAACATTTTCCCCATGGTGACATCGGGGGTTATAGCCAAAAATAGCTCCTTTAGTCTAGCTTCCCAAAGGTTATTGGTTAAGATAACTATGGCCACACTATGACTGAGCCAACATTGCCCTTCTTTTATGTTTCCATAATGAAAGAAAAGACTGCTCGCTTCACGCCCGGAAGCCATAATCGTGACCTTCCGTGATTCCCTAACTATGAACATAAAGCAATGGTTTAGACAATATAGAAAAATAAAAATATTTTATACATTGTTTTGATCCTATAATATTGTACAATCAACCACCATAGCATAATTTACCGCATCCAAAGGGTGAAGGAAACGGTGGGATTTTCTCTTGCACATCTGCGATGGTGAGAGGATGGTCCAAAGTCCACTCCTTATCTAGCCATCCGCGTTTTTTGCACTTGGCAAAAAATTTGACATAGTAAGTAGAGTAATGTGCGATTTTAAATTCTAGTTATCCCATAACACCAACATGTACATTGCTAACAGAAGTGAACTCCTTTATGGCCGTTTCGGCCACAGAAAACGTGTCTGTATCACCCTAGACACCATCCTCATTGATAAAAAAAATACACCACAGAAGTAGATAATTGTTTATACTTGACAAAAATTTAGACAATGGTTAGCACATCATAATGCTGTGGAAACACTTACCCACCTACATAATACACAATGCTGAGTGGATTCTGGAAGTAGGTTGTAAGATGATGAGTCACGAACAAAGTGTTGTAGGTGTGATAACAATTAGACTTGGGCATCTCCCAGATCCAAGACAAATGCCTCAAACCCTTGGTGCTCTATTCATGGTCTAACATCCATTGGGTTTTGATTGAGCGATCCAATAGAAACATCAAGATGCTCTACGTTGATCCAACCAGTAGCATCTCTAGAATGGCGACGGCTATCTTGGCCGATAGATGTGACAAAATAATTACGTTGAAATTACACAAAAAAACTACAAAAAATCTCATGCACCTCTTTAGAACCAAACTGGCTCCTCCTTTACACAAGCACAAGGAGGAGGAACATTATCCATAGGGACATGTAAATAGCACAGAACGCCCACAATGTCCAAGACGATCAAGACAGGCTTTAGCACAATCCTTTACAATGAAACACACTACCATTAGGAATAGGAATGTAGACATACTAACGATGTAAGAGAAAAAAAATCAAAAAAGGTACATAAAATTCCATTACGCAACACTAGAGTTTCCGTTACCTTGACTCCCAGAAAATTGCAGGTTACGCTAGAAATGCATTACCAAAATCACCCAAACCTTTGCAATGGTGCAAGGTCTGTCGTTGACAACGATGATAAAAGTAACATTGCATATTTTCCTAGCATAACATGCAACCATTATGGGCAAGATAATGGAATCCTACTTATACTACATAAGGGTATAATACCTGACCCCTCCAGGTATGCATTGCATTCACACAGTATTTCCCAAGATCACCTGAACCCTTGCAACTGCGCAAGGTCTGTCTCTGACAATGGCAATAGGGGTAATATCAAAAACTACAATATCTTAGCCTTTGCAAGCAGGTATCAATTCCCAACATAATACACATGTTTGAAATATGTACAGTTGCGATGCCATAATAAAAAAAATATCAACCATGCAGGAGGGTAAAAGATGACTTACCAGGCAAGTGGAGTAGCCTCCCGAGTTTCCACCCTAGCCTTTGAAACCCTCTACAAACTCGCCTGCATTTCATCAATATTCACTAATTTAGCATGTTTTCCTTTGTTCTTTGATGTCATGGCTACCACTGAAAAACCTTCACAAAGTCGTCTACTTACGCCTCACTTCAAATTTCCTTCTCCTATAGCCTAATTCAAATTCGTGATGTCTACAATATGCTTTGAGGACGAACCATTGAATTATAAATGTAATGGTTGAAACTAACTATTTCCATGTCCGATCAATGTGGAACTTTCCCAAGAAGTAGGTATGTCAGTGCAACATGAAGCATCAAGATCGCAACATTAATCTTGTAGATATCGTATAGATTATGGTCCAAAAAGACCCTAAACTAACGCATAGCTTATTGTCTCATAATCCAGTCGCATTAACTATGGTCTACAAAAAATTCTAAATTAGCTATTTTAACATGATGGATGTGCCATGTTACACCTCTCATCATAGTTCACAAAATTCTTACACTAACATCTAGGAAACCATGCTTGCTACTTTCTTACAAACTATGCATATCATGATGGTTCGCTAAGACCTTAAACTGGTAGCCTCTTTAACACGTACCACTAAAACAAAGAAAAATTCTATCATTTCAACATCTTGGAAAAATACAATGTAACAACCTTGATTTTTGGTCATTTTGTAGGTCAATTCGCAAATGGATGCAACTTTACTCGCACCCCTATCCCTAACAGACTTGTACGGGAAAACTATTAGACAGCTCAACCACACACTGATAGGAACTAAATTTTCCCGTTGTGATACAACCATAGCAACATTATAAATATCACTAGAATGGCTAGAAAATTTGGCCCAAACCCTAAACTTGGAGGCTGGTGATGTGATCAAGGATTCCCTCATTGAGGTCCCTGCGATTATGCAAAAAGGAAAAAGTAAAACTCTGAAGGTTAGTTCTCTCCTTGACCAATAGATACAGAGCAACATATTTCTAGTGCTCCAAAATAATGTTACGGTATTTTCATGGTCGTATGAAAACATGCCAGGTTTAGACCTGAGACTAATACAACACAACATAGTTTTAGATCCACATATCAAAGCAGTTAAACAGAAAGAACAAAAGATTAAGCCTGAAATCGCGCTAGCAATGCATGATGAAATCACTACGCTGTATGAGGCTGGTTTCATTCGTGTGGTCAATTATTTAGATTGGGTGTTGAACATCATAGTTATCTCTAAGAAAATGGGAGGAATATGCATCTGTATAGACTTTCATGATTTGAAAAAGGCCACAATTAAACACAACTTCCTATTACCGAGTATCGACCAACTTATCGATGCAACAGCTGGCCACGCATTACTATCCTTTATGGATGGGTTTTCAGGCTATAATCAAATTTGTATCAACCCAAAACACCAATTGACTACAACTTTCATGACCCCCTGGGGAACTTTCTGTTACACCATGATGCCTTTTAGGTTAAAAAACATTGGAGCAAGTTATCAATGTGCCATGACGTACATCTTTAGTGATTACCTCTTAAAGAGACTAAACAACTACATAGATGACATAGCTATCAAATCTAAGAAGTTGGAAGATCACTCAAAAGACCTAGAGTCAATCCTTAAATAATGTCTCAGGCACAACCTATGGCTCAACCTAAGAAAATGCATATTCAAAGTCAAAATCGAGCGCATGTTGGGGTTTGTGGTATCGGAGATTGGCATCCGAGTCAACCCCAAGAAGGTTAAAGCCATCGTTAATCTAGCACCACCTACAAACCTCAAAGAACTACATGGGTTGCAAAGTAGGTTGCAATTTATCAGGTGGTTCATCTAGAAGTTAACAGACAAGTTACACCCCATGCAGCATCTGCTCAAGAAAGGGGTTAACTTCAAATGGATCGAGAACTACCAGTGTGCATGTGACAATGTGAAGAAAGAGCTATTACATTTGCCAACGAATTTCCCACCATAAAGGGATCAACCTTTCTACATATTCTTAGCAATCTCAGAGGTGTCTATAACTATGTTTTTGTGCCAAAGAAGCGACGATGGGTTAGAAATTCCTATCTACTATCTAAGTCATGCTCTATTTGTGTACAAAACATGGTACAATGAAGTAGAGCATAACTTTTTGGCATTGGTGTTTGTACTAAAAAAATGTAGGCACTATCTTTTTCATGGCCAGGTCAATATAATCTACAAGAACAACATTCTGGTAGCCATCACAAACAATTTATACGAGAGTAGTAGGATAGCCTGCTGGAAGGCCATCACAGCAGAATTTTACTTGCACTACGTTGGCCAATCCTCCATGAAAGGCCAAGCGATAGTCGACTAGCTTGTAACATCACCTATTAATGATCAATCTGCGATAGAGCCCAAGTTTCCTAATGAACATGTACATAGTTTAAGCCCTGTATCGATAGGCCTCGAAGCAATGTTATACTTTGATGGAGCTTCAACTACCACAGGCGGTAGTGCTATCACTATCATTATGCTCTCCCCTGAAGATGTTTGCCCATTGGCTTACTGCCTAGTATTTCCTTGTATGAACAATGTGGAAGAGTATGAGGGGCTTCTTAGGGGATTGTTAATAGCTAAGGAACTCAACATTACACATCTAGCAATCTAAGGTGAGTCAATGCATGTCATCAATCAAATAATAGGGGTCTACGCCTGCAAAGTTGTGCATCTGTAGCCCTATTGCGATATGGATAAAGATCTCCTGAGACAATTCACAACAGTTCATATCCAACACGTGTCGTGTAATGAGAACACTGTAGTTGATGCACTAGCCACACTAGTTTTAAACGTGCCATGACATTTGTTTGCCACCTAGCTTACTTTAATAAAATAATGTACAGACCCTATCATTCAAGTGATGCAGATCTCTTCTTTAAGCATGGGGGGAATGCTAGAATGGTACAATAGAATTAAAATCTACTTTTGGCATGGCGAACCACCACATGAGTTAAAACTTGCACAAAAAGATGCAGTCCGCAAGTGTGCTAGGAAATATGTCATCCTTGCAAATAGTACTCTATATAGATGCTCTTTTGATTGCATATTGTTAACCTGTGTTAATAGTTACCAAGCACAAAATATAGTTAGCAAAGTCCTTGAGGGCCTATGTGGAGCACACATAGCTCTGTGAGCCATGGCTCCTAAAATCATACACTTAAGGTATTACTAGCCATACATGGAAAGAAACTACCTTACCAAGTGAAACACCACAAAAATTTGGACATAGCAGTTTTAGACAAGAATCAAAACTTGCAAACTTCACAAATAGCATCAAACGTAGTTGAATCAAATAAGTAAAAGTTCCTCAAGATCCACTGGTGACTACATCAACATCTGGAAATAAGAATTGCAATTTTCAAACTTAAAACACTTAGTCTTAACTAAGCATACTTCTTGCACATAGGCCTACACACCGACCATGTAGCTCATTGTGCAGCAATTTTTGGGCCTCACAAATGAGCCAAAACATGCTATAATTGAGCATCTGGAATCCCCAGAACCTTCACCAAGGTCCCCAGTAGCTATCAGGCTCCTAAAAATCAAGTTTTAGGCTCCAAATAATGGATTTCCATTTC
Organism: Gnetum montanum; assembly: GCA_015680685.1. NCBI lineage: Eukaryota > Viridiplantae > Streptophyta > Gnetopsida > Gnetales > Gnetaceae > Gnetum > Gnetum montanum. Next base: position 193,177 of record MNCI01001687.1, on the reverse strand, counting down.
TACATGCTAGCATGCATGCCCAGCGTGTGGCTCAACATGCAACAACTTTTGAGTGCCAAAAAATCACTAAAAAAAGCTAGAAATGAAGGTCTGGACACTCCATCACCATCCCTAAGGTCCCTAGTAGCTCTCAGGCTTCTAAAAATCAAGTTTTGGGCTCCAAATGATGGGTTTTCATTCCTACACGCCAACGTGTACGCCCAGCGTGCACCATCAAGGATCTCTCAAAACAGGCATCCCAGAACACGATCTCCACCTATAATTAACTCTCAGAGGCAAGGCAATTGTCAGGCATCATCCCAGGCTCCCAAAAATGAAGATTCAACATTGAAATGATGCACTTCCATGACCTATACGCTGAGCATACATACTCTACATGCCCAACGTGTAGCACAGCATACACCACTTGAAGCCTTCCAAAACCATGTTAGATCAAGTCAGAATGAGTAGAAAACCCACAAGCAGCATCCTCATGACACTAGAGCTCAAATCCAAGGGCATGTTCAAGATTCTTTGTTGTAACAGTAATGTTTGTCTGTAAAGTTCAATTCCTTTGTATTGGTCAAGTCTGTACGCTGGGTTCACACGCCCAACGTGTACACGCTGGCATGCAACACACTGTATAGTTGTAATATTCTTTGCACTTAGGCAATGCAGCCACATGTCATCTGACTAAAACTTTTCTCACCAATGGCCACTCATACCAATCCAGATCTGAGTTTCACAACCTAAACCCTATAAAATCCCAATTTTTCACCAAGGAAGGGGAGAGAGAAAAAAATCACATTTTGGAGATGATTTGGAACACCAACCCTGCATGCTGGACTTCTATCTTGCACGTTGACCATATAGCCTTTACGCTATGCCTATAGTCCTAACCAGTATACCATCATCCCTCTGCATCCACCGGGGCTCTTCGTTTGCCTTGTGTCAGATCCACAACTGCGTTCATACCGATGCACTGTAACTTTCATCTTGTAATAAAATTGCTTCATTTCTGATCAAGATTTCTTTCAGTTTTCATTCATTCTTACTTGCCTCTTTGTTTATATTCCTACACATTTACATTCTATTTTACGCTCATTACATTGTTTACACATAACACAACATATTACACATTGGTATATGTTTGGGGAAATCCTTGTCTGATCCACGTGCAGACCACCCAAGGTACTCTACCTTCATCAGTTCCAACTCAGCTTGAAGTGAAGGTAGAGTCTTTTGTGCCTGTCTGTAGATATCTTGTGTCTGTTTCATTCCAACCATGCACCAAAAATTTCAGATAATACAAGAAATGGAACTAGAAGGAGGACCTGACACTGCTTAAATCTACTCTGATCCACCGTAGATCTCTTCAGATTTGTTGGTCCATCTCATAGATCCACTCGCTGTGATCCCTAATCTATAGTCAGTTTTCTCAGATCTACACTCTGTTAGCATAGATCTAATTTTGAACCTTCCAAATTTGCACCCTGTTCAGCCAGATCTGCTGCAATCTCAGCATGTATACACTACCTAGCCTATCTGCATGTTTTCCATTGTCTGTATGCTGCCTGTTCACCCTGTACACTGATTGTTGAAGCTTGTACACCAGGGATTTAGTCCATACGCTGTGGATCCAGTCTACACACTATCAAACTTAGGTGTACGTTGTGTAGAAAAGTCTGCATGTTGTCAGACTTAGGTGTACGGTATGTAGACAAGTCTGCATGTTGTCAGACTTAGGTGACATTGTGTAGACAAGTCTGCACGCTGAGGGTGTGCGCTAACAAGTATACATGTTTCATACTTAGTCAAATTTTTGCTTGTTTACATTGTATACGTTGTTCCAACAATTACAAAATTTTTCTCCCATTTACGTTGTATATGATAACAACACTTAGAAAAATTTTCAGTGTTCACATGCTGGACACTTAGAAAAATTTTCTATGTTCACACGCAGGACACTTAGAAAAATTTTCTGTGTTCACACGCTGGACACTTAGAAAAATTTTCAGTGCTCACACACTGGACACTTAGAAAAATTTTCAGTTCTCACACGTTGCCAACTTAACATGCTGGACACTTAGGAGAACTTTATACTTAGGTTTCACATGTTGATAGTTTTCATGGATAGTTAGTCATGTTGCAGACTTGTCACATTGCACACGTTGCAGTCCAATCACGCTACACACATTGCACACTTAACCCGAAAAACACTCGGTACTTGTTAGCCAGCTCGTACATTTCCCTCTCACAAATCACCATGGAGTCATCTCAGAACTCTAATGCATGTAGCTTCGTAATCCTCACAAAAGAATAGTACAAATTTATCTTTGTGAAGATTCAGGCCAACCTTCCGCTTAACACCATAGAACAGGAGGCAAACTGAAACTATGAGTGCATATACATGGGAGGTCATGAATTCGTCCCCTCTTTATATGACATCATCCCCCTTTCTAAGCCTCACCACCTAATCATCTCTTAGCTCCTTCTAGCAAGGAGCCAAAACTCACGGTAACCCACTAAGGAGCCCCAAAACCAACATGATGTAGATGACTTCATGGCACAATCTGAAACTAAGGATTCATACTACACCCTCAGTCCATGTGCCCATGTTAACCCATTGTTCTACTCACATTTGGGACAAATAATTCATCATCATGTGTCAACGAGCACACAACCACCAGTATCCCAACATGGACTACCCACGTCCACATCCACCTTGTACATGCAGCTAGTGCAAACACATGGGGCCACTTTTGTGACATCAGCCCCACACATCCAGGGTGTCAATTCATAGTTGGTGTCTAGGAAAGGAACCATACCCCTTGTTCAAAAACCCACTCACTTCAACATGCCACACCCTGCAACCACAACTCTGAATGTTTCTCCACTACAACAAATGACAACCCAACAATTTCCCTAACCAACTAAGCTACCTACCACCAAAGAGTGGGAAAAAGCCAAACAAATGATGCAAGTGTTATCTGAGGAGGTAAAGCACCACAAAATAACAAACACTGAACAAGTCAAAGTATTGGACTTCTACCAAGATGATCCAATTAACTCTTCAGTGCCACCGTTAGCTTTATCCAAGGGAATCACACTGCCCCAGTTAACCAACTACAACAGGAAGGGAGATTCGAACGCTCATTTAGTCATGTTATGATTAGAAACTCTATTGCTTCAAGCTTGGCCCCACACAATCTTGCAAGTGTTCACTATGTCCTTAACGGGCGTAGCCTTAGACTGGTACCAAGCCTTGCCTCGTAACTCCATATCTTCTCTGGAGGATCTGTTACATCAGTTCATCACCCGGTTTAAGTACAACCTCAAGCCTGAGGCCACACTAGACACTCTAATATAGGTGAAACAAACGCCACTAGAGCCTGTGCAAAAGTTCATCCAATGATGGAGCACAGTCCTTAATGAACTTCATGAGCCCATCCCTGAAACATATTTGCTTATGATTATGAAGGGATCTATGAATGACTTTGTTAAGTCAAAACTGTACTACCTAAGCGCTCAAACATTGAGCCAAGCCTTCATGCAAATAAAGAACATTGAACAAGCTGCACAAACAAGAAATGATCCTGCCTATGTGGCTTACAAGAACCAACACATTGCCAAACAATAGACAATAATGGAAACTGTAGTCATAAGCACAAAAACCATGAACACCAATACCAACCTGACCACAATGACAGGGGCCACCCCTAGACCCAACTTTCAATGCAAGGATCAGTCTAAGTACACACTGCTACCCGCACAACCTTCTAAACTACTAGAGCAACTCCTTAAAGCTGGGAAAATCCAATACAAACATGTGGTAAAGAATGCTCACCCCTGACACGATAGGTACTGTGAGCTACTAAGGAACCCCACCTTAGTAGTGCCAAACAAGCCCCCATTTCCATGACATTTCAAGTTAGACAAATTTTGTCACTACCACTAGATGTCGGGTCACAACATCGACACCTACCGTGCATTACAGGATGATCTGCAAGCAATGATAGAACAGGGCCAAGTAAACGTCAACAACCTGAATCAATCCAACACAGACGATGCCTCCTGTTTCATGAACTCCATTGGCATAGATAGTAAGCCTAAACTTGTGTGGAAACCATTTGTGATCCGTGTGCCTCCCAGCAAGGCAGCAATCCTCTCCGCCTCCATGAGCAAGGGACCTCCCATTTTCATCAAGATGCCACCTAGAGCACCAAAGACACCTTTCGTGGTCAAAGTACCACCACCTCACATGTCTACTAAGACATTAAAATGGCAAGGTTCAATGCAATCCTGAGCATCAAAGACACCCTTTTTGGTCAAAGTATCATCACAATTGTTCGCTAAGACATTAAAATGACATGATGCACCGACCACAACTGCAAAGAAACCTTTCGTCAAACACCAACGAATCCTCCTAAACTACCATTTGTCATAAAGGTGCCATCACGCGATGGCCTCTCACCTACCCAGAGCCCAACCATAGGCAATTTCTCAACCTCTTCTCCCTTAAGAGTCAACCTTACCAACAACATGGGTAAGCCTACCAAATGGTAGCATAAGAGGACAAATGAACAACGAACAACACCCACACATAAAAAAAAGTCACACTAAGCAAACAACAACCAAACGCTGGGGGGCCCTGCTTATAATCCAAAATAAACCAGGCCCAAGCCCTTGACCCATACAGGGACAACCAACACAATGGCAAACAACACAGACTTTGTAGCTACACTGGACCAGGTGAAACAAATTCTAAAACAAAAGAACACAACCATGAGCTTGTACGACTTGGTCATGACATCCTCGGCTTATCATGAAGCCATTGCACAAACATTAGCATCCATTCCTGTTACAGAGGACATTCCTACTAACATGGAATCCATCTGTACAATGATTTTGCAACACACACCACAAGGATTGGGTTCAAACACCTTAGCCTTCTACGACGATGCAGTTAAAGTCAACCCTAAATGAGGGGAGGTCATAAAAGCTCCATTGTCGATCACTGTATGTGTTGGATAATGTACCATTCATAGAGTGCACGTTGATGATGGTACAACAACAAACATAGCTTTATACTTCATCATCGACAAACTAGGCATGGCAGACTAGATCATGCCAATGAAAATCACATGTTTAAAATCTTTCAATGGATCACATGTTATAGTGAAGGGCACGATTAACCTAGCCTTTGTGGTAGGTGAATAATTCCCCACTAGCATGGAGTTCACTATCATAGAAGAGATGCCTAGTTTCAACATGATTCTTGGCAAACCGTGGCTAGTGCAACAATGAGCCATTTCCTCACCGATACATCAAGAAATCTGCCTTCCATACAAAGGTGGACAAGTCATTATACATGGCAAAAACACTCCCTTTCAAGCCATCCACAACATAGACATGTGACAAGTCTTGAAAGAAGAGTCTCTTAATGGAACACCCACAGCAAAAAACGTAACACCTAGAGCTAAAATGCTTGAATGAGGGGTAAATATGGAAAGCCTCCCAGAGCAAACTAGCACACCTACTAGACCATGTCTAGCTAGGAAACAACCACACAATCAAGACTCCCCTACAGCTAAAAACACATCAGATCCCTACCCAATCTTTACCTTTGTTCGTTGTGCATACATCACCTTAGTTTGCATTGTACTAGCTTACACGTTTGCATGTGGTCCGAAAAGGCCTTAAACTAAACCGTGGCCCAAAAAGACCTTAAACTACTACCTTTTCACATTATTTTCTATTTACTTGTGCATTTTAGCTTATGTTTTCTGTAGTTTCTATTTAACATTATTTTCTCTAGTTGCTTTTGTTTATAGGATCATATAGATGCACACACATGCATTCACATCGACGGTCCTGGCATCATGACCTAAAACCGATACCACAGAACAGTCCTAGCATCATGACTTAAAACTAGTACCACACTTCATCTTGGCATCATGATGGTAAACTGATACCATAGAATGGCCTGGGATCATGACAATAAATTGACAGCATAGAGCTTTGTCTGACATGACACTAAACAATCACACACATTCACCAGAGTCCGCTAAGACTATAAACTAGCTCATCTCTTCATAGTCTTCCACGACTATAAAGTAGCATCGTACCATTCACTACGACGTTAAACTAGCAACGTCCAATGGGTTACAATGTGAAACTAACCCATGATAGTCTACTAAGAATATAAACTGGCAAGATCATCTCCGGAACATTCATTTTCTACTGTAATTCATGAAATTTCTTCATCAACGCCTACTACATCATCCATCACACCGGCTCCGACAACACTATTGCTACTCATTTTGTTTGCCTTAAGTTTCACATGGTGCCTCCATTTGCATCGACTACATTCATGTCTAAAGTATTCTCTAACTCATTCACTCAGATACACCCAGTACAACCCAAAGATTTGAGCACACTTTTGCATGCTACAACACTCTCAAGTAGTTGCAACACACAACACAACACATGAGCATGACTGCAAAATTAAAAGAAAAAAAGTAAAAGAAAAAGAAAAGGTCAAAGAGAAAAGATAAAAATTAACCACAAGACCCTTGGCACTTCCTATACAAGCCCCAGGCAGGAAGGTAGTTTTCTTGAAAAGAAGTACTCATGTCTCAAACCATCATGTTTCACCTCATTGCGTGGTTTTGGTTGTCATACAATGGGTTCCCTTAGACACTCCACAAGGGTACTATTTCTCCAAAGAATGCATCACCTCATCACATGGCTTTGGTTGTGATAATGAGTTCTCTCAAACATGATACAAGAATCTCGTTCCTCCAAAGGATGTATTCCTCATGCCTTGGTTTGATGTCTGCCAAGTGTTGGCCATCGACAAGGAACAACATGACTTGTTTGCACAAGATGAACACTCCTCTCCCACATCAGCACAATCCCTTGATCAATTCCCAATCCCACAGTTGCAAACATCTCGACTAGGCATCATCTCAAAACTTTATTCCCCAATCCCAGGTACTTCTGAACACGGTGCAAGGACATCTGGTCAAGTGTCAAAGAGCAATGCTACTAAGTTGCTTGCGGTGTTTTATACTTCTTTGTTGATGCTTCTCAGGTCAATTCCTCCAAGCTTCAAAAAAGAGGGGCCAATGAAACACCACAAAAATTTAGACCTAGCACTTTTAGACAAGAATCAAGCTAAGTCATGATCCTTCTGAGCATGACTGAAACTTGTGAACTTCACAAATAGCATCAAACAAAGTCGAATCAAACAAGTAAAAGTTCCTTGAGATCCACTAGTGACTACATCAACATCTGGAAACAAGAATTTCAAGTTTCAAACTCAAAACACTTAGTTTTGACTAAGTATACTTCTTGCACATAGGCCTGCACGCCCAGCATGTAGCTCAACGTGCACCAACTTTTGGGCCCCAAAAATGAGCCAAAACATGTCAGAATTGCACGTCTAGACCCCCCAAGACCTTCACCAAGGTCCCCAATAGCTCGTAGGCTTCTAAAAATCAAGTTTTGGGATCGAAATAATGGTTTTTCATTCCTGCAAGCCAGCGTGCACGCCCAGCATGTGGCTCAGCATGCAGCAACTTTTGAGCACCAAAAACTCACCAAAACAAGCTAGAAATGAAGGTCTAGACTCTCCATCACCATCCCTAAGGTCCCTAGTAGCTCTCAGGCTCCTGGAAATCAATTTTTGAATTCCAAATGATGGGTTTTCATTCCTGCACACCAGCATGGATGCCCAACATGCAGCATCAAGGATCTCTCAAAACAGGCACCTCAAAATAAGATCTCCACCTACAATTGACTCTTAGAGGTAAGGTAATTGGCAAGCATCATCCCAAGCTCCCAAAAATGAAGATTCAACCTCAAAATTATGCACTTCCATGACCTATACGCTGAGTACACATACTGTACACGCCCAGTGTGTAGCACAGCATACGCCACTTGAAGCCTTCCAAAACCATGTTAGATCAAGTCAAAATGAGCAGAAAATCCACAGGCAGCATCCTCATGACACCAGAGCTCAAATCCAAGGGCATGTTCAAGATTCTCTATTGTAATAGTAATGTTCATTTGTAAAGTTCAATTCTTTTGTATTTGTCAAGTCTGTACGTTGGGTTCACATGCCCAGCCTGTACACGCTAGCATGCAACACACTGTACATTTGTAATATTCTTTACACTCGAGCAACGTAGCCACATGTCATCCAACCTAAAATTTTCTCACCAATGGCCACTCATACCACTCCAGATCCGAGTTTCACAACCTAAAACCTATAAAACCAAAATTTTCCACCAAGGGAGGGGAGAGAGAAAAAGAAATCACATTTTGGAGATGATTTGGAACACCAACCTTGCACACTGTACTTCTACCCTGCATGCTAACAATATAGCCTTCACATTGTGCCCGCAGTCCAAACTAGCATACCAGCATCCCTCTGCATCCACCAAGGCTCTTCATCCATCTTGTATCAGATCCACAACTATGTTCATACCGCTGCAATGCAACTTTCATCTTGCAATAAAATTGCTTCATTTCTGATCAAGATTTGTTACAATTTTCATTCATTCTTGCTTGCCTCTTTGTTTATATTCCTGCACATTTACATTCTGGTTTACGCTCATTACCCTGTTTATACATAACCCAGCATATTACACATTGGTATACGTTTGGGGAAATCCTTGTTTGATCCATGTGTGGACCACCCAAGGTACTCTAACTTCGTTAGTTCTAGCTCGTCCTCAAGTGAAGGTAGAGTCTTCTGTGCTTGTCTGTAGATCTCTTGATGTCTATTTCACTCCAGCCATGCACTGACAATTTTAGATAGTACACCAAGGCTAAGACATGTGACACATGCCAGCGTTATGCAAATGTAATACACATGTCACCAACTGAATTGCACACTACACAGATCACTTGGCCATTCCAATGATGGGGACTATACATCATAGGCCTCATCACACCTAAGTCTTCCACAAGACATAGCTTCATTACCACCACCACTGAGTACTTCATGAAGTGGGTCAAGGCTATTCCCCTACGAATGATTACATCTCAACAAGTTTTCCATTTTATCTTAGACAATATAGTAACCAGGTTTGGGCTTCCCATGACTATTGTGACCAACAATGGACCACAATTTAGCAGTACCAAAATCAAATCTTTCTGCAGTAACCTTGGTATCAAGAAATATTTTTCCTCACCCTATTTCCCACAAGAAAATGGTCAAGCAGAGGCAAAATCCAAGGTGGTCATCAATTTACTGAATAAGATGCTCAGTAGCAACAAAAAATGATGGCATGAAAAAAATCCTCTATGTGCTATGGGCCTATCGTACGACATGCAGAATAGCTACCGATAGGACACCCTATAGCCTAGTCTATGGATCTGAAGTGGTGTTGCCCGTGGAACTACAAGTTCCCTCATTGCAGATGGTCCTCTCCATGGTTATAAATGAAACTCAATACAATGAGTCCAGGATTGTGGATTTAGACTCAGTAGAGGAGAAATGCATTCAAACACTTGACAACATCAAAAGATATCAAGACTGGCAAAAACAAAAGCATCATCGTAGCCTACATCAGCGACCAATCAAGAAAGAACATTTGGTTCTTAAGGTTGTTCGTGAACCAGTGAGAAAATTCTTTGTAAGTTGGAAAGGCCCTTTCCTTGTCACCAGTGCATATGGCAATGGAGCATTCAGGTTAGCAGATATCAATGACAATGAACTCCCAAATCTAGTGAATGATATGTACCTAAAGTGGTACCACATCTAGACGTCGGCTCCGCTAAAATGCAAGGTAACAAACGTTCAGTATGACGTAAAATTGGTAGTGTTGTACATGTCTGCTACAATGTAAAAATGGAATTTCTTACATGCATCCACCACGACACTAAAATTACAAAGTTTTCGACCGTCTGCCATGACATGAAACTAGCAAGGTAAGCATTTGTCTGCTGAGATGCTAAACCAGCATAAACTTGTTCCTAGGTCATGACACAAAACTGACACCCAAAGCACGGTCCTCTAGGACCATAAAGTAGCTCTTCCACCATCCGCTACGATGTAAAACTAGCATGCTTTAGTCTTCCCAAACTTTAAACCAGGGCCACAAGTCTGCTGAGGCTTAAAATCAGCAACAATGGTCCACCAGGACCTAAAATGGGAATCTGACAATAGACAATCTATGAAGCAAGCAAGTGTGATCATTCTTGCATGGCATCCATACCTGACAGAATGGATAGGACGGTGGAATAGACACAACGCTGCTACCCTAATGGCATCCTACTAATTCCTTGGATATGCCAAAAGGCATAATACTGATCCCTCGGAGATGCTGCTACAATAACCACTCTGTAGTTGTAACTCTTGGGGAAACCTTGCCACTTGGGGCTCCAAGGAAACTATGGTCACCCATGGCCTTGGTAGCCTCAACCCATCACTACTACTAGACTCTGGCTTAGCAGATTCATTTGACTGGTTCTTTGCCCAGTCAATTCGGTAAGATGAGTCTAGCTGTCGATGATGAATTCCTGAGCAGTGGCATCAACAAAGGGACCCTTGCTTCTTGCTACAGTCCCTTCTCTATGGCTCGCACTCTCCTTTTCTCTTCAGGCGTTACTTGTTTCAATAACCTCCCTAGTGATTAGGACAATTACTTTTGCTTTCTATTCTCTGTTATGTTTTGCAGGTTACTTGCTACGATAGCATCGTTCAAGAATGCACTCACCTGAAGGCGAAGCGTTACGGAGTTCTGATGTGGCTACTCAGATTAGCCTGACTACTTGGGAATGTAGACCCTTCCTTTTCCCCTCCATCGGACAACTTATTTCACTTTCTCCTCCCTTTATCCCTATAATTTCTTTCACCCTTCCTTCTTGTTTGTACAGAATGTGAGTGTACAGGAAATTTTTCACACATAATAATCATCTCATCCATGACTTGGCATAACGCAAATCACCTCATGGAGTGCATCATCTCAACCATGAATTGGCGTACCACAACTCACCTCATGGAAAACATCCTATTCAAAAAAAACAAAAAATAAATGGGCATAGCTAGGTAAAATGGATGTAACACAACTCATCTAGGCCACATGAGCGTAACACAACTCATCCATGCAAGTCCCATATATGTAGTATAGCAGTGTAACCTCTCAAGAAAGCACCTGCGAGAAGATGCCTAATGACATGTTTGTGAAAGTTTCCTGTTCACACGCTTGAGTCTTCCTCAAACCTCCCCCCTCTCACTTCTTTAAGATCCCTCCAATACTCCTTATGCCTCCCACCTTCGCACTTCTAGGTTTGACAAAGAGACCTCTGAGTAAAGACTGACGATCATGTTGGTGTCTTCACCTTTTTGGTGTTCCATATTCTTTGTCAAAATCTTTCGGGAAAGCCCTCTAAACATCAATAAAGAGGGGCCATTGAAACACCATGAAATTTTGAGACCTCGATGATTCAGCAAAGTCTCGAAGTTTAGGTAAAGGATTTCCACAAGTGGCACATTTCAGATAGTCGTCTTTCAACTTAAGGCCTAGTATGCTACACTATGTAGCATAGTGTAATAGACTCCAGAAAGACTGAATAGAAACAAGGGATATGTAGTGAGAACACTTCAATTTTTCAAGTTCACTATGTTACGTCGAGTTACTCTATGGAGTGTAATGTAGCATAACGTAGTGTAATGCAAGCAGATAATTGATTTAATTGCAAAAATGGAGATAGAAAAATTCAAGCATTGGCAGTACTTATGCCATGATATGCTCTCTAGCATATTATAGTGTAACCACAGGATAGTTTGTTATCAAAGCTCTAGCAAAGGTAGATTACGACACACTACACTTTAGAGCGTAACGTAGAATAGCACCACAAGCTTCAACTACAAATGCACCAAGTCAATGGAATTTTGTAGGTTTAGGACACGCTTCATCTAAATCGCATTTTTCTCTTGACCCTAACCTTATAAATGCTCTAGTTGACAATGATCAAAGGGTTGGAAAATTTTCTTGGTGAGAAATCTTCTTTCATTGGCAATTGGTAACAATTTTTGGCGAAGACTAGTGAGAGAAAAAGAGAGGATCGTAAATCGAAAGAAATTCAAAGACGACTGACAAGAGCTTTTGATTAGAAACTTCCAGTTAGTAGACATCCTGCTTCAGGTTTGACTCCCTTACACCCAGATTGGCTAGAATAGGGTAGATCAGCCTTTTCTTGTTTCATCTCTGAATAGCTTTCCTATTCTTGGCATGTGCTTCATCTAAACTGAAGTCTACCTACAATCATTGTACTCAACATATTTTTTTATAAAATAAGTCCCAGATCTTAGGATCACACATTCTCTAAATCCAATTTATTGCATCCTATCTACATAGGTTTTGCAGTTGCTTCGAATCATTGACATCGTTCTTATTACCTTCAAGATTACCAATATCATATCCCCTCATCAAAATCGTCATCTTGTAATATGGTTATTACAAAATTTACTAATTAAGTAAGTCCCTGTTTGATCGACAAGGCCATTCAAGGCACCTCGGATTCGTTTTCTCCATCACAGCCCTCCCACGGATCTGGGGTTGGAACTGTGTACATGGAACTTCACTTGGTATTTCCAGTGATGGACATTTTTCATAGTTACAGGAAGTACCATCAAAAGTACCCCCCAAGCCTACATATTTGCCCAACACATCTGTACCTTCACCACCAAAGATGAAGGTCAACATGGCTACAGAACCTTACATCTCTCTACCAACAAGGATTTGAACCTAGATTCGAAGTCACCTCTCCTCGAGAAATTTGTCTTCTAGGATGAATAGAAGAGGAAGAAAGCATTAAACAAGGGGATAGCCAAGACTTCTTGGACACCCTTACATAGGTCAGGTAAGCTCTAAAATAAAAAAAACACTACGTTGAGCTTGTACGACCTTATCATGACATCTATCCCACATTGCGAAGCTCTGATCTGCATGTTGATAGTGACTCTGGTAAACGAAGACATGCTCGCGGAGGAAGAAGTGATCTACTCGGTCATGCTTCCCTTTGCACCTTCATGATCAAAACAACCTCAACTAGCCTACCGCAATGATGCCATTAGGGAAGGCCCCGAGAGGGGTCAAGTAACTACAGCAACCCTTTTCATCATAATTTAGGTCAATCAACATTGGATCCGAAGGATACACATGGATGATGGGGCCACCACAAATGTCATTTCCTTCCCCATTGTGGACAGGCTGGGCTTGCTCGACCAAATTGAACCCATGACGACCTCATGCCTGAGGTCGTTTAATGGGGCATGGATCATGGTAAAGGGAATAGTTCACATGAACTTCGTAGCAGGGGACCAGTTCTCCACAAATGCAATGTTTATCATGGTTGAGGAAATGCCCCAGTTTAACCTGATCTTGGGGAGATCATGGTTAGCATAACTTAGGGCTGTTTCCTCGCCCATACACTAGAAGATCCACCTGCCGTATGCAGGTAGAGAAATGGTAATCCATGATGACGAAGTAGCAACATAAGAAATTCATAAGGTAGGTGTGGAACAAGGCTTAGAATTCATAACTTTTGAGAATGAAGCACCTGTAGCGATCTACACTAACTACCTGGCAGAGGGGTCAGCTCAGCAAGTTGATCCCCAAAACAAAAATGCATGGACTGAGTTGCCCTTCCAAGTTGGAGGTGATGACATAGATGAAGGCCTTGGTGAAACTTCTTGGCCTTATATCTCACTTAACTCATGTCGGGTCAAGAAGCAACTTCGCCTAGCGTAGCAACCCCACTACTTCCTACCCACACACTACTCATATGCTTCCACGCTATGACCCAAAACGGCCTAAAACTAGCAACGTGCAATGGCTCGAAATGGCCTAAAACTATGCTACAGCTTGAAACAGCCTAAAACTAGCATAAATTACCAGTCAGCCATTCTTCAAGCGATTGACGTGTCATCTCTTTGGCATGTTAGATCCTGACACTTTTGGTCTAGCAGGTTCATCTGCATCAACTATTCTATCAGTTCATAGGTAGTCTCGACATTCTGACACACAACTATCCAAAACTTGATGTGATCTACCATAGGTGTGCACTAGTCCTTGTTATTAGTGATGCAGGCCATGAGGAACTCATTCCTTAACTTGCGATCATCCACCTTGGTCCTTAGGTTAGCTTCTCTCTGCTCTGCCCTTTGGACTCATTTCCACAGATCCTCATTGATACATTTGAACTCCCATAGAGAGTGCACCAAGTGCAACAAGAATTTGTAGACCTCTTCGTATGCATGATGAGACACCTCAGTCACTTCTGGTGGGAATTTGGACACAGCACTGACTTTCATAGGATGTGTCGGGTCCCATTTGAGTCGAGAAGCTTCCCTAACACAAGGAATGTACCAGTTGTATTGACATAGCATAAGTAGAAAATGCAAGAAATTTTAGCATAACAACACGAGAGCAAATAACACTAGTACTTACCCACTTCAGGGTCCACCTGCTGAAGGTGATTAATCATGTCGTCAACAATCCTCTACATAAACACGAATTTGTAAGGGATTTTAGCCTAGGATCCCGCATGAACAGGAGGGGATCCCATAGCATCAGCAGTAGTATCTGTCGCATAACCAAACACATTAGCAATGACCAAAATGAACTAAGACAAGGTAAACATATTTGCAAACTCACCAACACCTGGTTGCGGTCTCTCTTCTGACTAATGCAAGACGATGGCAGAAGCCTAGCCAGAAGTTCCTCCCAGGTTCCCGTGGACCTCCTCTTCATGCGCTGGCACTTTTCCCTTGAGGACACCAGCATCTCTTTTATTCAAGGAAGACTCCTCAATAGGAGGATTCTCCATAATAATGAGAGCCCCTGCTCTAACTGCAGGAGCTCTCTACATGTCAACTGGGACCCTTCTCTCTAAGACTGGGGCCCCCATGTCTTTATTCATTATCCCCATATTAGGAGCCGACACCTCTTTGCCTTCTTCTTCTTCTTCCTCTACAAGAAAAAAAGCAAGTTTGCATTAGTTCAAAGAAAGTTAGCTCAAAGTAGGTGCTACACTACGCTACACCACCTAGCGTAGCATAGTGTAGCAAACAATAACAAAGTAAGCACTAAACAAAAACTCTTACCAATGGGGGGTTGCATGCTCTATAGTTTAAGCCGTAGTATTCACCCATCCTCCTCCTCCATGCGAAGGGTTTCCTTAGCTGGGGGAGGCCTCTTCTATCATACCTTGCCATCCATTATCTTCACCATGAGATGTTCACTCTGTGACATGCTACCATCCATAGTGGGGGGTGTCTCGCATACGCTGTCCTGGTCACAAACGTTACAGGCCACCCGATCCTTCTTCGTTATAGAAAATGACTTTCCAATTACTTTTAGGGGATCCTAGGCTTAGATGGTATGAAAGACCTGGCAAATCCATGATCTGGAAATCTGGTTGCGATTTCGCAGGACCTAGCCTCCTTTCTCCTAGACCACCAAGAACTCCATGAAGCACTTAAGATAGCCTATATAGAAGGTGTAATGGATGTTGGAATGGAACTCCATTTTCATATGATGCCCCAGGATCTCATCCTACAAGCCTTTACACAAAGACTCAACCTAGTTGTAATGAGTCCCCTCCTCCATAATCAAACGCATTATCCAAGCCTGCTCAAGCCCCAGGACATTCCCCTGGGTAAGAAGCTAGGGGAATTCCTGAGCACAGAAGATGGGGTAAAACTCCTTGGGGAGCCCCTTGTCCTCGTTGGTGATCCCTAATCACTCCATGGGGAGCCCCTTGTGCTCATTGGTGATCCCTAATCACTCCTAAAGGTCCTTCTTCTAGAGGGTCAACTCCATCTTGGATTTTGACCCTATCGGAATGCCTTCGACAGGGACACCGAAGAGGTCCATGAATAGTTGGTCATTGATGTCAATGACCACCTGCACTTCATGCACGTGTAGGAAAAAGTGGCTCACCTTGTCAAAAAAACATTTAACTAAGGTAAGCATCTCAGCCACAAGAATGTTCAGATGCAAGATCGGGAATAGATCCATAAGCCCCACCTTTTCAATGTTCTAGACTAGGGAGTCCGAAGCCCCAACGTCCAGCCAACGTTAGCTCATCTCTACTTCTCCATACTAGAAGTAGACATTCATCCCCTGTATTCCAATGGCTATCGTTGTCACCTCCTAGGATTTTGTTATCCCTTGCAACAATTCCACAAAAATGTTTAGTGAAAAATGTAGAGAACTCAAAATTTGTGAAGACACATAAACATGTGGCACTTACTACTCGGCCTACCAGGTTGGTATGGCAGTGGGAGTAGTGGGAGTTTAACCCAAACTTGCTTGACCATGACCAGTTTGAAAGGTTTCACCCACTCCTCATCCATCCAACCCTACCCCTTACACTAATTGTACATGGGAGAATACACATCTGGGTAGGTGTGGTATTCACCCCTATATTGACCGATCACACCCACCCTAAGGTTCTCAGCAGAAGAGAACTCCTCCAGGGCTAGTTGTGTTGTAGCCAATAAACCTGGTAGGTCATGATCCCATCCTCATTAATTAAGAACCTGGTAGCAAGCTCATATTATTAGCATTAGGCCACTATGGCTAGCATCGCACAAACATAGCATAACAAAGCTACGAAACTCACCCGCCGGCAAAGTAGATAGTTCCTTGAGGGTTCTAGAAGCATGTTGTCATAAAACGTGCAAGGAATAATGTGTTGAAATGGTGGTAGTAGCTATAATCAGGCATCTCCCAAATGCATACCAAGCACCTTAACCCTGTTGGCCGCTAACTGGATCCTTTCCCTTGTCTTCTTATGATCACCCTGTCAGTCAGAAACCTTAGAATGCCTCGGCGCGCCCCAGGAAAAATAGCTTCTGTTATGCCGACTGCCTCCTCCTTCTCCAAGGAGGACCAAATAATCACACTGAAGTGATCAAGGAGGAATTGCAAGAAGCCCTGTGCCCCCTTCCTAAACCATACCTCCCACTCCCCCACACATATTTGAGGAGGAGGAACATTGGCCACGGGTTTGCCTACATGGCACATGACCCCTCTAATTTTCAAAATAATTAGCCTAGGCCTTAGCCCCACCCTGTGCAACCCATCAACGAGTGTTAGCATCATGCCTAAGTGCGATACACACATAGCATGGCAACACCTCATAGTTCATGCATATGGTGTAGCATAGCCCTCTCCCTACACGTAGCGTAGCAAGAACACAAAAGTTTATCATAGCAAAAACATGAAAAACAAAAAGCTTAGCATAGCAATAGAGAAATCGACAACATTCCCTAATGAAACACGTATGTACTAACCCCCTTAAGGGTTCTACATCATGCCATTTGAAGGTCAAGAAGCCTAAACTTCCCAAGCCCCACGGTTATGACAATTGCAGTGGTAGTAGTTTAAGCAACCTTGCATGCAACTATGACATAACAATGATGCATCTATCATGAGCTAAACAATAACATTGGTGATGTAAGGGCCAAAATGACATGACAATAGAAAATACAGGTAGCCAAGGATAGGATTCAAAAATCATAAAATTGCATAAAATGCAAAATGATAACAAGAATGCGAAGAAGGTAGAGGAAACATAGTAACCTACTGGGTCAACGGTGTGCTCTTCCGCACCACCACACACGATTGTGTCGATTGCCCCAAGGTCCTCCTCACCTTCTCAACCTTTGTAAGCACTAGATGAGTCTTGGGAGCCATTTTCCTGCTTGTAGATTTACACTCATTGTTGTAAAAACTCACCTTGGTAGTCATTAAGACAATTGCTTCATGCTCTGAAATTGCCTTGTGCTCCGATGTGGGCTCTACACTCTTACAGTGAAAATGGAAAAATTTCCAGGGTTTAACCCCTATTTATGGCTATAATGACAAGGTGGGAAAAGTTGCTTCTCTCTCTCTCTGATTAATTTAGAGTGTGTCGTACAACGTAGCATGCTCACCATGACATCGTAGCACTGTTAGCATTAAATCCTTGACATGCTTCAAGCCAAGTACTTGCCTTCTTGAAAACAAAAAAAATATATTTGTTTTTGATTAAGGGTCTAAAAGGACCTTAAACTAGAAATCCTAGTATAATTGCACCTCTAGCAATCTGAAAAGACCCTAAACTAGTAGTTTCAACCTGTTATGTTCGCAGTCTGCGATGATGTTAAACTAACAACACCACATGCTTACATGGGCGGTTTTCACATCTTCTTCTACATTGGCAGTGTTGCAATTTCTAGCAATTTCATATTTTCATGTCAGCAATGCATATCCTCACATTGACTATTTAGCATTTCTCATACCTGTAGTCTCTCATTTTGCATACTATAATTTTGCATGGTAAGATTTTGCATGTCACAATTTGGCAGTCCGAAAATGACACTAAACTAGAAGTTTGGCATTTTCATATCAGCAATCTCATATCTTTGCACTCTGCATTAGAAGTTTTACACCTTTAGTAGTTCTACACTCTTGTGCCTTGGTGGTCCGCCATGACCCTGAACTGGCAAACTTTCAATCTTTGCATCATTACACTTCGCAAGTTACATCTCGTCGTTGTTTTGCAAACTTTCATTACACAAAATCTCTACTAACAGATGCCTCTTAACCAGGTTTTTATCTCATGTTGGCAAGACAAGCAAGAGATGGAAATCCATTATGACCTCTCCATTCCCTTAACGTTAGCAGGGCCACACGGCAAGCTCATAAGACAGTTGAACCCCAACATGATCAACTAGGGGTTGATCACAACCAGCATTGTAGCAGCCTTAGAAGCATCCCCAGGCTGGCCCGAGTATCTAGTCCAAGCCCTAGCCTTTGAGGCTGGGAATGTAGCTGAGGACCCTCTCATCAAGATGCCCGTCACCACGTCAAAGGGGAAGGTGAAAACGTTAAGAATCAGCTCCCTCCTAGACACACAAATGCACAAAATCATAGCCAAAATTCTGCAAGATAACATCAATGTCTTCGCATGGTCGTACAACAACATGTCGGGTCTAGATCTATTGTTGATTTAGCACAACATAGTCCTAGAACCACACATGAAGACAGTCAAGCAGAAGGCTTGCAAAGCTAAGCCAAAAATTGCACTAGCCATGAGGGATGAAATCACTAAGCTATACCAAGCAGGTTTCATCTGCATGGTTGACTATTTAGAGTGGGTGTCCAACGTCATTGTCGTTTCGAAGAAAATTGGAGGAATACAAATC
This sequence comes from Gnetum montanum, assembly GCA_015680685.1. NCBI lineage: Eukaryota > Viridiplantae > Streptophyta > Gnetopsida > Gnetales > Gnetaceae > Gnetum > Gnetum montanum. The sequence goes on along the minus strand of MNCI01001687.1, from coordinate 173,982 downwards.
TGTATAAATTTCCAAGACTTGAACAAGGAAATGATCAAGGAAAACTTCCCACTTCCAGGAATTGATCATCTCATCAACACCATAGCTGGTTATGCTCTGCTATCCTTCATGGATGATTTCTCCGAATACAACCAAATCTAGATTAATCCAGAGCATTAGCTTTCAATAACCTTCATGACCTCATGGGGGACCTTCTACTACATCATGATGCCCTTTGAGCTCAAGAATGATGGAGCAACCTACCAACGAGCCATGAATTACATCTTCAATGACTACATCCTAGAAACATTAAACGACTACGTGGATGATATAGCAGTTGAAACACCACAAAAATATTGTTGTGCTAGCGTCTACGCCCAGCGTTCACGCCCAGCATTCACGCCCAGCGTCTACGCCCAGCATTCACGCCCAGCGTCTACGCCCGGCGTTCACGCTCAGTGTCTACGCCCAGCTCAGTGTACACGCCCAGGTACGGCAGGGGCACACGCTCGACGACAAGATTTCCAATGGCAACATGAAGATTACACCAAAGAGCAAGGATTGAAGCAAGTGGACATCTGTCGGTCTCTACGCCCGGCGTCTACGCTCAGCGTGTACGCCCGGCGTCTACGCTCAGCGTGTACGCCCAGCGTACACGCCAGCTTGTAAATGTTTACGCTCAGCGTATACGCCCAGCGTGTACGCCCAGCGTACACGCCAGCTTGTAAGTGTTTACGCTCAGCGTATACGCCCAGCGTGTACGCCCAGCGTGTACGCTCAGCATACACGCCAGCTTGTAATGTATACGCCCAGCGTGTACCGAGTTTCTAAATTGTAACGCCCGGTCTATACGCCACGTGTCCCCCCATCCGCTTTTCCCAGTAACCCTACCCCTATAAATAGCCCAATTTTCCACGTTTACCGGGTTCGCGAAAATTTACCAGAGCTGGCCCAGAGCAATTACGCTGCTGAAACCCTCACACGCTCACGCTTACGCTGAAAGCCCTGCACGCTGCACGCTGAGCACAGTTCGCGCTTCGTCCACCGTGTCCGCCAGCTGCATCCCTCTGTCCACCAGGGCTTTACGTCCGCCTTGTGTCCCTACACAACTGCGTTAGACCGGTGCACAACATTTTAACTCTATAATCCATTGTTTACGTTTATTGCAAGTTCTTTTATAGTTTTACGTTGATTTGGCCCACGCCTTGTTTACGCCGGTTTGCGTTCGCGCTCCGTGCTCGGTTCGCGTCCGAAGACAACCACTGTTTACGCTCGCTGTGAGCTCTTTCTCAGTTTTACGTCAATTTGGCCCAGTACTCATTCACGCCCGCTTGCATTTTCGCTCCACCTCCGTTTGTATACGCCCACTGTTCATGTCGTCTGCCTGCTTACGCCCTATATCCATTCACTGTTTACGCTCACGCCTGTAGGCTCACGCTGTGCTCATTTCAGTTTACGCTGTCACGCCCGTACGCTCACGCTGTGTTCACTTCTATTTACGCTGTTTACGCCGTGCATGCCTGATTCATTGCTTACGCCCTGTTCACGTATAACCCAGCGTATAACGCTTCGGCGGCGCTCGGGGAAGTCCTTGTTTGATCCGCGTGCAGACCGTTCAAGGCACTCTGCCTTCGCCCACTCCAGCTCGCCCTCAAGCGGAGGCAGGGTCAACTGTGCTCGCCCGCATCTCTTTCGGTGTTCGTCACGTTCCAGCCTTGCACCGACGATTTCGGTCGGCATAGTTTTTGGCGCTAGAAGGAGGGCCCTTCGCTAAACAGGCTTCACGCCCCTCAGCGTTCACGCTGATTAGCGTCCTCGCTGCCTTTTTTAAAATCAGACTCAGCGTCTACGCTGTCGACTCCATTTACGCTGCACAAACCCTAGCGTATACGCTGCACGCTTACGCCAGCGTTTATGCTGCACAAACCCTAGCGTATACGCTGCACGCTTACGCCAGCGTCTACGCCACATACTTAGCGAACACGCTACACGCTTACACCAGCGTTTACGCTGCAGACGAACCCCAGCGTACACGCTACACGCTCACGTCAGCGTCTACGCTGCATACTTAGCGTACACGCTACACGCTTACGCCGGCGTTTACGCCGCAGATACTTAGCCTGTAGACTCGTCTACGCCACCGCATACACCGTTATCCATATCAGTTCCACACACTCAAATCGTCTATAATCATGAAACCCATCAACATCACTGCTGCTACTACCCAGAACGTTAACATCTCAGACGCAACGACTGCCCAGCAACCCGCCACACAACACATGGGAGGGCAATCCACAATGGGGCCCCGTCGATCTTTGAGGTTGCAAGGGAGAGACCCTGCCGCTAATATCATAAGCCAAGACGAATATAACTTCATTTGCATTAAGATACAAGCTGGCCTGGCAGTAGACCGGGCTGAGATGGAAGTAAAAAGGCAATTTGAGATCTTTTACAGAGGGGGGTATGAATTCATCCCTTCCCCATACGACGTAATCCCCATTCCGGAGCAATTCTCGGAGCTCTTTACGCAGCTCCTTCTGCATAGGAGCCAATTGTTAGACCAGGTTACGGTAGAACCACAACGGGATGAAGAGGACGAATTCGCTGCGCAATCTGAACGTGAAGATTCCTATCATACTCTCAGTCTGCATAACCACGTGAACCCTGTATTTAACTCGGACGCAGGGGAAACCACACCCCTCCAACCCATTACCTCTGACCATACCCAAGCACTGTTACAAGGAACATCCGCGTCAGCTCAAGTCCCTCCCCAAGGCCATCCTTTGTCGAATGCCTTCCCTTTTACACTCGCAGGTTCATCCTCACAAGCACCGCCCCCTCACAGCAACCTAGGAGTGACGTTTCAAGCCCAGTCCCAAGTGGTAAGAAAGCCACACGTTATACCTATCTCCACACCTGCCCACTACATCCCGCATGTCCAGACGCACGTGCCCCCTTTCACTGCCGTAACCCAACAAGGAGCCTCCTCGTACAACATGGTCGGGCAGTGGCCGATGACGGGCACGACGTCGCACCAGGCTTCCCAACACTGCATACCGCCCCACATGTTGCCAACAATTCATGTGCCTTAGGCACAGCCACGACCGCATCAGCAACAGCCTCTTCTCTATAATGTAGCGCCTCTGATGCCATCTACCACATACTTCCCACAAATGCAACCCCCGACAACGCAACTTTCAGCCTTCCATTCTACCGTTCAGCATTCTAACCCATACAGCCAGTCCCAAGCTCAAACCACCTTACTCCCAAACGCTCAGGATTGGGCAGATGCCAAAAGGATGATGGAGGAATTGACAGATGAGGTAAAGCGCCTCAAAATCGTCACCGATGGGGAGATGAAAGTAGTAGATTTCTATAATGATGACCCCATCAGCTCCTCTTTCCCACCTTTAACCTTGCCCAAAGGTGTTCCCTTGCCGACATTAACTAAGTATAACGGCGAGACAGATCCTAACGCCCATCTCATAACATTCCGATTGGAATGTGCCCTGCTCCAAGCTTGGCCTCACGCTGTCCTCCGGGTGTTCCCCATGTCCCTCACGGGAAGGGCACTCGATTGGTACCGCGCCTTGCCCAGGAACTCCATCTGTGCTTTGGATGATCTTATACGTCAGTTTGTGACCCGGTTTAAGTACAACTTGAAACCCGAGCCAACGCTGGATAGCCTCATGCAGATTAAGCAGGGGCCTCTCGAACCGATCCAAAAATTTATTCAAAGATGGAACGCAGCTCTGAACAAGCTTCATGAACCGATCTCCCCATTTTACCTACTTACGATCCTAAAAGGGGCAGTCAACGATTTCTTTAAATCTAAACTGTATTACCTCAATGCGCGAGATCTCAATCAAGCGTTCGAGCAAATTAAGAACATTGAAGAAGCTGCCCAAAACAGTCACGATCCGGCCTACATAGACTTTAAGAGTCAACATACTAAGAAAGACAAAGAAAAGACTAAAACCACTATAGCGGCCGTAGCAGGGACGCAACAACAAAAGCCGCCGACGCCACCTACTAACTACTATCACCCCCAGCCCGCAACCACCGCACAAGAATCATCACCGCAGTAGAATCCGACAAACCGTACACGGAATTTTGAGAGGAAAGAACCCTCTCAATATACGCCTCTGCCAATGAAGCCTTCTCAACTCTTCGATCAGCTCTTAAAGGCTGGGTCGATGAGCCACAAACAATTATCCCCTGCAGCCATTCAAAGACACGACCGATTCTGTCAACTCGTACAGAATCCGAGCCTAGCAACCCTAGATGAGCCCCCCGTGCCCAAAGGGTTCCGGATGGATCGCTTTTGCGACTATCATCAAAGACCGGGACATGGAACAGATTACTATTTTACTTTGAAGCAGGATATCCAACGGATGATTGACAAAGGTAGCATCACGTTTGACGGAGCTAACCCCGTCCAACCACAAAATCAAACCATGGGAGTGTACTAAGACCCCCTAAATACTAAGGAGGCTCCATACACAATTAGCACGATTTACTGTGACGATGAGCCCGACACACCCCACATTAATATGATACACCCGGAGAATAAGAAAATATCTAACAAGCCGTTTGTAGTTCAAATCCCTCTCCATGAGCCTATGCTCGCACCCCAGACATCTCGTACCCTGCAGCGGCCATACGTAGTTCGAGTACCCTCGATTACACCCATCCCCAACATGACGACGCGCCAACAACCCTACGTGGTGCACATTCCCCCCGTTAATCCCACGAGCACAACGACATCTTACGCTCGGCCTACCCCCTTTGTAGCCCGAGTACCACCTGCGGTTGCAATGACGGAGGTCCCATCTCCACTAAGGCCAACTCCATACGTCGTCCGAGTGCCCGCACAAGCTCCTGCCCAGTCATACCCACAACCCCGTCTTGCTCCATATGTCGTAAAGGTCCCTGGACAATCCCAGGGTCCGAGGCCAAGTCCTTGTAACACGCGAGAACGCCTAGCAGACAGGCTCACACGCGAACGCGTGGAGAAGGAACGCCAACGGCTAGCCGTGGGGCCACCTAAACCAACACCTCTCAGCTCCATGCCTATGGCATCATCTGATAATCAACTGGACGTAGGCAGCAGCGGCGAAACCTCTCGGACGCACGAACAACGCGACACTGCTAACATCCGCAAGAACGACAAATCACAAAAACGCGAGATAAAACTCCTGGGCCCGATGGACCCAGTCCCTCTCAACCAAAATGCTCCTGACAGCAGGGATTTCACGACGGTCCTAATGCAAGTCACTCAGGCACTGAAACAAAAAAACACGTCTCTAAGCTTATATGATTTAGTGTTGACTTCCCAGACTCACCGCGAAGCGCTTGTACGCATGTTAACATCTATCCCGGTTAGTGAGGACTTGCCTCCGAGCGAACCAGCAATCCATGCGGTGATGTATTCTCCTCGCGGGGTCAGCCCTAACGCCTTAAGCTTTCGTGACGAGAGCATCAAAACAGATAAAACAACCGGCGAGACGACGACGACCCCCATGTTTATAACCATACATATAAACCAATTTAAGATACATAGGGTACATGTAGATGATGGGGCAGCCACTAATGTTGTGCCATATCCAATCATCGAACAATTGGGACTTACAGACGCGATCAAACCCACGACAACTGCATGTTTGAAATCCTTCAGCGGGTCGCGTGTATTAGTCAAGGGCACGATAACCCTTGACTTTATAGCGGGAAACCAGTTCCCTACATCCGCTGATTTCTTGGTAGTCGATGAGATGCCAGGGTTCAATCTCATCTTAGGAAGGCCCTGGTTAGCCCAGTTAAGAGCCGTATCATCTCCCATACATCAGGAAATTCACCTGCCCTACGAGGGCGGAGAGGTCGTTATACATGGGGAAGCGACAATTCCCATAATCTCTTCAAGCTTAGAAATAGAGCAAGGGTCACAAATAGAGATCGAAAAACCTAGTCCAAATGACGAGAACCCCCGATCGCCAACAGATGGCAAGCCCTCTGTCACGGATTAAAAGTCTCCTAACACCAAAACGCCTCCATCTGACATACTATACCTGCAGCCCCATGAAGGAGACAACGCGGAAATAACAACCAATACTGAAACCCTCGAAAATACAAACACCGAAAATATTCCAACAAACGTCCCCTGGGCTGAATTTCCATTCAACGTAATCAGCGAGGGAGATGCTGAATATAAAATAGTGCCTATCAGTACATCCACTGATTTAAAAATAAAGAATATCAAGAAACAATTAAAATAGAAAGCTAATCCTTAGTCCAAAATGACGTTAAACTATAAAAAGTCCGAAATGATGTTAAACTATAAAAAGTCCGAAATGACGTTAAACTATAAAAAGTCCGAAATGACGTTAAACTATAAATAGTCCGAAATGATGTTAAACTATAAAAAGTCCGAAATGACGTTAAACTATAAAAAGTCCGAAATGACGTTAAACTATAAAAAGTCCGAAATGACATTAAACTATGATAAAAAAAAAAAACAATCAAGAGTCACTCCCGGTCCGAAATGACACTAAACTATCATGTCCGCAATGACATAAAACTAGCCACGATCAGCAATGATCGGTTATCCGAGAAATCTACCCGCATTCTCCAAAACATTCTTTAGTTACGCATGGGGCCCGAAATGGCCATAAACTACGCATGGGGCCCGAAATGGCCATAAACTACGCATGGGGCCCGAAATGGCCATAAACTAGTATCAGCTTTTCATCCTCCTTTTAATCGCTTCCTGCATCGCACTTAAAACAAAAACAAATCAAAATATTTTATATTTCTATGGTATGTTAAACCCAAAATCAAAAAAAAAAAAAAAAAAAGAAGAAGGGAAAAAAACCATATATAGATATATATGCATGTTGTTACATACAGTCAACAATCCCTGTTAATGCCATCACAGTTCCAGTACAAGCTTGAATTGAAAAACCAGAAAAATGCTAAAATGCTAAGCGTTTGGGCCATGTGGATCATCCTCCTCAGGCTCACCAGCACCAGACACCCCTGCTCCACTGGAGCCAACTTCGCCAGTCTCGTCCCCACCTTCATCCTGAAAAGACCAAAAATGAAACAGTCAACAAAAAGGCAAAAGTGAATGTCGGAATTTCAAACTCCAAAAACAAAAAGAGACAAAACGCTGACCATAGGAGGTCCCCCCAGGCCAAATTCAAGTCGTCGCAGGATCTCCTCTTCAGGAACACTAGCCCAATCCGTCCCATCCAGACCCAAGTCTATATCAGCCAAAGCCTTGTCCTTATCGACCGCTGACCAGGTGGGGCGTTTCAGAGGGAATTCACCTACCGACACCTCCCCAGAAGCTGTTGTTATCCGCCGTTTCGGAGACTCCATCTCCACAATTGTGTTCTGGGCAAAGGTGTTAAAAGCGGAGCGCAGACCCAGACCTTCCACAAACATCTCTAACTGTCGCTTCTCAATTGAAACTTCTTTTAGCAACTTTTTGTATTGGTGCTTGTGGTTCTTTTCGTCTTGTCCCCATTTGCGAACATTGGAGGCAAAGGCCTTCCAATCTTGACACTTGGTGTTCAGCAGGTCAATTTGGGCTCTTCGCTCCCCCAGCCTCCGTATCAGCCCTGCATGGCGATTAAGAAGGTCCCAATACCTTGTATAGGTGACCTCGGATGTCCGCCAAAAGCGATCATTGTTTAACCTAGCTGTTGTGAACTCATAGCGGGCCTTCAAATCATCACGTTCTTTTGACAAGGCAGAATTCTCTTTCTCTTTGTCCTGAATTTGAAGCCACAATTGTT
>MNCI01001687.1:102559-158804 GCA_015680685.1 Gnetum montanum | reverse complement strand
GGTCCGCTAAGACTTAAAACTGGCAACGCAACGTCTGCCACGACGCTAAACGGCCAATGTACAACGGGTTACGACACAAAACTAACCCAAGATAGTCTGCTAAGACTATAAACTAGCGCATTCATCTGCAACTCTCCATCTCCTAGCCACCTCCATTCGCCAGAATCATCACATCCTTCATCAGCATCGTCGACATTCACATTCAATACTCAGGATCGCTGCAATATTTCTGTTCACCTGCAGCTGCCTAAATCTACACCCGTCAATGCACTCATGGTTTTCTTGTCTCTTTGGAGTTGTGTTTGCAGGATGACGCTCGGAAGTTCTCGTACGAGAGCGCGTTCCATCATAAGTAGCAAGATGAGGCAATGTCCATTTGTTCACCTGGCAAGACTAAATCGAACCGTTAACCCGCATATTCCCGTTCCCCGAAAGCCCACTATCTGTCTACCAAACCACTGAACGCTGCGAAACGCTACAGCAGTCGTAACACATAGAACACAAGATTCGCGCATGAGTACAAGTGCAAAAAAAAAAAAATGTATTCATGTCAAACGCAATCAAGAAACTTCCTATCGCATTGCTTTGGCTCTACGCTAACGGTTTCCCCAAAGAAGGGAGCTGTTCCTCCAAAGAATGCAAAACATCACCCCATGGCTTTGGTAGTGATAACTGGTTCTCTTGAAAAACCACCAAGAGCACCGTTCCACCAAAGGACACACATCGCACGCTTGAGTTCCGAGTCGGCTGAAAGACGGCTATCGATAAAGACCGGCATGCTGCACACCTGAGCACCCTACTCTCCCAGCATGGTCTCTTGGGCAACGACCGATCCCCACGATCCCTTCCTTCCCGCCTGTTTCCACACTCACCCTTTCAATCCCATTTACCATTGAACATGGTATGATGAGGTCTAGCCAGGTGACAGGGGACAAGGCTCTTATTGAGCTGCTCGTGGTGTTTTGCGCTTCTTTGTCGACGCTTCTTGGGTCGATTCCTCCAAGCGTCAACAAAGAGGGGCCAATGAAACACCACAAAAATCTTGTTGTGCCAGCGTCTACGCCCAGTGTTCACGCCCAGCGTCTACGCTCAGCGTTCACGCCCAGCATCTACGCCCAGCGTCTACGCCCGGTGTTCACGCTCAGTGTCTACGCCCAGCTCAGTGTACACGCCCAGGTACGGCAGGGGCACACGCTCGATGACAAGATTTCCAATGGCAACATGAAGATTACACCAAAGAGCAAGGATTGAAGCAAGTGGACATCTGTCGGTCTCTACGCCCGGCATATACGCCCAGCGTGTACGCCCAGCGTGTACGCCCAGCGTACACGCCAGCTTGTAAATGTTTACGCTCAGCGTATACGCCCAACGTGTATGCCCAGCGTACACGCCAGCTTGTAAGTGTTTACGCTTAGCGTATACGCCCAGCGTGTACGCCCAGCGTGTACGCTCAGCGTACACGCCAGCTTGTAATGTATACACCCAGCGTGTACCGAGTTTCTAACTTGTAACGCCCGGTCTATACGCCACGTGTCCCCCCATCCACTTTTCCCGGTAACCCTACCCCTATAAATAGCCCAATTTTCCACGTTTACCGGGTCCGCGAAAATTTACCAGAGCCGACCCAGAGCAATTACGCTGCTGAAACCCTCACACGCTCACGCTTACGCTAAAAGCCCTGCACGCTGCACGCTGAGCACAGTCCGCGCTTTGCCCACCGTGTCCGCCAGCTGCATCCCTCTGTCCACCGGGGCTTTACGTCCGCCTTGTGTCCCTACACAACTGCGTTAGACCGGTGCACAACATTTTAACTCTATAATCCATTGTTTACGTTTATTGCATCTTCTTTTATAGTTTTACGTTGATTTGGTCCACGCCTTGTTTACGCCAGTTTGCGTTCGTGCTCCGCGCTTGGTTCACGTCCGAAGACGACCACTGTTTACACTCGCTGTGAGCTCTTTCTCAGTTTTACGTCAATTTGGCCCACTCCTCGTTCACGCCCGCTTGCATTTTCGCTCCGCCTCCGTTTGTATACGCCCACTGTTCATGCCGTCTGCCTGCTTACGCCCTACATCCATTCACTGTTTACGCTCACGCTTGTACGCTCACGCTGTGCTCATTTCAGTTTACGCTGTCACGCCCGTACGCTCACGCTCTGTTCACTTCTGTTTACGCTGTTTACGTCGTGCATGCCTGATTCATTGCTTACGCCCTATTCACGTATAACCCAGCGTATAACACTTCGGCGGCGCTCGGGGAAGTCTTTGTTTGATCCGCATGCGGACCGTTCAAGGCACTCTGCCTTCGCCCACTCCAGCTCGCCCTCAAGCGGAGGCAGGGTCAACTGTGCTCGCCCGCATCTCTTTCGGTGTTCGTCACGTTCCAGCCTTGCACCGACGATTTCGGTCGGCACAGCAGTCAAATCCAAGGAGGTAGCTAATCACCCACACAATCTAGGGATAGTCCTCAAATGCTACCAAATGCATGAGTTACATCTCAATCCTAAGAAGTACGTCTTTGGGGTGAAAACTGGAGGCATGTTAGGGTTTGTAGTATTGGAGGCTGGAATACGAGTGAACCCTAATAAAGTTAAGGCCATTGTCAACATGGAACCTCCCACAAACCTTAAGGAGTTATGTGGTTTGCAAGGTAGAGTGCAATTTATTTGAAGGTTCATAGCAATGTTGACTGACAAGTTACATCCCATGCAACATCTTCTAAAGAAAGGGGTTAACTTTGATTGGACAACCCAGTGTCAACAAGCCTTCGATGACCTGAAGAAGAAACTCTTACACCTCCCGACTATGCATCCGCCACAAAGGAATAAACCCTTCTTTTTCTACCTTACCACCTCTGACACATCTATAGTGGTAATGCTATGTCAGAAGCAAGACGATGGTTCTGAGATACCGGTGTATTACCTGAGCCATGCACTAATAGTGCACGAGGCGAAATACAATGAAGTGGAGAGGAATTGCCTTTCCTTAGTGTTCGCACTAAAAAAAGTGGAGGCATTACCTGTTTCATGGTACAACCAACATCATTTGCAAAAGTAATATACTTCAGGCTATCACTAACAACCTATACGAAAGTAGTAGGATAGCCCGATGGAAGGTAATAACCATGGAGTTCAATTTACGCTATGTAAGTCAATCATCGACAAAGGGTCAAGCCATAGCGACCTAACTCATGGCCTCACCAGTCAACAACTAGGAAACCATAGACTCCGAATTCTTAGATGAATATGTTAGTAATTTCAACATCATCCCATCACATTTCAAAGCCACTTTACACTTTGACGGTTCCTCAACTGCATGAGGAGGTAGCGCCGCTGCCATCATCACATTCCCCTCTAAGGAAATGCATCCATCCACTTATTGTTTTGTGTTTCCTTGCACCAAAAATGTGGCAGAATATGAGGGGCTACTCAGAGGCCTCTTAACTGCCTGATCATCATTCATATAACACCTAGAAATTGAGGGAGATTCACAACTAGTCATGAATCAAATCATTGAGGTCTACGCCTGCAAGGCTATGCACTTGCAACCCTACTATGACCTAGCAAAAATCTTACTTAAGCAATTTATAACCACGGATGTGCAACACGTGCCACAGAATGAGAATATTGTGGTAGATTCCTTAGCTACCCTTACATTAAACATTCCATTACATTCCCTAGAAAACCTGCAAATCTCGATTATAGAATGCATAGAGCCTATCACTCAGGTGGAACACATGGCCTCTATCAATGCTATGGATACCCAGGAGTGGCATACAAATATTTAAACTTATCTACAGCACGGTGAACCCCCAGTTGGATTGACATCTACCTAGAGAGATGCAATTCGTAAGTGTGCCTGGCAATACGTGCCCATGGGAAATGACACCCTATGTCCACACTCCTATGACAGGATATTGCTGGCATGTGTGGGTGGTGAGCAAGCACATAGGGTAGTTAATGAAGTGCATGAGGGGTTGTGCGGTGGACACATATCACCCAAGGCTATGGCTGCAAAAATCAAATGCCTAGGGTACTACTGGCCCCACATGGAGTGTGACTGCCTGTCGAAAGTCAAGATGTGCGACATGTGCCAAAGATACGCAAATCTCATACATGTAGCACCCATGGACCTGCATCCAATGCAAATCATGTGGCCTTTCCAATGATGGGGACTAGACCTCATAGGACCCATCACACCTAAATCCTCCATAGGGCATAGTTTCATTATCACTGCCACTAAGTACTTAACCAAGTGGGTGGAAGCTATCCCCCTGAGGAAGACAATGTCTCAGCAAATCTACCATTTCATCCTAGACAACATTGTAACAAGATTCGGGCTTCCAATGACTATTGTGATTGACAATGGGCCACAGTTTAGCAATACAGAAACCCAAACCTTCTACAACAATCTAGGAATTAAGCAATCATTCTCTTCCCCCTACTATCCGTAGGTGAACGGGCAGGAAAAGGCTACAAATAAGTCCATCATCAACTTGCTGAAGCAGATGCTTAACAATAGCAAGAGGCGGTGGCATGAGCAAATCCTCTATATTCTGTGGGCCTACCGAATGATGTGTAGGACTACTAGAAGTAAGACCCCTTACAACCTTGTTTATGGATTTGAACCTATGTTTCCTCTTGAGTTGTAGGTACCATCACTCCAGATGATCCTATCTGATGTCGTGAGTGAAGCCCAGAACAACGAGTCACAGATCATCGACCTCAACTCAATAGAGGAGGAGTGTGCACAGACGCTAAGATGCATCGAGAACTACGAAAGCAAGCAGCAGTAGAAGCATCGTGTAGACCCACATCGATGGCCAATGTAGAGGGGAGACCTCATCCTCAAGGCTACCTATGAGCACGTGAGCAAGTTCTTAGCCAACTGGGAAGGTCCTTACGTGGTCACTAAATCCTTCGGGAATGAAGCCTTCAAGCTGATGGACATGGATGGCAACGAGTTTGCCAACCTGGTGAATCACTTGTACCTTAATCCATACTATGTTTAAAGCACAACGGTAGCCACCACCATTCACTACGATGATAAACTGGCAGTGGCACCAAGAAGCATCCGTAATGACGATAAACTAGCGACATCAAGCATTGTCCGCCATGACATAAAACTGGTACGGCCTGTCTGCTACGACGATAAACTGGCACATATGGTCTATTGGGATCTTAAACTAGTAGAGTGGTCCACTGGGACCTTAAACCAGTGCATGGTCTACTGAGACCTTAAACTGGATTTGTGTCACATCCCCAGCATGCATCTACACCAAGTACGCATTAGACGAGCATGCACGATGCTGATGTGTGGGTGGGACGTCGCATCTCCAAAGTGCTATTCATGATACAATAAGAATGTGGTCCAAAACACATGCAACGCCACCACCCTTAGCATCATGCTAATCCTTTGGAGATGTCATATGAAATTATACTAGCCCTTCAGACCTATCGTCGCCATGGCCCATCACCCTGACGGTAGTTCCTTGGCTAGTTCCCGTAGTTGGAGTGCCAGCAGTATTGTGGCTGAGCCACAATATTGTTACTCTCTAGCCCCCTACCAACACCTCATCTCACACAAAATTTAGCTATGTGATAGCTGATCCTAAAGATGAACTAAGAATTCATGACTTTGGCAAGGATTCCAAAGCATCCACACCCACAGTAAATCTTGGTGCCTCAAAGGCCATCTCCTCTATGCCAGTGCTATCAAGGCCGCCGCTGGCCTTTCTTCTTTGGACATTGCACACTAGTGGCAATTCCCAACAGCTTCAACAATGCTAGTAGCCAGCAAGACCATTACCCTTATGGGTATGGCTTACGACAGCAGCAAATGCTACAGCATCACAAAGCGAGTGCCTCGGCTAGCTTAGCCACTTCAAAGTGCAAATTCCATGACATGTGTAACACAACTCGCTATATGGAAAGCATATGTAGATAGGTCAAAACCCTTCATGGATGTAACAAAACTCATCCTACGAAGGAAATACCTGTCCTACAAGGGGTTGAAGAACAACGCTAGCCAAAGATGAAAATGTGAACGAGTCCCTCATGAGCACTCTGATGAGGGACTCTGCTAAACATCATTTTTTCTCTTTGCCTTAACCTCTACAAAACCAATGCAACACTCTCAAGAGCATCCAAGCGACGTCTTGACACTCACTAAGTGACAACCTCAGCATTTTTTCTACTATGGTGTTTCATATTCTTTGTCAACGTCTATCGAGCCCATCCTTTAGACGTCGACAAAAAGGGGCCAATAAAACACCCCAAAAAATTCGAAGTCATTCCTGCTTCACTAGGCCTTGCAATTTGTGCAGCACCACGATAGTTCTTTTGGAGGAGAACACTCTAAATTTGGGCCGACTAGTTGGGCAAATTTTCTAGTTTAGGTGTAAATAGGCTCTAGGAATCATCCCACCTATCCAGCTAAGTAGTTTTCCCAGTTGATAGCCTACTCAAAAATGGTGTGCAAAGTTGATAGTAGCACTCAAGATGCATGAAATAGTTCAGCAAGTTTTCTAAGTCACAAATTCTACTACGCTACACTCTGCCCCACTATGTAGTGTAGCAAGCTTCAGGAAACGATTGCAAAATGAAGTGCCATGCTACGCTACGTAGCATAGCGTAGCATGGCAAAAACTATATGACCAGTTCCCTCGCTCAACTCCAAGTCCTTCAACAATGTCCCTGTTCATCAGGAAGCAGTGGACCATGTCTGCTACTACACTACATCGAGCTACATGGCACAGCGAGGTGTAGCAATCCTACGAAAGAGATTAAAGGTAGTTCAAAGGGAAAAATTAGCAAGTTTGCAAGTCTTGTAGCACAGGAAGAAAATTTGCAAATCAAAAAAGTTTTTAGGACTAGGTTCGATCACTACGCTACATAGCGTAGCATAGCGTAGCAAGCATGTACCATACATGTAGCGGAACACGCAACAAGGTGCTATGCTACGCTGCAAAGCAGAGCAAGGCACATGGGTGGTTGTGCGACATCAATGCACTTCACCTAATTGGACCATTGGCACATGTCTCCAGATGCTAATAGTGTAATTATGGTGTGGAAGGCTCACAGTTATGGCATGGCAGGTTCACATTATAGCAGTCATGCAAGTCCAACGGTTATTCATGGCACGTGCAACACAAGCAAGTTAACATGGGCCCAAGGCACATGGTGTCCAAACCACCCCTTTCACATGCCCCTGATCCTATAAATAACCTAATAAGCAGCATTCAAAGGGTTCAAATGTTTCCCAAAAAAGAAGCATTCAAAAGTTTCGAAGATTTTCTAGATTCTTTGACTTTTCCTCTATGTGGCACACAAGTTCTCTTCCCGGAACTCAAGCATTGTAAGCTTTCTATTTGACACTACAAATAGTTAGCATTTTCAGCTAGCATTTTGTTCCATCCCCTTTCTACCACCTTGGTAGAATACTCACATTGTCAACACCTAAGTTCATGCCCAAGCGCACAACTTTGTTTTGCTCTACACGTCTTGGTTACTCTCGGGATCTCTACACTCTGCCACACTGTGCAATGGACTGTATCCTCCTTGACAAAGCAAACTTGTAGCTCTAGAGTGGTGAATTTCTCTAACTACATTTTACTTTGTTTCTTGCTTATTGTTGCATTTTGCACTATTTTTTTCTTTATTTACTTTCAAGTATTACTTCACATTTTCATTCCTATTCTCAAAACTATAAGTTGCAAAAGGCTATATAGACATTGATTAAGTCCTTGTCTAATCGACTAGACTATTTAGGGTGCCTCGTATCTGCTCACACCTAGCATGGCCCTCCCATAGATATGGGGTCAAAACTGTCATGCCCGCTGACCCCTCAGTATTTTCCAACCGTCGACATTTTTGATCACTACACCTATGGCCAATGCTCCTAATTACCAGATACATGTGGGAGAGTGGGGGGTTTGGTTTAGAGAAGGAGCACAGGAGTTCCTACAATACCTCCTCAAACACTTCAGTGTGATTGTTTGGTCATACCTAGAGGATGAAGAGGTGGCCATCATAACAGAAGCCATATTGCCTAGGGCAAGTCAGGGAATTCTAAGGTTTCTGATAGATGGGGCAATCATGAGCAGGTAGGGAGAAGGATCCAGTCAATGCCCAACATGGTTAAGGCATTTGGCCTGGATCTGGGATATGCTAGAATACAGCTGCTACCATTTTTACAACATATTTTTTATCATACATTATATGGTAACATGCTTCCAAAACCCACCAAGAACTATTTACTGTGCTAGCGGGTGAGTTTTGTAGCCTTGTTCCGTTGTGTTGAATCGATGCTAGTCATATTGGCCAAATGCTAATGGTCTATTTTTGTTACCAGGTTCTAGATCAACAAGGATAGGGTTCATGACCAACCAGGCCTGCTAACTACAACATGTATAGCCCTACAGGAGTTCTCTTCTACTGAGAACCTACGCACGGGTGTGATTGGTCAATGCAGGAGTGAATACCACACCTACCCATACCTATTCCATATTCCCTATGGTCAATGCAAGGAGCTTGGTTGGTTGGATGAGGATTGGGCAGAATCCTTCAAACTGATCACCATTGATCAAGTTCTAGTTAGTCTTCTATCATTCCTGCTACCATATAGACATGGTAGGCCAAAAAATAAGTGTTGCATGCTTAAATGTTTTTGTAATATTTTGATTTTCTACATTTTTATGCTAAACTTTTCTTGTGAAAACTGTTATAGGGGTGAAGAAGCATCAGGAGGTAACGGTGGTAACCACCGAGAAACAAGGGACAAACATCTACTTCAGGTATGGAGAAGTAGATGCAAGCCAACTGTAGATAAATGGTGTGGCTTCAAACTCTTTCATTCAGAATATCTAAAAGGCTAGGCTTATGGATCTATTCCTGGCCCCGAATCTGAGCATTCCAACCATCAAGATGCTCTCCCTGGTCAACTCCTTTTCCGACAAGATGGGCCACTTCCGTATGTGCATACAGGGCATACGGGTGGTCATTGAAGTCAATGAAGAACTGTTTGCCGACCTATTTGGTGTCCCTACTAATGGTGTGCTTATAGGGTCGAAGGGAAAGAAGGATTTAATCCTTTAGAAGAAGGACATTCCAGAGTGGTTAGGGATTGCCAAGGAGCGAAAGGGGCTCCCCATGGAGAAGCTCAAAGTAGGACCTTCCAAGGAGGTTTACCCTATCTTCTATGCTTGTGCATTCCCCTAGCTACTTACCCAAGGGAAGATCTTGGGGATTGAGCAGGCCTGGATAATGCATAAGGACATGGAAGAATGGGCCCGCTACAACTAGGCCAGGTTTCTATGTAAAGGCTTACAAACCAAAATCTTGGGGCTTCATAAGAAATTGGAGTTCCATTCCAATATACATTCTACCTTTTACATAGCCTATCTAAGGCATTTTGTGGAGTTTTTGGTGGTTCAAGAGAATGGACCCTGGGTCATGCGAAATCACAACTAGATTTCTAGACAGTGGATCCACCAGATCCTCTGAACCATTCGAGCCCAAGATCCCCTAGAGATAATTGGGGAGTCATTGTCAGTGATGACTAAGGATTGAGTGGCCCATAACTTTCATGGCCAAGATAGCATAGGGGAGAAACCTCCTGCTGTAGAAGGTAGCATGTCACAGTGGGAACATCTCATAGACGAGACTATGGCCAAAACGTTGCAGTAGAAGAGGCCTCATCTAGCTAAGGAAACCCTTCACACAAAGGAAGAGGAGGGGCGAAGACTGTGGCTTAAACTGTAGAGGACACAACCCGGCATTGGTAAGTGATTTTTTTAATGCCTACCTTGTTATTGTCCGCCGCGCTATGATACGCTAGGCAGTGTAGCATAGCGTAGCACCTGGTTTCAACTAACTTGTTTAGGGCTAATGCAAACATGTTTCTTGACTCGCAAAGGAAGAAGAAGAAGAAGAAGAAGGAAACGAAGAGGTGTTGGCCCTTAAGATAGGGGTTACAAATAAATATTTGGAAGCCCTAGTCTTAGAAGAAAGGACCCCGATCAAGAAGGGAGCTCCTGTCGCTAAGGCAGGGGCTCTTGTTATTAGGGAGAATCCTCCTACTGACGAAGAGGAGTCTCCCTTGATTAAAAAAGATGCTGATCTCCTAAAAGGAAAGGCACCAGCACATGAAGAGGAGGTCCATACAGGCTTGTCAGGGAATTCTGCGAAGGCTATCATCCTCATTTTGCATCAGTAGGAACATGGACCGTAATTGAACACTGGTGAGTTCGACAACATGTTTGCCTTGTCACAACCCATTTCATCCATTTCTAACATGTTTATTTATGTGATAGGTGCCACTATTGATGCTATAAGACCTCCTCCGACTCATGTGGAATCATGGGCTGAGATCCCTAATAAGTTTATGTTTATGCAGGGAATCGTCGACAACATGATCAGCTGCCTTCAGCAGGTGGACCCTAATGTGGGTAAGTAGTAGTGTTAGGTGCTCTCATGTTGCTACACTAGAGTTTTAGACTTTATTAACTCTTCTATGCTAACACGATTGCTACACTCCTTATGTCATGGTAACCTCTTAGCTCAAATGGGATACTACATGGCCTTTGAAAGTGGGTGTCATGCCTAGATTTCCACCTAAAGTGACCGAGGTGCCTCGTCATGCATACGACGAGGCTTGCAAATGCGCTTCGCACTCGGCACGCTCCTTGTGGGAGTATAAGCATGTCAACAAGGACCTATTCAAGAGGGTCCAAAAAGCTGAGCAAAGGGAGGTTGACCTAAGCATTGAGGTGGAGGATCTCAAGTCGAGGAATGAATTCCTCATAGTCCATGACAATAATAATGACTGCCACATAGTTGTAATAGACTACGGTAGATTTTTGATAGTCGCACGTCAGAACGTTGAAGCCACCCACAAAATAATAGAACAGTAGATGAAAATGGACTTATTAGCCCAGAAGTGTCAAGATTTGAAAGATTTCAGCACCAAGGTTTATGAATGGGGGTAGTCCCAGAAAAACCAAAAACATATGTATAAACTAAAAAATGCCACCCATCGTAAATTGTACAGGGACACTATTGTGGAGGCGTTTACGTATAAAGCATTCATTAATGCCATTGACGCTTCTAAGGCCTATGCCAAGTTCAAAGAGTAGGTGAAGGTTATGAAATCTCCTAACTGGAAAGTGGACCTTCCCACAGGGGAGACCACAACCATCTCCTTTTCTCCAGGACCACCAAGGTGGACAACCACTAAAAGGGAGAGATTTGTTGTGGACACTGATCCAAGAAATAGGCATTGGATGGATATCACTGCTAAGGAGGTCTAGTGCCATCTCAGGCTTGGTTTGGGCCGGATACCCTTTGAGATGGATGCAGGCCCTTCTTAGGTTAGTTTCTTTCTATTGTATTAATTCTTATGCTCTGTTGTAGCTTGCATGCATTGCTTTAGCTGAACACTTCATTCCTATGATGCAGACTCCAGATGAGGGTGTGAGGCCTATGGAGGGAGGGAATGAAAAATTGGCAAAGGACAATGTACAGGAAGGTGATGCAAATGAAAATGATGTGGGAATGAATGATGAATATGATGCAAATAAGAACAACCCATGATAGCATGGGATTTTTTTTGAAATTTTGAATTTTTTAAAAAAATTTGCAAACATTATCCAGAAGGAAAAGGGTTTGAATAAAGAAGATAATTTCGGAAAAGAAAATGATTCTGCGTTAACTTGTGCATTATCTACATGTTATGTTTTGTGTAAAAATTTTCATGCTTTCATATGCTATTTTTAGGCTATTTTAGGCCATTGCTCATTTTAGGCCATTTTGGGCCATTGCTAGTTTTAGGCCATTGCTAGTTTTAGGCCATTTCGGGCCTTAGGAGGACATTGCTATTTTTAGGTTATTTTGGGCCATTGCGTAGCATAGTTTTAGGCCATTTCAGGCCATTTCATAGCATGCCAAAAGGATGGTATATTAACAAAGAAAAAGGCAATGAATGTACAAGGGATGGAGACTAGGTAGGAAGTAGTAAGGTTGCTACGCTATGCATAGATGCTTCTTGATCCAGTGTTGGTTGAGTGAAATGTAAGGCCAAGGCACTTTTCCAGGGCCTTCATTTGCATTGTTGTCCCTCACTTGGAAGGGCAACTCATCCCACGTGCTTTCATTTTGGTAACTAGCTTGTTGAGCCGATTCCTCCACTGGATGGTTAATGTGTGCGTAAGTAGGAACTTCATTCTCAAAGGTTACAATATCTAAGCCCTGCTCAATGTCTATGTTGTTAATTGCCTGCACTACTACTTCATCAACATGGATCACAACCTCCCTGTCTACGTATGGTAGATGGATTTCCTAGTGTATGGATGAGGAGATAGCCCTAAGCTACGCTAACCATGACCTTCCCAAGATCAGGTTAAACCTAGGCATTTCCTTGACCATGATGAACATCACGTTTGTGGGGAACTGGTCCCCTTCCATGAAGTCTATGTGAACCATGCCTTTCATCACGACTTGCGCCCCATTGAATGACCTCAGGCATGATGTCACTATGGGTTTGATCTGGTCAACCAAGTCCAACTTATCCACAATAGGAAAGGGGATGATGTTTGTGGTAGCCCCATCATCAACGTGCACCCTTCGAACCTGATGTTGGCCAACCTGAATTGTGATGAAAAGGGAGGATTGCAATCACCTAACCTCTTTCAAGATCTTCCCTAATGGATTCATTGCTGAAAGTCAATTGAGACAATTTTGGCTCTACAGGTGTAGAGGGAAGCATGATCGAGTGGATCACTTCCTCTTCCATTGGCATATCTTTGTTGATCAGAATTGTTGTCAACATGCAGATCAGAGCCTTGCAGTGTGAGATAGACATCATGATTAGGTTGTACAATCTCAGTGTAGTGTTTTTTTGTTTTAGAGCTTGTTTGACCTAAGTGAAGGAATCTAAGAGGTCTTGACCATCCCCCCCCCTATTTAATGCTTTCCTCATCTTCTATTCATCCCAGAACATAAAATTTTCAAGAAGGGGTGACTTTGAATCTAGGCCCAGACCCTTTTTGGTAGGGCAGCATGGACTGTGCGATTATAGCAACGTTCATCTTTGGTAACGAGGGCATAGACATAGGGGATGGAGACGTAGGCTTGGAAATACCAAGGGTAGTACTTCCTCTTGATGTCTCACCTACAAAATGTACTTCCCATTTTTTAGGATGAGAAGGTTGTTCAGTTGTCTTGCATAGGGCAGGAGCTGTTGAAAGGAGCTAACGGTGTTAGCGCATGGGGTCGTGCAGTTTCGCTAACAGGTGGCATGGAGATGGATGCTCGGGGAGGGACTCTCAGAATGAATAGCTATTGTGAGCTTCGATCAGCCACTGGTGGTGCTGGTGCACTACGCTAAGGCACACAGACCATGAATGGCTGCTGGGGTGGCCTAGGATCACTGTCTATACCAATGGCATTGATGATGTAACCAACATTATTGTCATTGAGGGGGTCTGTGTAGACATCCATAGATTGGTTATCATGGCACACTGGGTTGCTTTCATTCAACACCAATTTTCCCTGATCGATCAATCTCTGGATGTTATCCTACAATGCCAGACAGTAATTTGTATTGTGATCACACTGTTGGTGATAGTCACAAAACCTATCCAATCTGAAATCCTTAGGAACTAGGGGCTCATTGGGCAAGGCCAAGGAGGGGTTCCTAAGGATATCACAGTAGCGTAGATGTCTCCTGATTGATTCTTTTGACATCTGCTTATGTTGGATGTTCCCCGCTGCCAATAGCTACTTTAAAAGTTCTGAAGGCTTGAGAGGCAGTGGGGTGTATTCTGAGCGATATTTGTGCTCAAAGTTTGGTTTGGGTTGTGCAGATGTCTCAGGTGTAGGAACTAGAGGTTGCGATGTGTTGCCCTACTTGGGCATGTGGTTAGTTGGAGGTACAACCAATTTCTTGTTATTCTTACTACCATTTTTTCTAGGTTTGGGCTTGGCCTCGATTGCCACAGTGGCCACTATGGTTGTTGGGGCCTTACCTTTATCTTTCTTTGCAAAGGTGTTTTTGTAAGTGATGTAGGCCAGGACTTTTCTTGCCTTGGCCATGTCTTGTATACTCTTAGTCTAAGCGAAGGCTTAACTGAGAGTGCGAGGGATGAGGTAGTATAGTTTATACTTGATAAAGTTATTCACTGCACTCTTAAAGATGGCCAGCAAGTGGGCCTTCATGATGGGTTCGACAATTTCGTTGAGTGTTGCGCTCCAATATTGGATGAATTTTTGGACTAGTTCTAGAGGATCCTGCTTCACACTCATCAACTGGTTCAGCATGGTTTCTGGCTTTAAGTTATACTTGAAGCACATAATGAACTAGGTCAGAAGCTCTTCTAGAGTTGAAATGGATGAGCACGACAGTGTGTGGTACCAATCCAAGGCTCTCCCAACTAGGGACATGGCAAAGACATGAATAATTGTGTTCAGGAATTGTTGTAGTAGGAGAGACTCAGACCTAAAGGTAACAAGATGTGCATTGGGATCCCCCTCCCCGTTGTACTTTATGAAGTGGGGAAGAGACATCTCTAGAGGTAACGTCAGTGCAGGGATTGCAGAGCTGATGGGTTCACCCTGGTAAAAGTCCAAGACTTGTACTGTGTCAAACATGATAGCCTTGAGGCATTTGATTTTCTCAGTGAGGGTCTGGATGAGTTGGAACACTTAGTCTAGACCCTACGACGTTGTGGATGGTTGGGGAACTGCTAAGGCAGTTTCCATCTGTGGAATGTTAGGGGTGGCAACATGACCCATCGGCGGTACCATTGGGATAGCCCCCATGAACAGGGTTGTTTGCATTGTCCACCACCCAGTAGGTGGTGCTGTTGGAGTAGCAACCACAGGTTGAGCCGTCAAATAGACCACTTGTATCACCATCGGAATAGACCATAGCCTCATGTTGGGTTGTACCATTTGCAGGGTTTGGTAGGTTTGAGGGTGAACATAATGAGACATTTGTGATAGTTGTGGAATAGGAGAAGAAGTGAATGGGGTCCACCATGTGGACAGGCCCAGGCCTGCCATGGTTGGTGGGATAGACACAAACGTAGGAATTGAAACAAAAGTTGCGTATGATTGTGAAGTTGGTACAGTATGAATATATGGCAAGGTAGTCGTGATCAGTGTGTGATGCTCTACATGAATGGGGTAATGAATAATTTGTGGAGGCATAGTTGTTGCAAATGAAATAAGGGAATAAGGGTGTTGATATGTCAAGAAGGTGACATGCCTACCCATTGTGGTTGTATTTGTAGGCTACAAGAGCATAGACATGATCAAAAAATGAGCAGTGATAGATAACATATTGGCCCAGAAGGACTAGGTAGGATGGATAGAAATGGGATTGGTTTGACGTCCCTCTTTGGATTCAAAATCGAGTTCCTCCTATCCATCCTGGAAAGCATCATCTTGATTGGATGCTATCTCCTATTGCTCCCTAAGCCTAGCCAACTGGATTAGCTAGTCTAGAAGCCTTTGGTTTGCCTATGTCAAAGGGATGGAAGCGCTAGGAGTTGGAAAAAACTCCTTCCCGTCGTAGTAAGCGAACGCGAAGCTACGTTTGCCCTTGAATTCATGTACATCCAAAGGCAAGTTTTCCTGAACCTTTGCACAGAGGAAGTTATAGTTCTTATGTTGCTCGGCCAAACCCTCAGGTCCCCAGTTTTGGATCCTGAGGGATCGACGTATTTCAAACATTGGGTTCAGTGATTTTTCAGCACCAATGATGCCTTGAACCGTAATGGGAACCTCTACATTGAAGGTATTAGTAGCGGTAGTTGTGGAAGCCATTGTTAATTTAAACAGTTTTGCAAATAGAAAAGGCAAAGAAATAGGAAGGCTAAACAGTTTTGCTAAGGAGAAAAAACAAAGGAATTGGGAGTAATCAAAAAGGCTTTATGTCTTACCAAGCTCTTGAGGAACCGTCAAGGAGAGCGACCTATACCACACGGCGCATAGACAACCGCAAAAGGGTGTCACGTTTATGCTAGTGCACGATAGGGTATAGAACATGTGCAAGACTACCATAAGATAGGAAAGTCAGCTAGCAATCGGGGGCTTTATGTCCTGTAGGAATCCCGAGGAACTGTCGAGGTGACTGATCTACACTGCATGATGCATAAACAACCACATATGGGTTTCAAGTTTATGCTAATGCTTATTAGGGTGTAGAAGGCTTACAGGACTACCATGACATGCAGAAAAGGCATCAAAGTGCCCTCCTTCTAGCGCCAAAAAACTATAGCAACCAAAAACATCAACAACTAGAAAATGCCAAGAGGTCATCGGCCATTGATAATCTCAACCCCGTTTCCATGGGAGGGTTGTGCTTGGTGGAATGAAAATGGGGCACCCTGAATGATCTAGTCAATCAAACAGGGACTTACTCAGTGTTAATATAACCTTTTGCAATGTGTGATTTAAAAATAAAACTAATAGCGTGAAGTAATTCTTAGATGTAAAAGAGGCAAAATATAGTGTAAGATGCAATAATAAGTAGGAGACAAAGTAAAATGTAGTTATAAAAATGCACTACTACAAAGTTATGACTTTGTTCTATCAAGATGGATACGGTCGGTTGCACAGCGCTACGAAGTGTAGAGATCCTGAGGGTAACCAAGACCTGTAGAGAAAGATAGCTATGTGCTTGGACGCAGGCTCAGTCATTAACAATGTGAAATGCTACCAAGATGATAGAAAAGAGCAAAAAAAATGCCAGCTTAGAGTGCTAACTATTTAGAATGTTAAACAGAAAGCTTATAATGCTCAAGATTACAATGCTAACTTTTTTCTTGTCAACCAACAAAATTGTTAACCAACCATATTGCTCAGAGAACCGAGACCCTTTTTCTGCCAAAAGAGCCAACCTTTTAAGCATTGCTCATTGGGGTATTTATAGGACCAAGGGCACGCGAAAGATGTGGTTTGGACATCACATGCTTTGAGCTTATGCTGCACGTGCCTTCATAACCGTTGGGTGAGCCTAATTACAAACCTGCCACGTTGTAATTGCACTATTAGAGCAATGGTGCAATTAGGTGAGGTTCATTGATGTCGCGTAACCACTTTCCACTTAGTTATGCTTTGTAGTGTAGCATGTTTGGCATGGCATGGAATCTTGTCACATTGTGCTACACTATGCAACGTAGCATAGCATAATTGCCAGTTCGAAGCAAAAATTTGTGTTGTGTCTTGCTGCATGCATTGGAAACCTTTGCAGTGTTGTGACTTCTGGTTGTAGATTTGCTACGCTACGTAGCGTATCATAGTGTAGCAGCTATCCTTAGTTGCAAAACTTCATCTATCTACAAACTTTTCTTTTTTCACTACGAAGCTTGTGAACTTGCTGATTCTGCTCTTTAAGATGCCTTCTGTCACTTTCGCAGAATTTCTATGCCTCACTGCGCCATGTAGCTTAGCATAGCATAGCAGCAAACATGACCTATTTTTGCCAAGTTCTCCGCTTTCTGATGGAAGGAGACATTGCTAAAGGACTTGAAGTCAAGAAAGGGGATTAACCGTCCAGCTTTTGCTGCACTGTGGTATGCTGCATGGCATAGCATAGCGTAGCAGTATGCTCCTACAACCATCTTCTAAAGTTTGCTACACTACATAGCATAGAATAGCATAGCAAAAATCCTTGACTTAGAAAAATTGTTGAAGAGTTTCGTGTGTTCTGAGTAGTACTAGCAGTTCTACACACCACTCCTAAGTGTGTTGTTAACTGGATGAACTACTCAGGTGGGCAGGCTAGAGAATCCGTTTAGCCTATTAACACCTAGGGTAGAAAAACTTTCTAAACTGGATAGTCTAAACTTTAGAGCATACATCTCCTAAAGAACTCCCATAATGCTATGCAAATTACAAAGACTTGGTGAAGCAAGCATGTCTTCGAATTTTGGGGTGTTTCAATGTCTCCCTATTTCAAATGCTACAAAGCCAAGCATCTTACCTGTCATTAGCATGGTCATTGGCCATTTTGGACTTAATGGTTATATCATCCACATAATTATAAGAAAACCTAGCATGTAATTGCTAAATATATAGGTCATGACTCATTGATAGGTTTCTCATACATTCTTAAGACCAAAGGGCATCATGGTATAGCAAAAGG
This sequence comes from Gnetum montanum, assembly GCA_015680685.1. NCBI lineage: Eukaryota > Viridiplantae > Streptophyta > Gnetopsida > Gnetales > Gnetaceae > Gnetum > Gnetum montanum. The sequence continues at coordinate 140,658 of MNCI01001687.1, read as the reverse complement.
TACACAAGGGATCATGAAGATCATGCTAAGTTGATGCTCTGGGTTGATCCTAATCTAAATATATCCCAAGAATTCATCCATAAAGGAAAAAAAGGCATGTCTAGTTGTACTATTGATAAGTTAATCAATATTAGGCAAAAGAAAGTCATCTTTAATAGTCACTTTATTTAGGTCTCAGAAATTGATGCAAATATAGATAGTCCCATTTTTCTTAGGGACTACCACTATGTTGGACACCCATTCTACATACTTGACAATCCTAATGGAACCAACTCGGTAGAGCTTTGAGATTTCATCACGAAATGCCAAGGCCAAATTAGGTCTAATCTTGTGAATATTTTACTTAACTGATCTAATGCCAAGATCAAGTATGATGTTGTGCTAGACTAAGCATGGGTCTAGGCTTGGCATATGTTCATATGACCAAGCAAAGATCTTAATGTTTCTTTATAGGACTTTGGTGATGAGCATGTTGAGGTTCTAATGAAAAACTTAGTTTAAGAGTTTTCTCCTCACCACTATGTGTTGTGACAAGAACCTGAACTAGAGAGTCTTCAGTTATGTCGCTTGCCTCTAAGTTAATGGTTCTAACTAGGTTTTCAAGCCATTCTAGAATGTTTTCTATTGAGGCTATGTGGTCAACAAGACTCTCAAGCTCAAGATCTAGTCAATAAAGGTTGATATACCATTGTACATCACCATGAAGCCCACTTAGGATCAAAGGTAGATTTATTTTCTCTCAAGTGCTCATACTTTAGTCTTGCATGTTAACCATAAGCATATGAAGTGGCACCTAGGTAAAAGTAAATAAATAATGCTAAAATGCTATAAAATTATGCAAATACATGCTAATCTACTATAAGCAAGGTCATTCAAGACTACAAGATAAGCAAACAAAGTGCAATAAGGGCCAAATAAAGGGAAGTATGAGAAATATGGCTAGAAATGGTCAACAAGGATCACAATTTTTCTAGTTTTAAGCCTTAGGAGGCCATGATGTTAGCTTAGCATCTTGATGGACTATAATGCTAGTTTAAGGTCTTAGAGGGCCATTGTCACATGGTGTTAAATTATGGTCAAGGAAGGTCAAACCCCAGTATTTGATACGAATAAAAGGCTAAATAAATATTAACAAGGCTATAATATGGCAAATAAAGCAAATATAAGACTTTATAAAGATGACAAGAAGATCAAGAAGGTCAACAGCACAACACAAGGCCAAAAACAAGTTGAAACATCATGTAATAACATCAAATCAAGCAAAACAGGCTAAAAGGGGCTAAATTTTGCTAGGTTTAGGCCTTAGTGAGCCATGGTATAGGGCTATAAGGCTATTAGATGAGTTTGGTCATTAGTCAAGGCTATTTCTAGGCTATTTGGATATGAAAATTAAGAGTTTTAAAGCTTCAACCTTGGGCCCACCCTATTTCCATGTTGGCTAGCATGGAAGAAGAGACCCTCTATGTTGAAGTAAAGGAAAGTAGGTCTTGAGGCCTTCGAAGATCCAAAGTTAAGGTCCTAAGGCCTCCCAAAGGTAGCGCAAAGATAGATCTATCAAAATTGGGCACTTTGGAGGTAAGTAAAGGTCAAAAATTAGCTTTTACAACCTTATCCCCTTGTTTCCACATAGTCCACATTGGAAGATATGGGATTCAGCATGGATAATCAAAGCCTTGACCAAAATATGATCAAACAGGTAGTTGAAACCTAGATTTGAAAGTTGTGCATCCTCTAGCTTCATTTTGAGACCATTTGAATTAGTTTTGGATGTCAAAACATGTTGAGATAGCTTTCCCCCTTCTTATCATGCTAAGAATACCATCCTTAGAATGGAAGAATGGGGGACACTTGTTTAGTGATTTTAGAATGGCTTGAGAGCATGTTAACCAACTTCATAGGCTCCTAAGGCTATAGAGCATGATTCTGCAAGTTTCTAGCTAATTTTGGTCATGTTTGGAGGTCATTCAAGGGTACCTAAAGTCCCACATGTAGCGACCAAAAATGTCGATGGCTGGAAAACACTGGGGAATCGGCGGGTGTGACAAATCCGATCCCGTATCCATGGGAGGGCCGTACTAGGTGTGTTCAGATATGGGGTGCCCTGAACGGTCTAGTCGATCAAATAGGGACTTACATCAATGTCAATATAGCCTTTTGGAACTTAAATAATGCAAAATGCGAGATAATGCTTGAAAGTAAATGAAGAAGGAGAGAAACTGTAATAAATACGACAGTAATACGAAGTAATGCTTGAATGTGAATAAAACAAAAAATGATATGAAATGAGACAACAAGTAAGAAATGAAGTAAAGTGTAGTTAGAAACATTCACCACTCCAAAGTTACAAAATCGCTCGGTCAGGATGGATACAATCAGTTGCACAGTGTGACCGAGTGTAGAAATCTCGAGAGTAACCAAGGCGTGTCGAGTAAAAAAGAGCTATGCGCTTGGACGTGGGCTTGGCCACAAACAATGTGGGGTTCTACCAAGGTGATAGAATGGAGACGGGACCCCACACTAGTTGAGAGAGAAGCTCACATTTTACAGTGTTAAACAGACTTTGATGTTACAATGCTAGAAAGCGGAGGAGTCTTTGTTTCAGAATTCCAAAATTTTCACCCCTTGGAAGCTATTTGTTTCAAGAAAGATGTCAATTCTTTTGAAATTTTCAACCTTTTAAAATTGTAGAACTTTTGCATGCTACTTGCTAAGGTATTTATAGGATCTAGAGCATGCGAAAGGGGTTGTTTGAATGCTACGTGCCTCGGGCCTTTGTTGTCTTGCTAGTGCTACTCGTACCATTTGTGACCATTGGACCTACAAGACCATTGCGATGTGAACCTGTATGTAATAACTACAATCCTACTACACCATAATTATGTCATCAACATCTGGACCTGTGTGCCAACAGTCTGATTAGGTGGAGTGCATTAATGTTTCTCAACCACCTCCATGCCTTGTTGTGCTTTGCAACATAGCATGTTTGTTGTAGCATAGCACTTTGTCATGCGCTCCACTACATGTATGTTGCTATGCTACGCTACGTAGTGTAGCAACTAGCCTTAGTCATGAAAGTTTTGCTAATTTGCAAACTTCCATCTCCTACAATGCAAGTCTCACGAACTCCGTTGATCCTTCCCTTTGAGCTTCCTTCTGTCCCTTCCACAAGATTACTATGCCTCACTGCACCATAGCGTAGTATCAAACATGGTCCGCTACTTCCTGACAGAAAGGGACATCATCGTAGAACTTGAAATTGGGTGGGGGAAGTGGTAATTAAGTCATCGCCATGCTACGCTACGTAGCATAGCATAGCGTATTACTGTGTTCTACCATTGTTTTTTGAAGCTTGCTACACTATGAGACGTAGTGTAGCATAGAAGACTTCGTCACTTAGAAACTTGTCAAACTATTTTTTACACATCCGGACTGCTACAGCCAACTCTGTGTGTCGTTTTCGAGTAAGTTGTCGGCTTGGCAGGCTACTTTGATGGACAAGTAGGATGACATAGAACCTGTCCATGCCTAAAGTAGAAAATTTTCCAAACTGGCTAAGCCTGAACTTAGAACATTCTCCTCCTAATGAACTACCATAGTGTTGCATAGACCGTAAGGGCCTGGTAAGGCAAGGATGACTATGCATTTTTTTAAGGTGTCTCATTGGCCCCTCTTTGTTGACGTCTGGAGAATAGGCTCGATGGACGTTGGCAAAGAATATGAAACACCGCAGCAGAAGAAATACTAAGGTTGTCTCTTGGTGAGTGCTAAGACATTGCTTGGCCACACTTGAGAGTGTTTCATTGATTTTACAGAGGTTAGGGCAGAGAGGAGAGATGATGTTTAGTCGAGTCCCTTGTCAAAGTGCTTTGAGGGGCTCGTTTGCATTTTCATCTTTGGCTGGCACTGTTCTTCAACCTCTTGTAGGATAGGTGCTTCCTTCGTAGGATGAGTTGTGTTACATTCGTGAACAATTCTGACCTACCTACGGACACCTTCCATACAGTGATTTGTGTTACACACGTGCTAGATTCTGCACTCTCAAGTAGCCATGTTAGTCGAGGCACTCGCTTCACGGCGTTGTAGCATTTGCTACTATAGCCAGAGGTGCCTCCAGGCTCATAGGTCTTGTTGGCTACTAGCATTGTTGTTATTCTTGGGCACTATCACTAGTGTGAGATGCACAAAGCTAGAAGGCCAACAGTCACCTCGGCAATGCTGGCGTGGAGGAGCTAGCCTCCAAGGCGCTGGGGGTTGTTGTGGGTGCAGACGCACTGGAATCCCCACCAAAAGGATTCGTGCTCAGTTTTAGCTATGGGATCAGCCACCACATAACTAAACGTTGCACAAGCCAAAACATTGGTGTGGGACCGAAGAGCAACAATATTGCGGCTAGGCCACAATACTGCCAGCACTCCAGATGCGAGAGCTAGCACATGAACTATCATCAGGGTGGTGGGCCGTGCCGACGGTAGGTTTGAAGGACCAATGTGACACCACACGATGTCTTCAAAGGATCAAAATGATGCCAAGGGTGGCAACACCATGTATGCTCTAGACCATGTTCTCATTGCATCATGCACTTCATCCTGGAGCCATGATGTCCCACCCACTTGTTAGCATTGTGCCCATTAGTTTGATGTATATCTGGTGCTGGTGCATGCTGGGGATGCGATGCAAATCCAGTTTAAGGTCTTGGTAGACCATGTGCTGGTTTAAGGTCTCAGCGGACCATCGTGCTGGTTTATGATCCCAATAGACCGTACACGCTAGTTTATCATCGTAGCAGACGTGCAATGCCAATTTATAGTCCTAGTGGACTAAGAGTGCCAATTTTACATTGTAGTGGACGGCTACTGCCAGTTTAACATGGTAGTGGGCATTTCTTGATGCTACTAGTTTATCGTCATTGCAGACGCTACCTGGTGCAACTGCCAGTTTACCATCATAGCAGATAGTGCTCGATGTTGCTAGTTTATTGTCATTGCAGATGCTGCTTGTTGTTGCTATAGTGCCGTAGACGTAGTATGGCTTAAGGTACAAGTGGTTCATCGGGTTGGCAAACTCGTTGCCATCCATGTTCACCAATTTGAAGGCTCCATTTCCAAAGGCTTTAGTGACCACATAAGGACCTTCCTAGTTGGCTGCGAACTTGCTCACGTGCTCATGGATGACCTTGAGGACTAGGTCCCCTTTCTACATTAGTTGTTGATGCAGGTCTATACAATGCTTCTACTACTATTTGCTCTGGTAGTGATCGATTCGTCTAAGCATCTACACGCATTCCTCTTTGACTGAGTCGAGGTCGATGGTTTGCAATTCATTGTTCTAGGCTTCATTCATGATGTTAGATAGGATCATCCTAAGTGAAGGTACCTGCAACTCAAGAGGCAATACTGCTTTAGATCCATAAACAAGACTGTAAGGGGTCTTACTTGTTGCAGTTTGGCGCGTCGTCCGGTAGGCCCAGAGGACATAGAGTATTTGCTCGTGCCACCACCTCTTGCTGTTGTTGAGCATCCGCTTCAAAAAGTTGATGATGGACTTATTTTTAGTCTGCAGCTACCCGTTTGCCTACGGATAATAAGGGGAAGAAAATGATTGTTTAACGCCTAGATTGCAATAGAAGGTTTGGGTTTCCATACTGTTGAATTGTGGCCCATTGTCAGTCACAATGGTCATTGGAAGCCCAAACCTAGTTACTATGTTTTCAAGGATGAAATGGAAGATTTTCTGGAATGTTGTCTTCCTCAGGGGAATAGCCTTGAACCACTTGGTAAAATACTCCGTGGTAGTGATAATGAAACTATGCCCTGTGTAGGACTTAGGTGTGATAGGCCCTATGAGGTCTACTCCCCATCATTGGAAGGACCATGTGATCTGCGTTGGGTGTAGATCTGTAGGTGCTATGTGTATGAGATTTGTGAATCTTTGGCATGTGTCACACATCTTGACTTTCGACAAGCATTCACGTTCCATGTAGGGCCAATAGTACCCTAGGCATCTGATTTTGGTAGCCATAGCATTGGGTGCTATGTGTTCACCGCACAGCCCTTCATGAACCTCATTAACTACCTTTTGTGCCTGCTCGCCACCAACACATGCCAGCAATATCCCATCATAGGATCGTCGGCATAGGGCATCATTTCCCATGAGCATGTATTTCCGAGCACACTTATGGATTGCATCTCTCTGAGCTGATGTCAATCCTCCTGGGAGTTTGCCATGCTGTAGATAAGCTTTAATGTTATTGTACCACTCTGGGGTATCCATAGCGTCAACAAAGGTCACGTTTTTCACCTGAGTGATAGGCTCTACACATTCTATGATTACGGTTAGCAGGTTTACCAAAGAATGTGATGGGATGTTTAACGTGATCTTCTGCAAAGGAATGGATTCTACCCACTTCGTGAAATACTCAGTAGCGGTGATTATGAAGCTATGACCTGCGGAATATTTCAGTGTGATAGGCCCTATAATGTCTAGTCCCCATCGTTGAAAGGGCTATGTGATCTGAGTCGTGTGTAATTCTATAGGTGACACATGTATAAGGTTTGCATAATGCTGACACGTGTCACACGTTTTAACCTTTGTAAGATAATATTTTTCCATGTACAACCAATAATACCCTAAGCAATGGATTTTAGAAGCCATGGCTCGTGGTGCTACGTGTCCTCTACATAATCCTTCGTGAACCTCATCAACTATACGTTGTGCTTGTTCTTTGTTAATGCAGGTAAGCAGCACTCCATCAAAAGAGCATCTACAGAGGGTACTATGTCTTATGATGACGTACTGCCTAGCCCACTTGCGAATTGCATTTTTCTACATGCGTGTTAACTCATGTGGTGATTCACCATGCAAGAGGTAAGTCATAATGTTGTCGTACCACTCTGGCATTCTATCCTCAAGTAGAGAAGATATTTGCGTCACCTAAATGATAGGATCTGTACAATCTATTATTAATGTGGGACAAGTGTCGAATAGGTGTGACAGCACGTTTAAAGCTAATGTAGCCAGTGCATCGACTAGTGTGTTTTCGTTTTGGGGCACGTCTTGGGCATCGATAGTTATGAACTACTTCAGAAGATCTTTAGTCATATCACAGTAGGGCTGTAAATGTACAGCCTTGCAGGCATAGACTCCTATGATTTGATTTATAACAAGTATCGAATTGCCCCTAATTGCCAGGTGTTGAACATCAAGCTCTCTGGCCGTTAACAATCCTTTGAGGAGCCACTCGTACTCTGCCATGTTGTTCGTACAGGGAAAGATCAATCGGTAAGCGTGAAGACGCACCTCCTCAGGTGATAGCTTAATGACTATGGCGACACTGCCACCTCTAACGGTTAAAGCTCTGTCAAAGTATAACGTTGCTTCAGGGCCTGTTGGGATAGGGCTTAGACTATGTACATGCTCATCTAAAAATTCAAGCTCTATGGTTACCTGACTATAAATAGGCAATGTTATTAATTGGTCAGCTATCGCTTGGCCTTTCGTGGAAGATTGACCAATGTAATGCAGATCAAATTCTGCCGTGATAGCTTTCCAATGAGCTATTTTAGTACTTCTGTACAGGTTATACATAATGGCCCTAAGGATATCATTTTTGCAGATTATGTTGACCTGGCTACGGAAGAGATAGTGTTTGCACTTTTTGAGCGTAAACACTAACACTAAGCAATTATGCTCTACTTCATTATACCTCATTTTATATGCACATAGAGGATGACTCAAGTAATAGATGGGTACTTCTGACCCATCATCCCTCTTTTGACAGAGTAATGCAATTAAGGCTACGTCTAAAGTCGCGAGGTAGATGTAAAACGGTTGATCCCTTTGCTGTGGGAAAACTATTGGCAAGCATTGAAGCTCTTGCTTCAAGCTATCAAACGCATGCTGACAATCATCTATCCATTTGAAATTAACCCCCTTTTTAAGCAAATGTTGCATAGGGTGTAATTTATCGGTTAATCTCGAGATGAACCACCTGATAAACTATAACCTCCCTTGCAATCTGCGTAATTGTTTGAGATTTGTAGGGGGTGTCAATTCAACAATGGCCTTGAATTTTTCAGGATCTACTCATATACTTGTTTCCGATACCATAAACCCCAGCATGTGTCCGGTTTTGACTCCAAACATGCACTTCTTTGGGTTGAGCTAGAGGTCGTATTTAGAACATCTCTTAAAGACTAATTCTAGATCCTCTGAATGATCCTCTGATTTTATAGACTTAACAACTATATCTTCAACATAGTCATTTCATCTCCCTAGGAGGTGATCACTAAAGATGTACGTCATAGCTTGTTGATACGTAGCTCTAGCATTTTTTAACCTAAAAGGCATCATGGTGTAACAAAAGGTCCCCTAAGGCATCATGAACGTCGTTGTCAGCTGGTGTTCTAGGTTGATGCGTATTTGATTATAGCCTGAGAAGCCATCCATGAAGGATAATAGCGCATGCCCAGCGGTTGTATCCACTAGTTGATCGATACTCGGTAATGGAAAATTATCCTTAATTGTAGCTTTGTTCAAGTCTCGGAAGTCTATGCATATGCGTATCCCTCTTGTCTTTTTTGGAACAACTAAAATGTTGGATACCTAGTCTGAGTAATCGACCACGCTAATAAAACCAGCCTGGTACAGTTTAGTGATCTCATCACGTACTGCTAGCATGACTTCTGGCTTAATTTTTTGTGCTTTCTGTTTAACTACTTTGATATGGGGATCTAGGATTATGTTATGTTGTATTAACCTTGAGTCTAGTTCTCGCATATCTTCGTATGACCGTGCGAACACCGTGATGTTGTTCTAGAGGACCTGTCTTATGTTGTCATGTGCCTTTTGGTCTAGTAAAGAACTAACCTTCAGAGTTTTAGTGTCACCTCTATGTGTAACCATAGAGACCTCGTTGAGGGGGTCTTCAGTTACATCTCCTGCTTCCAGATCTAGCGTGCGCATTGACTATTTTGGCCAGTCTAGAGATTTTTCTGACGTAGCTATGGTTGCGTGATCAAGGGTAAGGTTAGTTTCTACTAATGTGGGATCAAGTTGTCCAATAAGTTCCCCATGTGGGCCTATTAAAACTAGGAGCACAGATAAAGTTTCATCCATTTTTCAATTGTCCTGCAAAATTGCCAAATATGAAAGTAATTAGAAAGGTGCTAAGTTGGATGCTATAAGTATTTAATAAATAATTCTTGGTTTAGATTAAAAAGAAAAAGAATGTGATGTGACGTTTCTGAGCATGAGAAGCCAACTGAATTTTCAACATCGTGAACAGCCTGTAATTAATATGACCTGATTACAAGGAGATAAGATGCAGTAGTTTAGGGTCGTTTCGGACCGTAATGCATGCGATATCTGTCACAATTAAATCCTTGATTTTCAGGTTCCAGCTCATACTGACACTAGCATTTGGGCAAGTCTCGCTGAAATTGGGCATCAAGTTGGTTAATTTCACATATAAGTAGGCGGTTCTCCTTGAAAACAGGTTGTTGGCTACCATGAATTTGAATTCTCAGCTGTCACAGAGAGGAGGAAGAGCAAAAGATTATAGCGTGTTATTTGTGAAGGTGTGAAGACTACAAAAATGGCACCAAAAGTAAGAGGGAAGAATGCGAAATTGGCAAAGATCGACGAAGTACAAGGGAGCTTGCAGCGTGCTTCACAGGCCTTGGTCAAAGTGAGAGACGCTACGCCTCTAAATCAATAGGCCATCCTCTGCTTATTCATATTTCTTTTAATGATATGCCTCTTCTTTGCTGTATTTATTCTTTTAGCGTCATCTGCGTAAATTAGATTGTTAAAATGAGATTTTTTATAGTAGTATTGCATCTATCGTCGTTGTCTGGGACAAACCTTGTATTGTTACAAGGGTTTAGGCAATTTTGGCTATATAGCTAAAGTGTAATTTGTAAATTTTCTATAGTTTAAGCATGTGATTGGAATCTAGATGATAATGTGTTTATTTTCTTTTGTATAGTATCATGTTGAAATCCATCTTAATCGTCCTAGACATAGTCGGGGTTTTATGTTGTATAAACCCGATAGTACCCAATGTTACTCCCCCTCAGACTCGGTTGCAGGGGAGGGCTATATGGTTTCGAAAGGGTGCACTGGAGTTTCTACAGTTCTTGTTGCGTAACTACAGCATTATTGTATGGTCACTTCTGTCGGGGGATGTGGCTGGCGCTATTTTGGAGCACCTGTTAGTGGGTTCTACGCAAGGCATCCTGGCTTTCTTGACAGATAGGGCTAGTGATACTGGTCATCCCCAAGACCATGAACTTAGCGCCAGAGGGTTGAGGTGCTTAAGTTGGATCTAGGAAATGACCAGGTTTAGCTGTTACCATGCGTATAATACTTTGTTCATGGCCCGTCATGTCTCGACTTACTTTCAGAACCCACCAGGCACAGTGTATTACTCGGGCAGGTAAGTTGTTTTGTGGGTTGTATTGTTATTATGTTTTGAATATCTGAATTTTGTAAAGTGTAAGATAATAATGTGTCATATGATACAGGTTTTTCATAAACAAAAATGGATTAGTAGGCAATAACGATACATTAACCTGGACCGAAACAATGATAAAGGAGTTTACCTCCACTAGCAACGTACGCGCTGGTGTAATGGGGTAGATGTCCTTTGACATTCATGAGTATCCCACCCGTTATGATGATTCTCTCAAGAATTGTCAGAACCTCAAGTGGTTACATGAAGAATGGACTTTGGACGCACCCCTTACCGTTGTGGACGTGTAGAGGAAACTTCCTCCATTTCTTTTGCCATTTGGCCCTGGTAAGGTTTTGTTACTACTGTTAGTTACAGGATATTATATTGTTTTTGTTTTATTTTTTGAAATGTTGCATAATAGTGTTTTTGCTACTTAGACATGTGCCTTGCGTTGTTCAGTCAGGGAATCCCGGGAGATTACCATTACAATTTTCGGCCGCAAGGTGAATACCCTCCTTTTCTGCTATGGTGACATTAAGAAGGCATAGCGCTAGCTTGGCCACGCGGCGGCCCCAGTTGCATTGGTCACCAAGCTATGGGAAACGAGCCTGATGCATTTATTTCTAGCCGTAACCCCTGATGTCTCAGTAAGCGAAATGTTAACCCTAGTTAACTCCTTCAGCGAGAGGGCTGAGCGTTTTTACATGCATGTGCATCACGTGCGTGTGAACTTTGATATTGACGTTCATCTGTTTGCTGACCTCTTCGGTGTCTCCTTTGATGGTCTTCCCATAGAGGAGAAAGTGAGGAGGAGCCTCAAATATCAGGAAGAGCTGGAGGAGTGGTTGGGGACCAAGAAGGAGACCAAGGGGATCCCTTGTGAAAAGATCAAACTGGAGATCACCAATACTATCTATCCTCTCTTCCGGGCCCAGGCTTTCCCCAAAACACTCTCGTAGGGGAGGTTCTTTACCATAGAACAAGCCCGTATCATGTGGAAGGTGATGGAGGAGGAGACCTAGTTCGACTGGGCAAGCTATTTCGCTGAGGGGTTACGCACTGAAATGATCAGGCTCTGCCAAAAGCTTGAGTCTTGTTTCAGTTTGCACTTCGCCTTCTTCATAGCTTGCCTCTGGCATTTTGCCAAATTTTTAGTTGTCTAGAGGAATGGGGTCTGGGTGCAGCAAGACCGAGACCAGCTATCCAAACCTTGGATTTCCCATATTTTCAACACTACCCAAGGACAGGATCCCCCGGAGGGAATCAGGGAGTCTCAATCTATAACAACAAGGGATTTGGTGGCACCTCGAGTGCAGGGCCCTAACAGTGTAGGTGGGGTGGTTCCAACTTACACCGGTGACGCATCGCAGGGAAAGCACCTAGTTGTAGAGATTGTAGACACTTTGGTTCAACATAAAAGGCCTCACCTAACCGAGGCCCCTGTGGAACCAGCTAGTGGCACAGGCAGAACGGTGCAAGTCAGGGTTCAGCGGAGTAAACCTTTACCTAGTAAGTGCAAAGACATAGTGGAGGTTATGGCAATTACTATGTTACGTGGATTTATTTAGGGTATTCTGAATTATTTAAATGTTTTATGGGGCATGAACAAGGAGATCTACGAAGCAGTTGACCCCTAAAATAGGGGCGGTGGTATTATGACGTGAGGAAGGGACCCTAGTTTTGGAAGAAGAGGCCCTAGCCATTAGAATAAGCGACGCACATGCCCTTGTGCGTGAAGAGAGAGAGAGGGCAGAAAATGTTGACGTGCCTCCCACTGTAACAAGTAGAGGTAATGAGTGTATTAGAATTTTCAAAGAATTTTGTTAATGACTAGATATTTTAACTTAATTACGCTATAGATGAACAAGCCACATCCACGTTCGCCGCTGTGACCATAGTGTGGGGAGAATTTCCTGACAAGTTTGCCTTCACGGAAGGGGTTGTCAGCGATATGATCGAGCGACTCGAGCGCGTTGATCCTGGGGCTGGTATGTTATAGCTATAGTGGGCTAATTTTATTATAAAGTTGTAACATTTTATTTACGTTTGATAATGTTTGTTATCAGGAGCTCGCCTTCGATGTGACTCTACCGAGCCCATTGACTTGGACACAGTGGAGCCTTCATCAGACGGGGTGGTCGTGCCATGCAACATTTATGAGGAAATGTGTAAATGTGCATTACACTTGACTCGCTCCTTATGAGAGAGTCAGAATGTCAATGAAGACCTCTGGTAGAGGCTGCAGAGGTCAGAGAGGGAAATGGTGTCTCTGGCCAAAGAGGTCGGAGACTTAAGATCGCGATGCGAATTCCTCCAGGTGCGGGGAATGGATGAAGAGGACCGTGGTCAAGAATAGCGTACAGACCAGTTGGGAATTGGTGGAGTAGAGGATGCAAATAGAGTTGTTGGCCCAAAAATACCAAGACTGGAAGGATTTTTGCGCAAGTGTACAAGAGTGGGGGCAGAAGGAAAAAGATCATAAGCATCTGTATAAGTGAGAGAGTATCGCTTATCATCAGCACTACTGAGATTCTGCCATCGAAGCTCAATCCTTGCGGGTATTCCTCAATGTCATTGGTGCATCCAAAGCTTTCAATAAGTTCTAGGAGCAGGTGACAGTAAGCGCATCCCCAGAAAGAGAGATTGCTCTTCCTAGGGGCGAGACTACAGTCCCTACTTTCTTCCTTGAACTGCTCTGATGGACCAGTGTTGAGAAGGGGAAGGTGAAGGCTGGAACTAATCTAGGCTACTAGAGATGGTGAAGGAGTACTAAGCTTTGAGACGTGATCATTAGGAAATCAATTTAATTAAATTTTATCTTCCTCCCATTCATCCACACTAGGCTTGGGATGCCTAGCATGGATGAAGCCTTCCCTAGTGTGGAGACACCAAATCCCAAGTGTTTGAGCACTTTTGACTAGGTTTGATGAAGTTTCAAAGTTATCGAGGATGCTTGGAGGTATTTTAGATCATGTAAGGCATGCTTTGTAGTCAAACATGGGCTAGATGAATGTTTGGGGATAAGAATGTATGGTTTTTCCCTTGTTCCATGATAGGCAGTGTTTCCCCACTGTGGAAACCTAGGTTTTTTAGTTTGTTCATATCTAACCCCTTTTTGAAAGCTTGTAGTTTGAAAACATAGGTTTTAGTTACTAAAAATGCTAAATGGTTATGTTTTAGTAGTTTTAAGTAGTGCGATGCATGTGTCCATGTTGGGCATGGCACCCTTAGCATGTATGCATGGGATTTAATGTTGAAATATTATTCTAAGTGTCAAAAGTGGCTAAAAATCAATGTTGATGCAATTTTTAGGCTTAGAGTGAGGACTTATAGTAGGACCATTACACTTTAGTGCACTTGGAGTTATTGTGCACTAAATAGGAAATTGGGGTTTGGATGAAGCATTTAGGTTTTGTTTTAGTTTTTAATTCCAAATTTCATAAGTTTAAATCACAATTATCATTCTACACAAACAACACATTAGTGAAGAGCTCAAGTAGAGGCTTTTGTAGTAGACACAACCAATCTTTAGTGTGGAAGCACTAATCTCTTTTTGCAATAATTGTTGAACCTTCATCCTTCATAGATTTCAACCATTCCCAACATTGATCCAACTATCATATCAAAGTAGCATAGGGGGAAGAGATGAAATCCAAAAATTAAAAAGGTAGATGAACAAGTAAGGGACCTTTTAGGGTTGAATATATCCATCTCAATCTAGGCTTCTTCAATGGCTACTCTGAGGTAGGTAGTTTCAAGAATTTTTACCTTGGTCTCTAGGCATTTTTTCTTGTTTTTCCTTACCATGTGTAGGGCTATTTTCTTTAGATCTACACTAGTAAAGGTGGTAGAATGAAATTTTGATGAAATCCCCCATATTATTTTAGCCATTTCTATGTAGATCTATGGTTGTTTCATTGTTTTGGCCTTTGTAGTTTTGATTTTTAAAATTAGGCTTATTGTTTTCATTTTTTTTTTCTTCCAAAATTTAGGGTTAGAAGCATTTTTCTTAAATCTAGGCATAAGTGTTTATCAAAATTAAATTTTATCAAAATCCTACCCCTTTATTTTGATGTTCTTTCAAATGGATATCAATTGTTTTGGCTATTTATCATGGCTATGTCAAGTTGGGTTTTATGATTTTATCAAAATCCTACCCCTTTATTTTTAAGGTTGGAAAAAGCAATCAATGTTGGGAATTTTTTTAGTAAGAAAAATGCTACATATTTTTGAAATGTAATATTATGGATTTTTAGTTATCTATTTAAGCTTTCAAATGGCTATCTTTTTATTCAATTTGGCTTTAAGATGGTTGAGTTATGGCTATTTTCCTAAGGTTTTGCAGTTAGGTTTGTTATGTTATTTTTAGAATTGCATGTAAATTAAAAAACATTTTTCCAAGTAAATGTCAAGGGTCTTGGCTAGTTTTTAGTTATGGCTACCTAGGGTTTGGCTTTAGCTTTCCAATGAAGGTGGAATCAATCTAATTGGACTTAAAATGAATTTTTCATTAAGCCTATGTCAAAATAGGTTTTATGCTATTTTTAGATTTTTGTCAAAATTAATAAAATTTTTATGTATAAACATAAAACGTTTTAAATTTCTCTTAAGTTTGGATGCATAGGACTTGATTCAAGCTTTCAAATGATTCGGTAATCATTCCATTTGGATCTCAAATGAATATTTGGTAAATTTCTCCCAACCTTGCATGAAAGGGGTTAATGATGAAAACTATAGTTTTTCTAATTTTGGTTATGTTTCATGAAAATATGGTTCTGTGCATTTTGGTTGTAATGGTCATGGCTAAAATTCTTATGATTTCAAAATTTCTTCCATGGTAGAATTACTAAAATTGGATCTTGGATATATTTTTCATAAATTTTTGCTTATGGCTATATCATGGTTGTAGCACTTTATCCCTTGGATATAGATGTAGTTGACATACATAGAGATTACTTTTCTTAGCTTCCATGCCCTTAGGGATTTCTAAATATGTAAAATTTATGTTTTAAATTTGTTTTTAAGAAAAGTAAAGGATTTTACTATTTTTATTAATCTCTTTACTATGGCTATATTTTTTTATAAGTTTCAATGACTTTTTCTAGGTTTATGCATGCTTTAGACTAAGCTTATTTTGGTGATGATGTTTCTATAATATTTTGGCTATGAAGTAAAATGCTATGAGAGGCTATAATAATGTTTTTTTTTTTTTTTGGAATTTCTTGTGAATGTTTATATAAAAATTATAGGGATTTTTACAAAGGCTAATTTCATCCCTGACTAAGATGTTTTTCCAAACATGTTAAAATGTTTTAATTGGTAATGACATTTTTTTTCTTTGCCATGCAAGATCTTTCAGAAGTCCCTACTCATTATTGTTGAGTTGGTGGGTGTTCTATGCTACATTGATCACCCCAAAGCCAACATGCCACTTCCTGACATGCCCTTGGAAAAACTATCATTGTGGTTCTAGCCTTGGACATGGGAATTCCTTGCCTACATCTTGTAGAATTTCAATGTGATGTTGTGGTCACACTTATTTGTAAATGTGGTTGGGGCCTTAGTGGAGTCACTATTTCCTTGCTCATTTGACTTGATTGCTAGGTTGATTATTGAAAATACACCTCATAAGATAGCAGGGTAAACTATAGATTCAATTAGCCCATGCTACCTTATGGAGATCTAGATGATGCCAAAGTATAACCAGCATAATGTTGATAATACTTCGATGATGGCACATAGAGCCCATACATTATTCTAGAACCTACCTAGCATAGTGTATCATCTACAAGGGTAAGCATGGTTATTATAGTATTTTTATTTTTTTGGATTTATTGGATAAACTACCTTTCCTAACTTCATTAGTTTTATGAACTTCTTCCAAGTATCAAGTCAATGATCAAGACTTGATCATTAATGATGAAACCTTAGTAGCAGCTTAAACTACCCTAGATGAATTAACCAAGGGCCACCAAATTAGAATTATTATGTATAAAAAGTTAAGAGAGGAATTTCATGCATACACCAGTAGATTTAACCTTGTCTACAAGAAGTGTATGGATGATAGAATAGTACATAGCTAGTTGATGGGCTCTAAGAGCTTATTTGATTAGAACTTGGTGGCTAGTACCTCTACTCAATCCACACCAAAGAATAAGAAGAAAGGTAAACATAAAGGCTATAGCTTCTAATGTTTTATGGTCATGAAAACTCTAAGTGTTCTATTACTTTAACTAGTTGTTAAACTTTCTTATGTTTATGCTAAATGTTAATTGTTACCTTGCAGGACCTTCCACCTTTACTAATGTCAACTTACCACTTGTAGGACATCATGAGAATACCCTCATCCTAAAGTCTAGTGAGGTGATACTAGCACAAGAGTGGCTGAGGGGATAGTTTCCTATGTACAGTCAAGCAAACATTCGATGTGTGGGTTTGCATGATTTGTTTATGGCACCTATCCTTTTCATTCTTGTTGCAGAGATGCTAAGCATCAACAACTCCTTTAATGAGGAGGATAATCATTTTAGCATCATAATTTTAGATGTTAATATTAGAATGGACATTGATTAGGACCTCTTTTGCATCTTGTTTGGTATCCCTTTTGATAGGGCCAAGGTTGCCACCTTAATAGTGAAGGAATCAGGCCATCGTGAGGAAGTTTTGGAGTGCCTTGGTACTAGCATGGGTCATTCTCGAATTTTCATGGATAGCTCCATGAACCTTAATTCAAAGGAATCATATCCTTTGTTTAGTTCTCATGCATTTCCTAAACTATTATCACAAAAAACAATGACCAACATTTTGAAGGGATGGACCTTTAAGAAGGTCCTAATAGATGATATGAGGCTCAACTAGGTATCTTCTTTGGCTTTTAGGCTTTATGATGATACCTAGTTGATGATATGAGGCTCAACTAGGCTTTTTGGCACGTTACTTGAAGAGGTTTGTGATGTTTCTAGTGGTGTGAAAGAATGGAAGATGGATTTCCCAAGACCCAAGCCAACTTTCTAAGTCTTCGATAAAGCACATTTGTCCAACAGTTGAATCCTAGAACACACTAGAGGAAATGGATGATACACTATCCATTACCACCAAGGATATTGATGGTAGGTGGTGTGAGTCCCTCGATAGCAAAAATGATGAGGATCTTCTTATGTTTCTATCAAGCATCCTTAAGGCCAAACAATGATGTAGGAAGGTTGAAGGGGTAGTTATGTAGAAACTCAAAAGGGCCACAGAGGAAGCACCACCAACATTAGACCAACCTACCTCAAAGAAGCTTAAGTTGAAGCTTAAGCCATCATAGTAGGTATTCACAGGTGTGCTTCATTTAAGTTTTGGCTATTTTATTTTATTTTGAGAGTTATGATTATATTATGGTTTCATATGATAATCAGTTTTCTATGTGCTATGATTGTAGACAAGCATCCAATCCTGGTAGCCCAAGTTATCATAAAAGAAGAATAAAGGCATGCAAAAGGGGCACTCCTAAAACAACCTAAGGTAAACATCAATGATCTAGATGCTTTTTCTGGTGAGGCAGTTTTAGGTATATTCCCCATTTTCATTCTAAAGAAAGAGGAGAAAGAGCCAAGCATGCCAATTTCTTAATGGTTTTGTTATATCCTATTGCTTTAAGTTTGGTTTTCATCCTAATTATTTGATGATTGTTATGCTTATAGTAGTTCTTAAGCCATCAATTTAGGCCCCTATTCCTATGTTTTGTGTGAAACCATGGGTAGAGATCTTGGACAAGGTTGAATTCATGCATGGGATGGCTAAGAATATCATTGACTAGTTGCATCAAGTTGCACCTAAGATAGGTAAGAACTTTATTTTCTATGCCTTAGTTATTTTTCTACATTATAGGCTATGTTTATGTTATGGTCATCTTAGGTTGTACACTATGTTTATGATTGTATTTTATGGTTATGTAGTGCCTTTTGTGGAGTGTGACCCTAGTAGAGACATGGAGATTAACTTCTTGTTAAATCTTCCTTGCAATGTCTCTAGTATACCCTTCAAGTTATATGAGACTACTATAGATCTAGCAATGTCATGTGCCAAAACGTCATGAGAGCTGGAGAGCTCCAATGAATCCCTATGAAAATAGGTTGAGCCCTTAAGGAAGAAGACTCATTGGCAGGAGGAGGTAATTAGAGATCTCCAAGGCCATAAGGCATTTGTGAAAGCCTAAGTGGCTAACTCAAGGGAATTACAAACCAAAGATATCACATGGGCCTGCTATTGGCATACCATTTAAGACAAAGTGGTGCCCTTGTGGGAGATGGTTGAACATAAAATGCAAATGGATCTCATCTTCCAAAAGCTTAAGGATTAGAAAGATCATTGCACTTGGGTTCTAGAGTAGAGTAAGAATCAAAAGGTGCACAACTAGTAGTACAAGGTAGATCATGAGGCCTACATGAGGTGGATCAAGGAGAAGTCAGTCAAATGATGCAAGAGAGAGCTATTCATCAAGGGGATCTATGTAGAGAGTGCTTATTAGCTTTTTGAGTGTACTCTCATGGTGGGGAAATCCTCTACCCCTCAAATTACTACTACTATAGGATAGAACTCTATAAATGCTATTACCCAAGAGCCTTCTGCATGGATTATAGTAGATGAACTAACATCCTTTCTAGCATTGATCTTGGGGATGTTGGCTAGGTAACCATGTTGAAGGATTAGATCCTCCATCATTTGGAAGAAGGCATTCCATATCTATCCTTGAAATTCATGGAGCTAGAGTCCCCACAAGTTTGATGCATTTTAAGTTTTAATTTTTGTTTTGAGTTATATTTTTTGATGTTGCTTACTAATTAGCTATGTGTTTTTGTATTTTAGACATTAGGAGACATTGGTAGCGCTAGTGGTGAGGGTGGGAATGACCCACTACTTCTTCCTCTAGATGCCCCTCAATAGCCTCCATCAACCTAGTCTAGCATGTTGGACTATATATATATATATATATATATTACTATTGATGGCTATTGTTAGCCAAGACTATGTCATAGATGGTTGTTATTATTTTCTTAACATTTTTTTCACATAGTGTGACCATGACTATGTATCTTATGGACACTTTAAATTTAAATTTAAAATTTTGGTTTCATATTTGGCTATATATAATGCTCTAGTAAGCATTATAAATATTATAAATGCCTATGTTGACAATTTTGGTTTTAAAATTAAATTGCTAAACAATGTAATAGCAAGCTAAACAAAATTAAAAGAGACATTTGCCAATTTTAGGCTATAGTGGGCACAAGCTGTATTGTTTTGCTAGTTTTAGGCCATGAAGAGCCATGTGGTTTTTTGCTAGTTTATGGCCATGATGGGAAATGTTTTTTTTACTAGTTTAAGGCCTTTGTAGACCATGTTTTCTTTGCCAATTTAAGGCCATAGTGGGCCATGTTACCAGTTTAAAGTCTTAGTGGACTATGATGCCAGTTTAAGGCCATAGTAGACCTTTGTTAAAGAGAAGCCTATATTTTTTAGTGATTTTATGTTTTAAAGTTTTTAAGGATTTTTTGATGTTTATAACATGAGTAAATGTAAATAAAAGAAAATTTTTTAATAAATAAGTAAAAATGGAAATGAAAGTAGAAACTTAGACTACATGCATAAAGAGTAAAAGAAAGCACATAAAAAAGCATAACAAATTAAGAAAGAAAGGTTAGGCTATAAGGGCATTGATGCATCTAGTTATAGGGGCATTAAAAGGTTAATCTTCACTTCACTTGTGAAAATTCTTCCTAATCATTAAAAGATTAGGGAATGAGTAAGGTTTACTCTACATAATCTTATATTCACAATCATCTTCACTAATGATGTTAAAAAGAAGTTCATCCTAGAACACATCCCATTACCTATTGTGACATCTCATCACAAACTATCATTGAA
This sequence comes from Gnetum montanum, assembly GCA_015680685.1. Lineage (NCBI taxonomy): Eukaryota > Viridiplantae > Streptophyta > Gnetopsida > Gnetales > Gnetaceae > Gnetum > Gnetum montanum. The sequence continues at coordinate 120,296 of MNCI01001687.1, read as the reverse complement.
AATGTGAAATATATGATATATTAAATAGTATGTGTGTGAAGAAAATATACCAAATGTGAAATATATGTGATATTTAACATTATGTATAAAGAAAATAATAGGGAAAATGTAGAAAGAGAAAGAAAAGAATGCTTTATTGATATGGAATAGTATATTCAAATCATGCTTTGAGAGTGTTCCTTGGGGTTTTTTTTTTTACTTTAGCATCTATCCCTTAGAGTCAATCCAACACTACTACCATGGTTAGGCCTATAACCTGGCTAGAAGGCATGGCTAGTCCACTTCCTATCCTACTTCACCTAGCTTCTGTGACTTGCTTGTACTGGCTTTGCCACTCCATGCAAGCATGACCTTTAAGCCTGGGTATAAATGTCTTAGATCAAACCCTAAAAGGTTATGTTAAGAGTCACATCTGTTGTTATAATACACCCATTTGCATCTCAATTGCAATTGCTCTTTCAGGTCTTGTTATGATAATAATAACACTTGTTATGAAGAGAAATCATTTTCATTATGCAACAACATCATTTGGAAATGGGCACATGATAATCTACTCTGCTTAGGTTTCATTCATTGTTAAAGGAGTCCATGTTCACTATCTTTTTTTTAAGCTCTAGTACTTCTTTTATGATCCTATGCTCTACTAATTTGATTTCTTCTTTGCACTTGAAGTTGTTTCTTGGTTATTCTACAAAAAAAATATATGTGAGAATAATATATATATATATATATATATAACAATCAAATATTATTTTATTAATACTTACATCATTTTCTATTCTATTAATACTTGCCTCATTTTGTAAGATAATGTCAAGAAGTAAATTAAAGATCTACCAATCACGAATCACAAGTTCTAACTAGGGTCACATAAAGTGCAAATCATATCTAGTTATCCAAACAATGGTTGCCCAAATTCTTTATTTACAAATTTAATTACCTTAAATATTTTACCTATCTAATAAAAATATAGATTAAACAATGAAGAGAATAATAAGATTATAAATAAAAGTAAGGGTGAGATACTTCCTGATCTTGATCAACATTATAAATTGATGAAAGTAATTGTAATTCTTCCATTAAAGGTATATGATCAGATGGTCTTGTTCAAGATGGAAAGGCTTGATCTTGATTCTTCTCCACTTCTTTTCTAGAAATTAACTCTATTAATTTGGTAAATTGGAAAAATTTGATATCATATCAAATATAATTGAAATTCTTAATGAAGAATGTTGTTGATCCATCCTCATTAGTCATTACAGAGTAATTGGTAAACTATGGGTCTTGATGTGCACTATCCATCAACATCATCTATTCCTAAATTCTAGAATTTGATTTATCTACTAAAGATTCAAAGTAACTAGAATAAGCACTAGCTAATGGAATTGCATGTTGTTTATTGATGGAAACATAGTGTTCAAATTAAGCTCACCTTCCAAGGATTCATTAACACATCCATATTTTAAGAATTGATAGACACCACTTCTAACCTTTACTTTAAAGTCTCCATAAATAATAAATGAAATTGTATTCTTATGGCTTAGGAATATATTATTCTTCAAACTTTCTTCTATTTTCTTAATCAAGTATTCTCCTTGACATAGTCTAATATATGAACATGTTTATTTGAAAATTAAATGCATGTTGAATATGCATACACATCCTTTTGATGGATGGACTTTTAGAATCACTACCAAGTCTATGTGATTTTTCTGAAATCTTGACTGTTCTTTCTTTTCCATCACTTGAAGTTTTAGAATTTCAAAAATCATATTTTGTAAACTTAATCCAAATCATTTTACTAATTTAAACTTGGCTTCCTTATAAAATATTGCACAACCATTCATGTTGTGATTTCTTCAATAGGATAATCTATATTGCTCAAAATAAGAACTTCCACAAGAACCTTTTTTCTTGTAAATATATCTATATCACATATTTTCCAAGTCTAGTTGGAATTGGTATAGAAACTCCCATGGAAAAACTTCTTGTAGGCATAAAACATCAACATCAAAATCTTGTAACTTTGCTAAAATGTATGGGTATCAATATTCATGTCAATCCAAAGCCTATGGTGGACATAGTAGATGTTGTTTCTCACTCACTAAGGAACTTGCAAGCATGTTGTATGTTGCAACTTTCATTTTCATTTTTTAATTCTCTTCTAGATCATTTCTATTCATGGGTATCATACTCGTGAAAATAATATTTTGAGTCTCCATGTTGTTCTACCATATGTTTTTGTTCTAGGATGAATTAATATATATCTTCTTGATCATTGAAGACCATTTTGTTACATTGATTGATTCATCACTAATTCTCCAACTAAAACATTGACTCAATTAACTTTCCAACCAATTTTCGTAATATTTAGATATATAATCTAATTTTAGTAATATATAGATACATATTAAATCTTAATGGCCTTTCTGCCCCGCTTAAGACACTACCTTTGGTAGTGTAACTAATGACATGACATACTGATATTAAGCTCCCAAAAGGTTAAATTCATTAGTCCCAATAGGGCATCCTCATGTTGTCAAATTTCAAGACACAGTTCATGATATCATCAAATTATCAAGTACCTGGATGATAAATCTAACCTTACCATTGAGTTCATAAATGGAAAACAATGTTGGATATGATTATTCATATGTCAATAATGGGCATCCTATGCTCAAAGTATGTTAAATTTAAGTTTTTGAAGGTCTTCAAGTACTATATTAGACAAGGAGTAAAAAACCTAACTTTTTGGATTTCTTGGAATGGATTTGACTTCAACATTATGTCTAGAAGTTTGAAATCTATAGGAAAAAACTCTTCATTTGTTGAAAAAAGCTTATAAAATCAGAATTTATTACTTCTTGAGTATAGAAAATTTTGGCATAAAAACCAAGAGTTCCCAGGATCTCACTCATCCTAGTACTACTCCAAAACAAGCATGCTTAATTACAGAATTTTTATTCTTATTATTACTAGGGCACCAAATTCAAATTTTTAAAATTACTTGCACAAGTTTCTAATTTAAATTAATGATTGAATGAAAAAAATTTGAATTTTCCATTAATTGATGAAAATTTAAATTTTTCTGTCAATTGATAGGCAATTCAAAATTTTCTATTAGATGACGAAGAATTTTCCATTGCATGCCAATGGTAGCAATAGGTGTAATGTTGTGCTGAAAATGGCCTAGGTGGCTACTATGAGACATTAGTAGCCAAACTAGACATGTTTGGAGGTAGTGGTGGTGCAATGTTTTTAGCCATGGGTGCAATGGTGTGATGCTTTTTCTAGCCTATGTGTGGTGTCCAATTTGTTGCTGCAACCTTCATAGGATCAATGTAGCCTACGTAGGCTAAATAAATCCTTACGTGGGTTTTCATAGTCCTTCCTATGGCTCACATGACTTTCTTTTAGGACCTACATGATCCCTTTCTAGGGCTTTCATGGCCTTTCTTGTAGCCTACGTGGCCTTCCTCAGGGCTCACATGGCCCTCCATGGGGTTTGCATGACCTTCCTCACAGCCTACATAGCCCCAAATGAGGCCAGCAAGGTCCATTAACAAGGCCTATGTTGGTGATGAGGGTTTTTCTAGAATTGGAGTAGAAGGCGATGATCAATGATAGGGGAAGTACTAATTGATGGCATGATAGAAAATGATTGGTGATAGGGGAGGTGATGATTGGCAATGCGAGAGGTGATGATTAGTGGTAGGGGAGGTTATGATTGATGGCATTGGAGGTGATGATCTATGACATGGGAGGTGATGATTTGTCATAGGGGAGGCAATGATTGGTGGTGCTAAAGGTACTCGAGGACATAGGCAAGTGGGAGAAGAACACAGTAGAAGATGACATGTAGGAGGGTAACGATAGAGTTGCATGGCTATGGAATGGTAGGGCACGTGTGATGGCTAGCACATAGTGATAGGACATGGTGGTAAGGATGGATCTTCATGGCATGTGATGACTAGTAGGGGGTAGGCAATAGATAGTGATGGTAGAGAGACATGGTGTGATGGAAAGCTATAGGATCCCTATGTGCTATAGTGGCCTTGTTATGGCTAGTGTGGCCTGTAGGACTTGCATGGTCCTTGCAGGTCTTATGCTACCTACAAGGCCATCATGACCCTTCCAAGGATGGAATGGCCTATAGGGCCTATGCAACACGTGTAAGGTTGACATGGCTTGCAGGGCCTACCCTACCCTTGCATGTCGATGTGGCCTAAAATGTTTTTAAAAATTTTTATTTTATTTTATTATTTATTATTTTATATACATATATTTATGTACATATTTTAATAAAACTTAGGAGGGGACTAGGCCTAGGTTTGAACCCACAACCTCCCACTCTCTACAACATTCTCTTTCTCTTAATTTTTAAATAATAATAACATACACGTGTGTGTGTGTGTGTGTGTGTGTGTGTGTGTTAGTACAACTAAGGAGTGATGGGGGAAGGAAACTTGGGTTTGAAACCATGACCTCCTATTCAAAAAATTTGTTTATTTTTTTAACCTTTTATTATTATTTTAGTCCATCTTGCCTTCGCAGTTGACATGGTGGTTTGGCTAATGACAGGGCGAAGGTTTGATGTTGATAAATGATAATTTCTGGTTAATTCTGGATAATAAAATTTTGAAATTTTTTAGTTTAAATAATTAATTAATAATTTAATATTATTTTAATGCATGTATAACAAAAAACTTTAAACATCAATATCTCTCCAACCATAAGTCCAATCAAGACAAAACTTGTACTATTGGAAATATCTTGACAAATACTATGCTTTGGACATAGTCTTAGGGTTAAAAATGAAGTTTAATTTTCATGAATTAAAAGGACCAAATTAGCCTATTTTGTTGAACTGACATTTCTAGGCTAACATATGGTGAATTCAAAACTTCTAGATTACTTGGAGAGTGAATTTTAACAAAAAAAATTAATTCAAGTCATGGTTACTAACTTGCTTGAATGAAATCTAACAATGATCCAAATCAATTAATAGCTATACTATTAAGATGGGTAAGAGTTACTTATCATTATCTTACCAACATCTCTTCTAATTAATGAATATTGATCAGGCATGATCAAATATTCATTAGTTAATGATATCCATGATATAATTTTGTTAGTTGATGGGAGGGATTTACATCTTTTGTAGATGTCTCATCCATTATTTATAAAATCAATGGAAAGGTATCTTCTAGCTTACATCATAGACATATGGTGCATTCAATGATGATCAATAACTTACCCTATGTTGTAGATTCCTAGTTCATTATCAAACTCATGTTGTAGTCAGTCCATGGTTTTGAATGGCTCTGGGATCGTTGTTTGTCCTAATATCAATTGTGACATCTAATTCCTGAACATCATGGTAAACATCAAATATATGATATATTAGACATTATGCGTATGAAGAAAATATACCAAATGTAAAATATATGTGATATTTGACAATATGTATAAATGAAATAATAGGAAAAGTGCAAAAAGTGAAAGAGAAGAATGCTTTATTGATATGGAATAGCATGTTTGGATCATGCTCTAGTCATGCTCTAGGAGTGTTCCTTTGGATTTTCTTTCTTTGGAATCTATCTTTAGAGGCAATCTAGCACTATCACCATGGTTATGCCTATAACTCAACTAGAAGGGATGGTTAGTCCACTTCGTATCCCACTTCAGCCAACTCCCATGACTTGCCTGTACTAACTCCACCACTTCATGCTAGCAGAACTTTTAAGACTAGGTATAAATGTCTTAGGTCAAACCCCCAAAGTTTACCTTAAGAGACATATCCATTATTATAATACACCCTTTCAAATATTAATTACAATTTCCCTTTCTAGTCTTGTTATGATAACAATAATACTTTTTATGAAGAGACATCATCTTCATTAGGTAGCCACATCATTTGGGAATGGGAACATGATACCTATCATTATCATTGTTGTCTTTTTTTTCCTTCTCTAGTTGATGGATTTCATGACTAGGAGATTCTTCTTGAAGCTCCACATTAGACCCCTAATCTATGTTCATTTTGTCGATAGCCAAGGAAAATATGTTATCATTGTGAATAATAATTTTACCTCCCTCATAAGGAAGGTAAATTTCTTGCTGGAAGGTGAGGATATGGTCCATAATTGAGCCAACCATAGCCTTACCAAAATAAGGTTGAACCCTGGTGTCTCCTCCACTACCAAGAAATTGGCAATTGTTAGGAATTGATCCCCTATCATAATGTTCAAGGAGATGGACCTCTTGACTACAACCCTTGATCCATTAAAGGACTTGAGGGTAGCTATTATTGTAGGTTATATTTTCTCTATCAAACCTAGTCACTCAAGAATAGTGCATGGGATAGCGTTAGTTGTAGCTATGTCATCTACATGTACCCAATGCACTTTAAGCTCCTCTACATGTATGGTTATGAATAGATGAGCTTGAGTTACTTTGCCATTTTTGAGATTAATCTTGATTTTGCTATTATGGAATACTAGTTATGTTGATTTCTCATCCCTTGGTGGATGATGAATCAGCATTGCATGAATGACTTCCTCATTAGTGGGTATGTCCTCACTAATGGAGATAGAAGTCAACATTTTGACGAATGTCTCATGATATGTGGCAAAATTCATGATTAGGTCATATAAGCTCAAAGTTCTATTCTTTTTCTTAAGATATTTTTTCACTTGATCCATTGCACTGAGGAAGTTTTTATCATTAGCCATGGGCTTGTCACACTAATTGTGCTTCATTTCCTCCATGCACCCTAAAATGCAAACTTTAGCTCTATGTTGTGGTTGCTATTGGGGCTTCTCCTCTTAGCTATGGATTTTGGGATCCTCCTATGGCTTGTTGGTTAAAGCAAGTTGGATAAAGAAGTTCATGGGTATAGTAGAGAGAAAAGTTGGCTTTGGTGGATCCACTTCCTTTCATGCTTTTTTTTGCTTAACACCCTTGTTTCTTGGCTTTTGCTTATGCTTCTTCCTCTGCTTGGTTAAGGTTTTCTAGTTGTCAATTGTTGGTTATGAGGAAGAGCTTGTATCATTAGCCATCATAGGAGATCGTTGTGCAGTTAGTCCGGATATAGCTAGTTGAGTTGTATTAGGCTAGGACATCCTAATGATAAAAGGTTTCCTCGAAGGCATTCATGATGGTACCCTTATGAAAAAAGGGGAATCATGAGGGAGTACCCAAATTATGTATGATTCTCTTGAAGGTCTTCAATCGTCATGAATGTTGAATGTTGAAATAATGTAAAGATTTTCATTAGTATTCAATGGGTCATTGTAGACCTGCATCAACTAATTTTGTTGTTGAACCAAGTTGGAAGCATCAAAGAATAGCTCCCATCTATTGATCATTCTTTGTGTGACATCCAATCCCTGGATGTCATGGAAAATGTCAAATATACAATATATTATACATCTGACATATGAAGAAATTATACCAAATGCAAAATATTTGTGATATTTGACATTATGTATAAAGAAAATAATAGAAAAAATTTAGAAAGAAAGAAGAAAGAATGCTTTATTGATATAGAATAACATATTTGTATTATGCTCTGAGAGTGTTCCTTGGGGTTTTTTCCATTGGCATCTATCCCTTAGAGATAATCCAACACTACCACCATAGTTCAGTCTATAACTCAACTAGAAGGAATGGCTAGTCCACTTCTTATGCCACTTCAACCAGCTCCCATGACTTTCTTGTACCAACTCTACCACTCAATGTTAGCAAGCCCTCTAATGCTAGGTATACATTCCTTAGGTCAAACCCCCAAATGTCACCTTGAGAGACACGCCTATTATTACAACATGTCCTTTCAGGTCTTAATCACAACTACCCTTTCCATTATTTTTAAGATAAAAATAACACTTGTTATGAAGAGACACCATCTTCATTAGGTAAAATCATCATTTAGGAATGGTAATGAGTACATTTTCTTTATCTTTTTCCAACTCCAATGTTTTCTTTCATGATCCTACGCTGCAATAATTTAATTTCTACTTTAAACTTGAAGTTGTTTCTTACTTATTATACAAATAAGATATATGTGAGAAGAATGTATGAAAAATTAAATACTACTTTATTATTATTTACCTCATTTTCTAAGATGATGATAAGAGATAAATTAGATATCTACCGACCACCAATCACCAATCTCACTAGGGTCACATAAGGTGCAACTCAAATCTAGTTATCCAAGTGAAGGTAGGGAAAATTCTTTATTTCCAACTTTCATTACCTTAAATATTTTTCTTATCTAATTAAAATATAAATTAAATAATGAATAAAATAATAATATGATCAATAAAAATAAGGGTGAGATAATTTCAAATCTTGATCAACCTTATGAATTAATGGAAGTAATTGTAATTCTGCCATATGTGGTATATGATCAAATGGTCTTGTATGGGATGGAAAGGCTTAATCTTGATTCTTCTCCACTTCCTCTCTAGAAATTAACTCTAGTAATTTGGTCACTTGGAAGAATCTTACATCATATCAAATATAATCTAAAGTCTCAACAAAGAATGTTGTTGATTTATCTTCATTAATCATAGTAGAGTAATTGGTAAGCTATGGTTCTTGATGAGTACTATCCATCAACATCATCTATCCTTGAATTCTGGAATCTAATTTATCTATTGAAGATTCTAAGTAGAATATGCTAATGGAATTTCATGTTGAATTGATGAAAACATTTTCTTCAAATTAGGTTGATCTTTCAAGGATTCCTTTAGACTTCCATATTTTAAGAATTAATAAACACTATTTCCAACTTTTTCATTGAAGTCTACACAAATAATAAATGTAACTAGATCAATATAACTTATAACTTATTCTTTAAACTTTCTTCTATTTGCTTAACCAAGTATGCTCCTTGACACAGTCTAATATCTGAACATGTTGATTTGGCAATTAAATATGTGTTGACTATGCATACACATCTTCCTAATGGATGGACTTTTAGAATAACTGCCAAGGCTATGTGTTTTTTTCTAAAATTTTGACTATTCTTTCTTTTCCATCGCTTAAAGTTCTAGAATTTCAAAAATCATATTTTCTAAACTCCATTCAAATCTTTATACCAATTCAAACTTGTCTTCTTTATAAGATATTTCACAACCATCCATGTTGTGATTTTTGCAATATGCTAATTTGTATGGCTCAAAAGAAAAAATCCCATAAGAACCTCTTTTCTTGTAAATATATCTATATCCCATATTTTCTAAGTTTGGTTGGAATTGGTAAAGAAACTCCCATGGCAAGACTTCTTGTAAGCATAAAACATCAGCATGCAAATCTTGTAATTCTTCTAAAATGCATGGATATCAATATTCATGCCAATCCAAAGCCCATAGTGGACATAACAAATGTTGTTTCTTACCCACTACGGATCTTGCAAGCATGTTGTATGTTGTAACTTTCATTCTTATTATTGGATTCTCCTCTAATTCATTTCTCTTCATGGGTATCATACATTTCGTGGAGATGATATTTTTTGAGTCTTCATGTTGGTTTGCCACATGATTGATTGCAAAATGAATTAATATACATCTTTTTGATCATTGATAACCATTATGTCTCATGAATTGATTCACCAACTAGTTCATCAACTGATAATCAACTAATATTGATACAATCTTCAACTAATTTTAGTAATATTAACCACATTATCAAATTCTTAATGGCCTTTCTATCTTCTTAAGACATTGACTCTAGAAATGTAACTAATGACATGCAAGAGAGATCTTAAGATTATCTAAAAAGGTTATTTTTCCAATGAGACATGATTAGTTATTTTTATGTTGTTAAATTTTAAGGCATATTTTCATAATATCATCATACTCTGATGATAAATTTAACCTCACCATCAAGATCAAAAGGGTGAAAAATGTTGGAAATGACTATTCAGATGCTGAAAATGGACATCATATGCTTAAGTTATGCTAAAATTAAACTTTTAAAGGTTTTGAAGCATCATATTGGGCAAGGGGTTAAAACTAATTTTTAGGGTCCCTTTTGGATAGATTTCAATTCACCATTATGTTTGAAAGGTTGAAATCTATAGGAAACATTCTTTATTCATCAAAAAAAACTCTAAATTCAAAATTTATGGCCATTTTAAAATTTTCAAAAACATGCATTACTTTCGAGACTTCCTAGAAGGTCACCCATCCTAGTTCTACTTGAGGTCAAGCATGCTTAATTATGAAGTTTTTATTTTTGTTATTACGAGGGTGCTAAATTTGACTTTTGAAGATATTTTTGTGCATTTTTTATTTAATTTTATAGTTTGAAGATAGAATTTTAAATTTTCCATTAATTGATGGGAATTTTAATTTTTCCATCAGTTGATGAAAAATTCCAAATTTTCCATTGGCTAACAAAAAATTTTGTTGTTCCATGCTAATAGTAGAAATGGTCATAGTGGTGCATCGGTGTTGGCCTAGATGGCCACTGGGCAATGTCAATGGCCATGCTAAGCACATCTAGAGGTAGTCATGGTGTAAGGTGGCATCATTCATGCATTCTTGTGGCCCATGGAGGGCCAACATAGCCTATGTGTGTGCATTCTTATGACCCACAAAGGGCCAACACAGCCTGTGTATGTGCATTCTTATGGATTGTAGAGGGCCAATGCAACCTATGCATTAGTAGCACAAAAAGGCCAATGTGGCTTGTGAGAAGGACCAATGTGGCTTGCATGGTGTCAACGTTGCCTTCATGGGATCAACATGACCCTTGCAATGGCTTGCATGATCCTAAATACGCATGTGTGGCCTTAAAAAGGGCCTACGCAATCCAAAATGATGTCTATTCATGCATTTCTAGTGAGGGTTTTCCCTTTTTGGCATTGGAGTGGGAGGAGATGATGGGAAATAGGTGATCCATGACACGATAGATGATGATTGGTAGCACAAGAGACAATGATCAGTAGTGTGAAAGGAAATGATTGGCAACATGAGAGGTGATGATCAGTAGTGTGAGAGGAAATGATTAGTATCAAGGGAGAAGATGATTGATGATTCAAGAGATGATGATTAGCGTTAGGAAAGGCAATGATCAGTAGTATTGAAGGTGTTTGACGGTGCACATAGAGGGTAATGAATGTAGAAAAGGACAACATCCAAGAGTGCAGCAGCAGAACCCAATGGTGACTACATATGGAGGACAATAGTAGTAGGCAAGCCAATGTTTGCACGAATTCCAAATGGTGCTTGTGTGCCTTGAGCAAGGTCTACACAACCCATAGAAAGGGCCAGTGCAACCTTAGCAAGGCTGGTTTGGATGCAATAGGGATAGTGCTAAGGAATTAGCTATAGTGACCCTACGAATTTGGTTGGCAATGGCACATGATGGAAAAGTAGTAGGGCTAGCATGGTTAATGGGTTTCATTATGGGCAATGGAGATGTAGAGATGCATGGAAACATGGTGGAGGACAGTAGGCAATAGTGGGGTGTGACATGGTAGGCAATAGACACATGTGATAGAATGATGGTAGTGGTAGAGGATGGAGTAATCAATGGTTTTGGTGGCACTCAATAGGGGCTATGCTACCCTATGGGCCAACGTGGCCTATAGGGTCAATGTAGCCCTTACAAGATTGGTGTAGTCTATAGGGCCTATGCTGCCCTTGCAAGGCCAATGTAGTTTGTAGGGCTTGCATAGCCCCCTTGCAAGTTAACGTGACCTATATATATATATATTATTTTTATTTTTTTTCATACATATATATTTTATAATAAAACTAATGAGGGCAGGTGGTCTGGGTTTGAACCCATGACCTCCTACTCGCTACCTTCTTTTTCATTTTCTTTAAATAATAAATAATAATTAAATATTATTTTTAATGCACACATAACAAGAAAATTTAAAACACAATATCTCCCAAATCGTAAGTCTAATCAAGACAAACTTTGTATCATTCGAACCTTCTCAATGAGTAATATGCATTGGACATAGTCTTATGATTCAAAAATGAAGTTAAAATTTTAAGAATTTGAAAGATAAAAATATCCTATTTTGTTGGACTAATAGTTCTAGGTTGACATATGATAACTTAAGGTTTTCTAGATTACTTGGATAATGAGCTTCAACAAAACAAAATTAATTCAAGTCATGGTTGCTAAATTTTTAGGAGCAACTTAACAATGACCTTAATCATTCAATTAACATTTATATATTAATATGGGTAAGAGTTATCTAGATCAGTGTATCTTTATTTTACCAACATTTCTTGTAATTGATGAATCTTGATGAGGCATGATTAGATCTTCATTAGTTAATTATACTCATGAAAGAATTTTGTTGGTTGCTAGGATCTAGATGCTTGATCCATTTTTTGTGAAATTAATGGAAATGTATCTTTTAACTTACATCATAGACATATGGTACATTTGGTGATGATCAATGCCTTTCTCTATGTTGTGGCTTCAAGGTTCATCATTAGGTTCATGTTATAGTCAACCAATGGTTCTAAATGGCCCTTCGATTATTATTTGTTCCAATATCAATTGTGACATGCCATCCCTAGATGTCATGATAAATATCAATTATATGATATATTAGACATTATGTGTAAAAAAACATATCAAACGTGAAATATTTGTGATATTCAACATTATGTATAAAATAAATAATAGGAAAAATGTATAAAGAGAAAGAAAAGGATGCTTTATTGATATGGAATAATGTATCTATATTATGCTTTAAGTGTGTTCCTTAGGATTTTCATCCTTTGGCATCTATCACATCCCCATTCCCAAATGATGCGATTGCCTCATGAAGATTATGTCTCTTTATAACAAGTGTTATTATTATCTTAACAAGACCCAAATGGGTAGTTGTGAGTATGACTCGAAAGGGCATGTTGTAATAATGGACATGTCTCTTGAGGTAACCTTTTGGGGTTTGACCTAAGACATTTCTACCTAGTGTTAGAGGTCATGCCAGCATAGAGCTGCGGAGCATAGAGAGATGAGTAATGGGAGCTGGGTGAAGTGGGATAAGAAGGGGACTAGCCATCCCTTTTGGTTGATTTATAAGCCTACTCATGATGGCAGTGCTAGATTGCCTCTAAGGGATAGATGTCAAAGGAAGAAAACCCCAAGAAACACTCTTAGAGCATGATTTAGATATGGAGTGACCAAAACGTCGATGGCTGGAAAAAAAATACCAAGGGGTCAACGGGCATGACAGTTTCAACCTCGTATCCATGGGAGGGTGGTGCTCGGTGTGAGTGGATACGGAGCACCCTGAACGGTCTAGTCGATCAGACAGGGACTTAGTCAGCATCTATATAGCCTTTTGCAACATATAGTTTGAAAATGGAAATAAAAGCGTGAAGTAATGCTTAAATGCAAATAAGGAAAAAAATAATGTAAAACACAAAAATAAGTAGGAAACAAAGTGAAACTCTGTTAGAAAAATGCACCACTCCAAAGCTACAAGCCTTCTCTATAAAGATGGATATAGTCGGTTGCATAGCATTGAGGAGTGCAGAGATTCCAAGAGTAACTATGGCGTGTAGAGCAAGATGGTGATGTGCTTGGGCGTAGACTTGGGAGCTAACACTGTGAAAATTTTACCAAGGTGGTAGAAAGGGGATAGAACAAAATGCCAGCTGAAAATGCTAACTGTTTGCAATGTCAAACAGAAAGCTTACAATGCTCGCTGCTCAAGGTTATAATGCCTTTTTTTCTTAGAACATCTCGGGCTAACCTCTCGAGCATTACTCATTGGGGTATTTATAGGGCTAAAGGGCACACAAAAGGGGCACTTTCGATGCCATGTGTCTTGGGACCACGTTCACTTGCTTGTGTTGCACATGCCATGCATGACTGTTGAACTTGCATGACTATTGTAATGAGAGCCTACCACGCCGTAACTATGGGCCTGCCACGTTGTAACTGTGGACCTACCACGTCGTAACTGTGGGCCTTCCATGCTGTAATTGCACCGTCAGTGTCTAGAGACATGTGCCAACAGTCCAATTAGGTGAAGTGCATTGATGTCACACAACCACCCACGTGCTTTGTTGTGCTTCATAGCGTAGCATGCTTGGCGTAGCGTAACACCTTGTCGTGTCTTCTACTACATGCTTGTTGCATACTTGCTATGCTATGTTATGCTATGTAGCATAGCATTGTGTAGCGACTGGCCTTAGTCATAAAAATTTTTCCAATCTATGAAATTTGCTTCCTACATTGCGGAACTTGCGAACCTACTGATCTCACCCTTTGAGTTACCTTCTATCACCTCCATAGAATTTCTATGCCTCGCTACACCATGTAGCTCAATGTAGCGTAGTAGCAGACATTGTCTGTCGCTTTCTAATGGAAAGAGACATTGTTGAAGGACTTGATGTTAGGTGAGGGGACCAATCATGTAGTTTTTACTACGTTGTGCTACGCTACATAGCATAGCATAGCATAGCACTAAGTTCTGCGATCATTTTCTACAGCTTTCTACTCTACATAGCGAGGAGTAGCATAGCGTAGCAGACTTCATGACTTAGAAAACTTGTTAAAATATTTCGTGCATCCTGAGTGCTGCTATCAACTCTATGCATTGTTTCTTAGTGAGTTTTCGGCTTGGCACACTACTTGGGTGGATAGTTACGATGATCCATAGAGCCTGTTTTCACCCAAAGTAGAAAATTTTCCAAACTGGCTATCCTGAGTTCAAATCGTTCTCCTCGTGAAGAACTACCATAGTGCTGTGCGAATTGTAAGGCATGGTGAAGCGAGAATGACTTCAAATTTTTTGGGGTGTTTCATTGGCCCCTCTTTGTCGACGTCTAGAGGGTGGGCTTGAGAGATGTTGATAAACAAAATGAAACACCACAGAAGGCACAATGCTAACATTGCCACTTGGTGATTGCTAGGATGTCATTTGCTACGCTTGAGAGTGTTGCATTGGTTTTGCAGAGGTTAAGGCAAAGAGCAAAGATGATGTGTAGCATAGTCCCTCATCGAAGTGCTCATGAGGGGCTCATTCACGTTTTCATCTTTGGCTGGCACTGTTCTTCAACCTCTTGTAGGACAGGTATTTCCTTTGCAGGATGAGTTTTGTTACATCTACGAAGGGTTTTGACCTACCTATAGATGCTTTCCATATGACGAGTTATGTTACGCACGTCATGGAATTTGCACTCTGAAGTAGCTGAACTAGTCAAGGCACTCACTTCGTGATGCCGTAGCATTTTCTATTGTAGCAAGATGTACCCGCGGCTAGTGAGGGCAAAGGTCTTGCTAGCTACAGATGTTGTTGAAGCTCTTGGACACCTGTGCTAGTGCACGATGTCCAAAGTAGGAAGGCCACCAGTGGCCTTGGCAGCACCAGCTTGGAGGAGCTAGCCTTGAAGGTGCCAAGAGTTTCTTTGAGTGCAAATGCTCTAGAATCCCTGCCAAAGGCATGAATTCTCAATTCAGCTATGGGATTAGCTACCAAGTAGCTAAATGTCATGCAATCTGAGGCATTGGCAGGGGGCTAGAGAGTAACAATATTGTGGTCGGGCCATAATACTGCCGGAACTAGCCAAGGAACTACCGGCAGGGCAATGGGTTGTGGCGATAGTAGGCTTGGAGGGCTAGTGTGATGTCATACGACATCTCCAGAGGATCAGCATGCTACCAAGGGTGGTAGCATCATGTGTGTCCTGGACCACATCCTCATTGCATCATGAACGACATTCTAGAGCTGCGACATCCCACCCACACGTCAGCATTGTGCATTCTTGTTCAATGCGTACCTGGCGTAGATGCACACTAGCGATGTGACGTGAACCTAGTTTAAGGTCTTGGTAGACTGTATGCTGGTTTAAGGTCCCAGTGGACCGCTATGTTGGTTTAATGTTCCAGAAGACCATAGATGCTAGTTTAATGTCATAGCAGACAATGCTCATTGTTGTTACGAGTTTAACATTGTAGAAGATGGTGCTCGATGCTACTAGTTTAATGTCATTGTGGATGCTAGTTAATGCTACTGCTAGTTTATCATCATAGCAAATTTTGTTGACTGTCGTTGTGCTTCAGACGTAGTATGGCTTGAGGTAAGAGTGATTCATCGAGTTGGCAAGCTCATTATCGTCCATGTCTGCCAACTTGAAGGCTCCATACCTGAAGGCTTTAGTCACCACGTAAGGATCTTCCTAGTTGGCTGAGAATTTGCTCACGTGCTCACGAACGACCTTGAGGATGAGGTCTCCCTTCTACACTGGCTGCTAATGCGGGTTTGCATGATGCTTTTTCTGCTGCTTGCTTTGGTAGTACTAAATGCGTCTTAGTGTCTATGCATGCTCATCCTCTATTGAGTCAAGGTCAATGGTCTACGACTCGTTGTTTTAGGCTTCACTTATGGCATCAGAGAGGATCATCTGGAGTGATGGTACCTGCAACCCAAGAGGCAACATAGCTTTAGATCCATAAACAAGGTTGTAAGGGGTCTTACTTATGGCAGTCCTACACATCATCTGGTAGGCCCATAGAACATAGAGAATTTGCTCGTGCCATCACCTCTTGCTATTGTTAAGCATCTACTTCAAGAAGTTGATGATGGACTTATTTTTAGCCTCCGCCTATCTGTTTGCCTGCGGATAATAGGGGAAGAAAAATGATTACTTAATGCCTAGATTGTTGTAGAAGGTTCGGGTTTCCATACTGCTAAACTATGGCCCATTGTTGGTCATAATCATCATTGGAAGGCTAAATCTCGTTATGATGTTTTCTAGGATGAAATGGTAGATTTTTTGAGATGTCATCTTCCTCAGGGGAATGGATTCCACCCACTTAGTGAAATACTTAGTGGTGGTGATGATGAAACTATGCCCTATGGAGGACTTAGCGTGATGGGCCCTATGAGGTCTAACCCCCATCGTTGGAAGGGCTAAGTGATCTACATTAGGTGCAAGTCCATGGGTGCCACGTGTATGAAATTTGCGTATCTCTAACATGTGTCGCACGTCTTGACTTTTGATAGGCATTCATGCTCCATGTGGGGCCAGTAGTACCCTAGGCATCTAATCTTCACAGCCATAGCCCTGGGCACTATGTGTCCACCGCATAACCCTTCATGCAAATCATTAACTACCTTCTGTGCATGATCACCACCTATGCATGCCAGCAATATCCCATCGTAGGAACGTCAGCATAGGACGTAATTTCCCATGAGCACGTATTACCGAGCATGCTTACGGATTGCATCTCTTTGGGCAGATGTCAATCTAGCTGGGTGTTCTCCATTTTTCAGGTAAGCTTTAATGTCGATGTACCACTCCTGGGCATCAGCCATGCTGATAGAGGCCACATGTTCTACCTAAGTGATAGGCTCTACGCATTTGATAATCAAAGTTGGCAGATTTTCCATGGAATGTGATGGAATGTTTAATGCAAGGGTAGCTAGGGCATCTACCATAGTGTTCTTGTTGCATGGCACATGTTGTGCATCTATGGTTACTGTTGGCACATTTGGCCATTCCATTGAGCAGTTAAAATATTTTATTCAAAATATTGGAGGACTCTATGGTTATGGGTAAATTACAGCTTTCGTGTTGAAGGTTCATGGGTGTTTGTTTTTAGAAGATTGATTCACTGGTAAACAAAAATGATGATGTTAAAGCCTTCTGAATAAAAGATAAAGGTGCCAAATTATCTTGTTGATAAAATCAGAAAATGGTACTATGGCAAGGAAGGAAGTACGTTTTTCATGTAAAAGAAC
>MNCI01001687.1:64565-81776 GCA_015680685.1 Gnetum montanum | reverse complement strand
AATAAAACTCCTCGAAAATCCTTTCGATATAATATACCATCTTTAACAACAAATCTCATCATACCAATTCTCTTCAGGGGTGTCAAGTGTATAAACTTCACTTTCTCTAGTCATTAACTTGGCTAGTCCCATTCCCTTAATTGTCTTGCATATTTCCAACGAATATCTGAAACTTTGCAACTTAATAAGCCATTTTCCTCTTTTCAATCCAATCTCGTTTTGGGATAGGAATCACTTGACTACAGGTTCAATTAGCATAATGTGAACTAAT
Organism: Gnetum montanum; assembly: GCA_015680685.1. NCBI lineage: Eukaryota > Viridiplantae > Streptophyta > Gnetopsida > Gnetales > Gnetaceae > Gnetum > Gnetum montanum. The sequence continues at coordinate 81,505 of MNCI01001687.1, read as the reverse complement.
GAACTTTCTAAATAATATTTAAAATGCTGAAGTGCCTTGATGACTGTGAAAGCTTCTTTCTCTAAGTCTGAATAATTTAACTCTGAACCTTTCAACTGATACCCAAAAAATCCAATTGGTTCATCTTGACCTTCGCTATCCTTTTGTGTTAGAACAGTAGCAATAGAATCATTTGAAGCAAATGAGTATAACCAAAAATATTCTTTAAGTCTAGGCTTTACCAAATATGGAGCCTCTTGTATAGCCTTTTTAATTTCTGATAAAGCTCTCTCTAATTCTAGTGTTTTTTCTACTTGGACATCCTTTTTTAGCATATGCATCAAAGGTTTGGTAATTTCAGTAAACCCGAGAATGAACATTTTTACAAAGTTAATCTTCCCAAAGAAAGATCTAAGAGATTTCTTACTTGTGGGATGCTGAATATTCTATACTGCTTGAATTTAGGAATTGTCTATGGCAATTCCTTCTTGACATATCATGTGTCCTAATAAACTTCCAGATTTAACCCCTAAGATACACTTCGTAGGATTTAATGAAATACCAAACTCACGACATCTGTCGAAAACTTGTTGGAGATGATTAATATGATCTTCTTTCTTCTTTGAGAATATCATAATATCATCCAAATAAACCATCACAAATTTGCCTAATAAATCCTTAAATGCTAAATCCATTGCTCTTTGAAAAGTAGCTCCAGCATTTGACAATCCGAATGGAATTCTTTGGTAGGCAAAAGTTCCCCATTTGGTGATAAATGATGTTTTGTATCTATCATTCTTATCTACCACGATTTGATTATAACCTGAGAAACCGTCTAAGAAAGAATATGTTTGACAACCTGAGACTTTAATCAGCATCTCATCAATTCTTGGAAGTGGATACTTATCCTTTTTTGAGGCATCATTGAGATTTCTAAAGTCTACACAAAGTCTTATATCACCATTTTTCTTTCTCACTGGGATAAGGTTAGCAAGCCATGTCGAATATCGTACTGGATATATGATTTGTGCTTGCAACAACTTCTTGATTTCGGCTTCCATAGCTGGTTCAAATGATGGATTAAACTTCCTTTGTTTTTGCTTGACTGTTTTGCAACCTTCTATTAAAGGAATCTTATGTGTCATCACATCTTGCCTAAAAGCTTTAAGATCATCATAAGACCAAGCAAAATTGTCCAAATTATTTCTTAGACATGTTAACAAGTCTTGCTTGAAACTCGAATCTCTTTCCTTTGTAACATTTAACATTTTTGGCATCCTGTCTAATCCAAAATTCACTGCCTCGAAAGCTTGACTATCTGGGTTTTGTATATCCTTTCCAGTAAGTAAATTTTTCTTGAATTCATGTTCCAAATCAATCATCCTTTTTGGAATAAAATTAGCTTTGGAATTTGATGACGTTTCAGGTATCACTTGACCCTCAAATTCTTGTTTATTTTTCATAAATCTTAGTACTTGATCATCATCTTCAAATACTTGTAAATGTCTTATATTATCTGGTACGGATGGCTGATGTTCTTCTTCAATCATGACATCTTTGTAACTCTCTAATAATTGCATATCCAATGTTGAAGCTGCCTTTGCCAAATCATCTGCTATAAGATTCTCTGCTCTGTTTATATGCTCTATTTGGCAATGTTGAAATTGATCTAACATCTTACAAACAAGTTGCTTATAAGGTCTCAAGAACAAGCTCTTTACGACACAGTTACCTTTTACTTGTTCACAGACTAATCTTGAGTCTCCCTTTATAATGATTTCTTTGATCTTTTTGTCTAGAGCTATTCTCATACCAATACATAAAGCTTCATACTCAGCCTTGTTGTTAGTACAAGGGAAAGATAAGTGAATTGCTTTGAGTATGTCAGGTCAATCATTCTTGAATAAAACTATTCCAACTCCTGCACCCTTTGAATTAGATGAACCATCAAAGTATAACTCTCATTTATCTTCATTCTTTGATTGTTCTATTTTAGGACTACAACTTTCTTGGAGTGTACAAATTTTATTTTCAACATATCCTTTTTCAACCATTTTACTTCGTCCATTTGAAGTAATATTATCTATCATCAAAGGTTCGCTATAGATGTAGATTTGATTTGGTTCTCCTTTCCATGGTAACCACATGTGAGAATAATCTGTTGATATGTAACCTGAGAAATTCTTACTCTAACTTCTACTCAATAAAAGACTATGTGAATCTGGTATGTCTGCCACTTGAATAGTTACTCTACTTCTAATGCGGGGTTCAGAAGCAATTTCCAATAGAACACTTGGCAATTGACCCACAATCTTTACTCTACTTTTGTCTACTTGAACAATCTTTCTGTTTGATTTTTCAAGAATCAAACCAAGTTTCTTACATATAGATAATGGCATTATAGTAGACGTAGCTCCAGAATCAACCAAACAATTGTGTAAGTATTTATCCTTTAATTTCATTGTCAAAAGAAAAGGAGGAGCTTCCTTATCATATGAAGTCTTTAATTTCTCATCATTATTAGACACATAACTTAACTCTGATTCTCTAACTCTCCTTTTACCTTTAATGAACTCTAAAGCCTTTCTTTGCTGATCTCCTATTTGAAGCAACTGATAAAAGCTAATATTGGCCTTGACATGTTTAAGGTCTTCTATCAAATCATATTCTCCATCACCAATAAAGCTTGATCTCTTTATCCATTTATTAAAAGACTGATTTGGAGTGCTTTGCTCCACTTGATTGTCTTTACCTTTATTCTTATCTCTTCTATTTGGCTCAAAAGCTTTTCTCTTAGTAGATGGATCAGTAATAACATTTGGGGGTCTAGAAGTAGTTAGTCTTTCCTTAGATCGAAGACTATATCCATTTTCCTCATTGTTATTACATTCTTCATCTGAAGACATATCTTCTTCAGAACTTGATAGAGAAGAAGTATCACTAGATCCATTGCTAGAAGATTTACTTGCATAATGAACACTTGATAACTCATTATCAGATTCAATATCAAGAAAGTTGGACATAATAAGATCACTTTCATCGTCATCTTCTGCTAACTTAGTGTCTTGATGTTTATGCTTTCTATTTTTCTTTTCTTCCTTGATATTAACTCTTGACAAAGCTTTTTCAAGCTTCACTATTTTGTTAGACATATCTCTCATTAATTGTCCTTTCTCAGATCCTACTCTTTCATGTTCTTGCTCTATCTTAACATGAGATGGACCTGGTAAAGCTTTAAATTGAGTAAAATCTTGCATGCAATTGGTCATTGACATCAATGACTAGCTATTCGTGAGACTCTTCGATGTCCCCACCAAAGGCATTCTGATAGGGTCAAAATTCAAGATAGAGTTGACCCTTGAGAAGAAGGACATCTAGGAGTGGTTAGGGCTTACCAAGGAGTGCAAGGGGCTCCCCATGAAGAAGCTTAAAGAAGGAACCTCCAAGGAGGTTTACCCTGCTTTCTGTGCTTGCACATTCCCCTAGCTACTTACATAGGGAAAGGTCCTGGGGATTGAGCAGGCCTGGGTCATGCATAAGGTTATAGAGGAGGGGACCCATTACAACTACGCTGAGTCTCTATGTAAAGGCTTATGGACTGAGATCTTAGGGCACTGTATGAAAACGAAGTCCCGTTTGAACATCCATTATGCCTTTTACATAGGCTACCTTAAGAGTTTCGTGGAGTTCCTAGTAGTTTAAGATAAAGGAGTCTAGGTCATGCAAGATTGCGACCAGATTTTTAGGCCATGAATCCGCCAAGTCTTTTGAACTAATCGAGCACAAGATCCCACAAAAATAGTTGGGGAGTCATTTTCTGTAACAACTAAGGATCGGATGGCCCACAACATTCACGACCAGGATAGCATGGGAGAGATGTCCCCCGTCATGGATGGTAGTGTGTCACAGGATGAACATTTCATAGCTAAGACTGTAGCCAGTAAGTTGTAGCAAAAGAGACCTCCCCCAGCTAAGGAAACCCTTCACGTGGAGGAGGAAGAGTGGCAAAGACTGCAACTTAAATTGTAGAGGATGCAACCCCCTATTGGTAAGCATTTTTGTTTAGTTCTTACTTTGTTATCGTTTGCTACGCTATGCTGCGCTAGGTAGTGTAGCATAGCGTAGCACCTTCTTTGAGCTAACTTGCTTTGAACTAATGCAAACTTGCTTCTTTTCTGGTAGAGGAAGAACAAGAAGAAGAAGAAGAAGGTGATGAAGAGGTGTCAACCCCTAAGACGGGGCCGATGAAGAAAGGCACGGAGGCCCCAGTTTTGGAGAGAGGGGCTCTGATCAAGAAGAACAAAGATCCTATGGCTAAGATAGGGGCTCTCATTATTAGGGATAATTCTCCCGCTAAGGAGTCTCCCTTGAAGAAAAAAGACATTGGTCTCCTCAAGGGAAAAGCACCAGCACATGAAGAGGAGGTCTGCAGGGACCCAACAGGAACCTCTAGCCAGGCCACCATCATCATCTTGCATCAAGAAGGGAGATTGCAATTAGACATTGGTGAGTTCGGAAACATGTTTGCCTTATCATAGTTCATTTTGATCATTGCTAATGTGTTTGGTTATATGACTAGTGCTACTACTGATGCTACAGGACCCCCTCTAGTTCACATGAATTCATGGGCTGAAATCCCTAACAAGTTCATGTTTATGTAGGGCATTGTTGATGACATGATTAGCCACCTTTAGCAAGTGGACCTGGAAGTGGGTAAGTAGTAATGTTATTTGTTCTCGCGTTGTTATGCTTTGCGTTAGCTACCTATGCTATGCTAATGCAACTGGTATGTTCTTTTTATCATGGTAGCCTCTCGACTCAAATGGGACTCGACACGACCTTTGAAAGTTAGTGTTGTGTCCACATTCCTGCTAGAAGTGACCGACATGTCTTGTCACACAGACGATGAGGTTTGCAAATGCACTTTGCACTCAAAATGCTCCCTGTGGGAGTGCAAGCATGTCAACGAGGACCTATGGAAATGAGTCTAGAAACTTAAGCAAAGGGAGGCTAACCTGAGGGCTGAGGTGGAGGACCTCAAGTTGAGGAATGAGTTCCTCATAGCCCACAATACTAGCAATGAGGATTGGCACATGGCCATGGTAGACCATGCTAGGTTTTCGATAGTTGCACATCAGAATGTTGAGGCTACTCACGAAGTAATAGAGCAGCGAATGCAGATGGACAAAGCAGGAGAACGTGATGCACTAGGAAATGATGCAGGAACGAAAGGTGAAAACAATGTGAACAAAGACAACCCATTACCACATGGGATTTTTTTTAGAATTTTGGAACTTTGAATTTTTATGTAACAAGTTTTACAAAAATTGTTCAAAAGACAACAATTTTGAATAAAGCAAAGAGGATTTTGTGATACAGGAATTGATTTTGCAGTGACTTGCACCTAGCATACATGCTACATTTTGTATAAAATATTCATGTTTTCATGTGCTATTTTATGTTGTTTTGGGCCATTGCATAATATGCCAAGGGGATGATGCGTTAACAACTTGAACAACAACTAACTAGTAACTTATGCTAGTTTTAGGCCATTTTAGGCCATAGCATAGCAAAACTAGTTTTGCGCAAAGATGGTACATGGGCAAGAAGCAATGGGTTGCTATGCCAAGAGTAGCTACTTCTTGACCCAATGCAGGTTGAGCGAAATGTAAGACCGATATGTAAAGGCACGTTGCTAGTTTTAGGCCATTTCGGGCCATCGCACATTACTAGTTTTAGGTTGGTTTAGGCCATTGCATAGAAACATATGAGCGGTGTGTGGGCAGAAAGCAATGGGGTTGCTACGCTAGGCGAAGCTGCTTCCTGACCTAACATGATTTGAGCGAGATGTAAGGTTGAGGCACTGTGCTAGGACCTTTGTCAGTGTAAAGTGTAATAGGCACTTCATTCTCAGAAGTTATGACTTCTGAGCCTCGTTCCACGCCTATGTTGTGAATTGCATGTGTTGCTACTTCGTCAACATGGATCACCACTTCTCTACCTTCGTAAGGAAAGTGGATCTCTTAGCGTATGGGTGAGAAAACAGCCCTAAGTTGTGCTAACCGTGATCTCCCTAAGATCATGTTAAACCTAGGCATTTCTTCGACCACGATGAATGTTGCGCTTGTGGGGAACTGATCCCCTACTACGAAGTTTATGTGAACTGTGCCCTTCACCATGACTTGTGCCCCATTGAACAAGCTTAGGAATGATGTCATTGTGGGCTTGATCTGGTCAACCAAGCCCAACTTGTCCACAATGGGGAAGGGGAAGACATTCATGGTAGCCCCATCATCAATGTGTACCCTTCAGACCTAGTGTTGGCCGATCCAGACTGTGATGAAAATGGGTGCCATAGTCACCTAACCTCTTTTGGGATCTTCCCTAATAGTGACATTGCAAAAGGTTAGTTGAGGTTGTTTTGGCCCTGCAGGCGCAAAGGGGAGCATGACCGAGTAGATCGCTTCTTCCTCTGCAAGCATGTCTTCGTTGACTGGAGTCGCTGTCAACATGTGAATCAGAGCCTCGCGGTGTGGGATAGATGTCATAATTAGGTCATACAAGCTCAATGTAGTGTTTTTTTGTTTTAGGGCTTGTTTGACCTAAGTGAGGGTGTCCAAGAGATCTTGGCTTCCCCCTACTTAACACTCTCCTTCTCTTCTACTTGTCCTGGAAGATGAATTTCCCAAGAATGGGCCACTTCAAATCTAGGTTCAGGTCCTTATTGGCAGAGCGGCATAGGCTATGTGGTCATATTGACATTTATCTTTGGTGATGAAGGCACAAATGCAAGGGCTGAAGACATAGAATTGGAGGTATCTTGGATGGTACCTCCCTTTGATGTCTCATCTGTGAAGCGAACTTCTCACTTTTCAAGACAAGAAGGTTGTTTAGCTATTTTGCATGGGATAGGGATTGTCAAGGGTGTCAACCCCCTAATGACAATTGAAGCTAGAGGTGTTAACAAATGCGGCTACGTGGCTTTGCTATCAAGTGGCTCAAAGGTGGATCCCCATGATGGGACTCTTAGGACGAATGGCTGCTATGAGCTTGGACCAGCTGTTGGTGGTGTTGGTGCACTACATGAAGGCACACGGACCACGAATGGCTACCGAGGTGGCCTAGGGTCACTATCAATGTTGATAGTGTTGATTATGTAACTAGAATTATTGGCATTGAGAGGATATGTGTAGACATACATAGATTGGTTCTTATGGCGTACTAGGTTACTTTCATCCAGTACCAGCTTCCCCTGGTCGATTAATCTTTGGATGTCATCCTACAACGCCAAACAGTAATCTGTGTTGTGACCACACTGTTGGTGGTAGTCACAAAACCTATCTACCTTGAAACCCCTATGAACTGGAGGCTCATTGGATAGGACCAAAGATGGATTCCTAATGAGTTCGTAGTAGTGTTGATATCTTGCTATTGCTTCTTCTGACATCTTCTTGTATTGGATGTATCCCGCTGCCAGTAGCTGCTTCAGAAGCTTCAAGGGATTGAGAGGTAGTGTGGTGTACATTGAGCCGTGTTTGCACTCAAATTTGGATTTGGGTTGTGCAAATGCCTCAAGCGTAGATATAGTAGGTTTTTTCGGTGCAGGGTTAGCTGTGGGTATGACCGGTTTCTTGCTATTCTTGCTACCATTGTTGCTAGGTTTGGGCTTGGCCTCAGTCACCATAGCGTCCACTGTGGTTGTTGGGGCCTTATCATTTTCCTTATTTGCAAAGGTATTTTTGTAACCGATGTAAGCCGGGTCTTTGCTTACCTCGTCCGCATCTTGTATACCCTTAGTCTAAGTGAAGGCCTGACTAAGAGATCGAGGAGCGAGATAGTACAGCTTGGACTTGATGAAGTCGTTCACTGTGCCCTTAAAGACTACTAGTAACTGGGCCTCCGTGATAGGCTCATGGATTTCATTAAGGTTTGTGCTCCAACACTGGATAAACTTTTGGAACGACTCTAGAGGGTTTTTCTTCATGCTCATCAACTGATCTAGTGTGGTTTCTAGCTTCAAGTTGTACTTGAAGCATGTTACAAACTAGGTTAGGAGTTCTTCCAAAGCTAAAATAGATGAGTGTGGCCATTGTGAAGGATATGGCGAAGACACGAATGATCGTATGTGGCCATTGCTGCAGTAGCAAAGATTTAGACCTGAAGGTAACAAGATGTGTGTTGCAATCCCCCTCCCCATCGTACTTCATGAAGTGTGGGAGTGACATCCCTGGGGGTACTATTAAGGCAGGGATTGTAGGGCTAATGGGGTCTTCCTAGTAGAAGTCTATGACTTGTACCATGTCAAACCTAGCAGCTTTGAGGCATTTTATTTTCTCAGTGAGGGTTTGGATGAGCTGAAATGCTTGGTCTAGACCTGACGAAGTTGTAGATGGTTGGGGAGTTGCAGAGGTAGCTCCCACCTATGGCATGACGGGGGTGATGGCATGACCCATCGGTGGTACTGCTAGGATGACCCCCGTGAGCGGTGCTGCTTGTATCATCCACCACCCAACAGATGGTGTTGTTAGGGCAGTAACAGTGGGTTGGGCTGCCAGATGGACCACTTGTGTCATTGATAGCATAAACCATAGCCCCGTGTTAGGTTGTACCATCTGTGAGGCCTAGTGGGTTTGAGAGCGAACATAGTGAAACATCTACGATGCTTGCAAAATAGGGAAAGAGGTGAATGGGGCCCATCACAGTGGGTGGAATAGATGTAAATGTAGGAATGGAAATAGAAGTCAAGTACAATTGTGAAATAGTCATGCTACGAACATGTGGCAAGGTAGCTACGATTGGCCTATGATGTGCTACAGCAATGGACTGTTGAACAGTTTGCAAAGGGATAGTAGCTACAAACATAGGTGAAACAAGTGAAAGAGGGCATTGAAATGCTGCGAGATTGGCATGGCTACCCATAGTGGATGTAATCGCAAGTTGTGGAAGCATGGGCATAATCACAAAGGGAGTAGTGATAGACAATGGCTTAACCTAGAAGGACTAGATAGGAGGGATCGGAACGAGGTTGGTTGGATGCTATGTCTTGTTGCTCCCTAAGCCTAGCCAACTGGATTAGCTGGTCTAGAAGCCTTTGGTCTACCTGTGTCAAAGGTAAGGTAAGGCCGAGAGTAGGAACAAATTCCTTCCTGTTGCATTAAGCAAACTCGAAGCTACGTTTTTCTTCGAGTTCATGTACGTCTAAGGGTAGATTTTCCTGCACCTTTGGATAGAGGAAACTGTAATGCTAATATTGCTAGGCCAATCCCTTAGGTCCCTGATTTTGGATTTTGAGGGCTCAACGTGTTTATAGCATCAGGTTCAATGGTTGTTTGGTGCCATTAGTGCCTTGAACCATGATGGGAACTTCAACGTTGAAGGGAACCTCCATGTTGAAGGCCTTAGCAGCAGTTTTTGAAAAAGCCATTGTAAGTTAAGCAATTTTGCAATAGGAAGAATGAATCAGAAAGCAATCAAATAGAAATCGAATGGCTTTATGTCTTGCGGGCCTCTCAGGGAACCTTTGAGGCAACCGATCTGTACCACAAAAAGCATAAAAAACTAAGAGAGGGTATCACATTTACGTTGGTGCATGATAGGGTACAGAGCACACACAAGACTACAATAAGGTGGGAAAGTTAACTAGCTATCAAAGGCTTTGTGTCTCACAGGTTCCCTAAGGAACCGTCGAAATGATCAACCTATACCGCACGCAATGGGATACAGAACGCATGCAAGACTACTATAAGATAGGCTAGTTAACTGGCGATTGGAGGCCTTGTGTTCTGTAGGAATCTCGAGGAATCATTGAGGTGACCAATCTACACTACACCAAGTGCAAACAACTGAAAAAGGGTGTCACATTTACGCTAATGTGTATTAGGGTGCAGAAGGCTTACAGAACTACTGTGACACGCGAAAAAGGCAGCGAAGGCCATCCTTCCAGTGCTTAAAAATTGTAGCAATCGAAAATGTCAGCAGTTAGAAAAAAAACACCAAGGGGTCGGCAGGCACAATATTTTTGTACTGATATTCGTGGGAGGATGGTGCTAGGTGTGAGTGGATACGTAGCACCCTGAACGATCTGGTCAATCAAACAGGGACTTAGTCGACGTTTATATAGCCTTTTGCAACATATAGTTTGAAAATGGGAACGAAAGCACGAAGGAATGCTTAAATGAAAATAAGGTAAAAAATAATGTAAAACACAGCAATAAGCAGGAAACAAAGTGAAACATAGTTAGAAAAATGCACCGCTCCAAAGCTACAAGGCTACACTATCATGATGGATATAGCTGGTTGCAAAACATTGAGAAGTGCAGAGATTCCAAGAGTAACCGGGGCATGTAGAGTAAGATGGTGATGTGCTTGGGTGTGAACTCGGGAGTTGACACTATGAAAATTCTACCAAGGTGGTAGAAAGGGGACAGAACAAAATGCCAACTAAAAATGCTAACTATTTGCAGTGTCAAACAGAAAGCTTACAATGCTCGTTGCTCAATGTTGCAATGCCTTTTTGTAAAAAAACATCTCAGGCCAACCTCTCCAGCATTGCTTGTTGGGGTATTTATAGGGCTAAAGGGCACACAAAAGGGTTGATTTGAATTCCATGTGCCTTGGGCCAATGTTGACTTGATTGTGCTACACGTTGAAACGCCCTAAAAAATTTGAAGTCATTCTTGCTGCACCAGGCCTTGTAATTTGCACAAGCACTATGGTAGTTCTTCAAGAGGAGAACGCTCTAAATTCAGGCAAACTAGTTTGGAAAATTTTCTAGTTTAGGTGTAAATAGGCTCTACGGGTCATCCTGCCTATCCACCTAAGTAGCCTGCCCAGCCGATAGCCTGCTTAGAAACGATGCGTGGAGTTGGCAACAGCATTCTGGATGCATAAAATAGTTTAGCAAGTTTTTTAAGTCATGAAGTCTGCTATGCTATGTTATGCCTCACTATGTAGCATAGCAAGCTTCAGAAGATGATTGCGGAACAAAGTGCTATGCTACACTATGATACGTGACGTAGCGTAACATGGCAATAGCTTCACAGCCAGTCCCCTCGCCCAATTTCAAGTCCTTCAATAGTGTCCCTTTCTGTCAGGAAGTGGTAGACCATGTCTTCTGCTATGTTACACTGAGCTACATGGTGTAGCGAGGCATAGCAATCTTGCAGAAGAGATGGAAGGTAGCTCAAAGGGCAAAATCAGCAAATTTCGCAAGTCTTGCATCACAAAAAGTAGAGTTTGCAAATCGGCAAAGCTTTTGTGACTAAGGCTAGTTGCTATGCTATGCTATGCTACGTAGCATAGCATAGCGTAGCAAGCATGCAACACACATGTAGTGGAATGCACAACAAGGTGCTATGCTACGCTACAAATCACGGCATGGTATGCGGGTGGTTGTGCAACATCAATGCACTTCACCTAATTGGACCATTGGCACACATCTCCAGATGCTAACAGCGCAATTACAGCATGGCAGGCTCATAGTTATGGCATAGCAGGCTTGCATTACAATGGTCATGCAAGTTCAATGGTCATACATGGCATGTGCGGCATCAACAAGTCAACGTGGGCTTGGGGCACGTGGCATCCAAATTGCCCCTTTCGCGTTCCCTTTAGCCCTATAAATACCCTGATGAGTAGGGCTCAAAGGGGTTGGACAATCTCTAGAGGTTCAAAAAAGCAAGCATCATAACATTGAGCACTGAGCATTGTAAGCTTTCTATTTGACACTATAAGCAATTAGCATCTTTAGCTGGCATTTGGTTTTCTTTCCCTTTCTACCACCTTGGAAGAATTCCCGCATTATCAGCACCCAAGGCCACTCCCAAGTGTACAACCTATTTTTCTCTACACATCTCATTTATTTGTGGGATCTCTACACTCCACCATGTTATGCAACCAACTATATCCACCTTGATAGTGGAAACTTGTAGCTTTAGAGTGATGCATTTTTCTAACTACATTTTTACTTTGTTTCCTGCTTATTGTTGCATTTTGCACTATTTTTTCTTCTTTATTTACTTTCAAACATTATTTCGCATTTTCATTCTCGTTTCAAAAATATATGTTGCAAAAGGCTATATGGATGCTGATTAAGTCCCTGTCTAATCGACCAGACCATTCAACGTGCCTTGTATCCGCTCACACCCAACATGGCCCTCCCATGGGTATGGGGTCGAAACTATCACACTTGCCGACCCCTCGATGTATTCTAGCCGTCGATGTTTTTAGTTGCTATAGTTTTTTAGCATTAGAAGGAGGGCCTTTTGATGCCTTTTCCATGTGTCATGGTAGTTCTATGAGCCTTCTACACCCTGATACACATAAGCGTAAACATGACATCCTTTTGTAGTTGTTTGCACTTTACAAGGTGTAGATCGGTTGCCTCAACGGTTCCTCGGGAGCCCTACAGAATACAAGGTCTCCAATCGCCAACTGACTAGCTTGTCCTATGGTATTCTTGCATGCATTCTATACCCCATCTCACATGGTACAGGGTGGTCTCTTCGACGATACCTCTAGGATTCTACAAGATACAAAGCCTTTGATCACTCGTTAGCTTGCCCGTCCTATGGTAGTCTTGCATGCGTTCTATACTCCATCATGTGTGGTACAGGCTCATCGCTTCGAAAATTCCTCTGGAACCCTGTAAGACATAAAGCCTTCTTGATTTCTAGTTAACTAAACTTGTCTTATGGTAGTCTTACACGTGCTCTGTACGTCATCGCATACTAGCGTAAACGTGACACCCTTTCACGGTCGCCTCAACGGTTCCTCTAGAATCCAACAAGACATAAAGCCTTCTTTTTGTTTCTTTTTAGTCTCTTTGTTCTTTTGGCACTTGTTGTGCTCTTCTGAAAAACTACTCAACTTGCAATGGCTTTTTCAACTACTTCTACCAATGCCTTCAACGTGGAAGTTCCCTTCAACATTGAAGACGCTGTCACGGTTCAAGGCACTACTAGTGCCAAACAATCGCTAAACTCGATTCTAGAAACAGGTCGATCTCTCAAAATACAAAATTGAGGACTTGAGGGATTGGCCTAGCAACACAAGAATTACAGTTTCCTCTATGCAAAGGTGTAGTCTAATCTTCCCTTGTACGTACACGAACTTGAGGACAAACGTAGCTTCGAATTCGCTTATTGCAAAGGGAAGGAATTTGTTCCTACTCCTGGAATTTCTTTACATTTAACACAAGTGTACCAAAGGCTTGTAGACCAACTAATCTAGTTGGCTAGGCTTAGGGAGCAATAGGACACAGCATCCAATCAAGACGATGCTTTCCAGGATGGACAGGAGAAAGTCGATTCCCAATCAGACGAGGGAGGTCCAAGCAATCCCATTCCCATCCCTGATACCCAGTCTTTCTGGGCCAAGACACTATCTTTCACCACTCCCTTTGTGATTACACCTACACTTCCACAACCCACGATTACATCTGCTACGGGTAGCCACATCAATCCCGTGGGGTTCCAACACCCTCTTTCACTTGTTTCGCCTATGTTGTTTGCAGTTACTATCCCTTTGCCAACTATTCAATAGTCTATTCCTATAGCACATCGTATGCCAATTGTGGATACCCTGCCACATGTTCATACCGTGCCTATTTCACAATCGTACGTGACTTCTATCCCTATTCCTAAATTCATGCCTATTCCACCCACTATGATGGGCCCCGGCCCATCCACATGGTGAGCCCCATTTGCTTATTTTCCCATTCCACAATCATCGCAAATGTCTCACTACATGCACTCAGAAATACACCAAGCCTCACAATTGACACAGCCTAACATGAGGCTATGGTCTACGCTACTGGTGACACAAGAAATCTACCTGGCAGCCCAAACTATGATCATCACCTTAACAACACCACCTACCAGGTGGTGGACAACACAGGCAGCACCGCTCACGGGGGTTGTCCAAATGGTACCGCCAATGGGTCAAGTTGCCATCCCTGCCATACCATAGGTGGGAGCTACCTCAGTAGCTCCCCGTCATCCACAATGTCGTCGAGTCTAGACCAAGCATTCTAGCTCATTCAGACCCTCACTGAGGAAATAAAATGCCTCAAAGCTGCTAGGTCTGACATGGTACAAGTCATGGACTTCTACCAAAATGACCCTATTAGCCCTGTAATCCCTACATTAACACTACCCCCAGGGATGTCTCTCCGATACTTCATGAAGTATGATGGGAAGGGAGATCCCAATGAACATCTTGTTACCTTCAGGTTCGAGTCTTTGCTATTGCAACAATGGCCACATACAATTGTTGGCACATTTTGGCCATTTCATGGAACAGACACATTGTGGGATCAGTTGCAATAAACTATTATAGAGGTGAGGATTACAGAAACAGTTACAGTGAAAAGTTTTACTACAGCCCCATTTAAGTGGTTCATTCAAAACATGGAACCCTTCCATCTTCTGCCATCTTCTATGTGGCATTCTCAATGCAAAAGATGTATGGTGTATTGACGCTGGCTTCTCCTTCAACATGGACTCTACTCTCTCTCTTTTGACCACATCTTGGCAGGAATTATGCTTGGACATTCGGCAAGGGGAGCTAAATCCAAAAATCATAGATCCAAATGTACGAGAAGCTGTGGCCACAAAATTAAAAGCTGACCTAGAATCGGCAAACATACAAATGATACTGATATGCAAGGATGTTCTCTTCTTGTACTAATATCTACTACTTTTGTTTCTATGGGACCAATACAATTCAGATTTTGTTGTGGTTACTCATCTCCTACGCAAGATGGAATGATTGAAGACCTTGCCCTAACTTTATCTCAATTCTCACTTTTTGGATCCCTATTTAATATTAGGGCCATGGGAGGTGCAGCTCTTAGTGAACACATTGTTGATTTTCTTGGAAGGAAAGCAGCTATTTTAATAGCCAATATCCAAAATATACTAGTTGGATTCTCATTTCTCTTGCCAAGGCAAGGCTTGCTTTCCTGTATTCTACATTTCATTTAATTCTTTAAAGTTTCTGAGGGAAAAGTGTGCAAAAATACAAATAATTTGAAATGTCTACTACTCCAAAACCTCCAACGCTATGTCATTGCTACTGACCCAGTTAAGACTCAAGGCATAGGTAATGGCTGCTCCCATGGTGTTGTTTCTGGTTCTGGTGGTGCGATACTATATGTAGGGACTGATGTTGGATGTCCTTGTGCTGGGCCTGCATTTGTGTCTACTTCCGCCACGATTGGCTCATGCGGCCGGCGGCGTGGCACTCAAATTCCTAACCTTCCTAGGCCCTGGACAACCATGATAAATACCATGGCCCCAGAGGCCCCGTAACATGGATAATAGGTTCCAGCCCTCCATTGAAGTCGTCGGCTAGACATGTACATGGAATACCTTATCGTCACATTTCCTGCAATTGCAGGCATTTCGTCTTGAAATCAGCAGATTCTAGATAGGGCAAACTTCATCACCATGATTGCATTCGCTGATTTTGTCTAGCAGAGGAGGTATACTGACGTTGCTAGAGGAGTGGCCATAGTGTTTAGAGAGGCTCCAGAATCTAGCATTGCACCGCATTGGGTTACCAGGCTCCATAGTGCTGCTGAGTTTTCAAAGACTTAGACATTTGACTTTGGACCACATTTTTGATATCACAGCTGAGATTTCCAAACTTCTAGAGCTCATGCATCTATACTTAAATTTTTCCTGAGGAGGTTGTTTTTCCAGAGGAGTACGGCAAAGGTGGTGCGTTTCCTAAGCTCTGCTCTCTGAGCCTTGACTTCTACCATTAATTGAAGAAACTGCCGAGTTTGGAGCATGGAGCCATGCCAGATGGAATAACTAGCAGAATCAGTGCAACAAAATGGAATGAGCAATGACATCAAGAGCATCGAAGATGGAAGAGGCGCAACGTAGCAGGGCCTTGTTTTATAGTGGCAGTTGTCTATGAAATCCACCATCTTCTTGCAATTACCTAGAAGAATATTCAACATGTATGCAAGATTTAATCTAGAAATCATTTCTAGTGATAATGAAGACAGATGCAGAGCTGATGCACCACAGCAAACACACCAATCCATCGATTAAGGGAGTAATCCATAGGTTTGGCGGTACAACCACTTCCATAGGCCTCACTACTTGGATTAGCCCATAATATTTACAGGCCATGTGGCCCCAATATTATCTTTATTTAAAAATCATAAAACATTTATTTTGGGTTTTGATATAAACTATTTAATTGCTAATGTAAGTTCGACAGCCCTTGGTTATGTACCAAGTAAGTATTAATATTGATTTAAAAATTTGTATATGCTAAGGAGTTATATTGGATAGTTATCCAATAGGACACTCGGTCACCATAACTTTTATGTCTATAGTGGTAACTTTTTGTGGAAATTATAAACTCCTATCCTTAATCCCATGATATTTGTAACCACCACCAAGGCTACTTGTCAACTACAACTTCTTTATCTCCACAATGGCCACTTGTCAACTAAATGGGCCACTTGTCAACTACAACTTTTTATCTCCATGGTGACCACTTGGCAACTGAATGAAGACACTTGGCAACTAAAATGGGAAACTTGTCAACTACAACTTTTTTATCTTCATGGTGACCACTTGGCAACTAAATGAAGACACTTGGCAATTGAATAGGACACTTTTCCATTGTAGCTTTTTTATCTCTATGGTGGTTATAACCACCCAAGATATTTTGTAACTTACCTAACTACCTTTGAACCCTATAAAAAGGATGCAGGGGTCAAGGAGGAATGATCACAAGTGGGGGTGGGGAGGGGCCTTGGAAGAATACATTGATACTACACTTTGGAAGGCTACTAGCTAGCACTTGGGCTCTCACTTGGAGACACACTTTGGATTTCGGGAAGAGCTTGTAAGAAGATTTGTAAAAGATTGCTTGTAAGATGGCTTACTAAAGAAAAGATTTCAGCCTCTTTGTCATAGTCCTATGAGTTATGCTTA
>MNCI01001687.1:21400-62297 GCA_015680685.1 Gnetum montanum | reverse complement strand
TTGATTCTGGAGCTACGTCTACTATAATGTCATTGTCTATATGTAAGAAACTTCATTTGATTCCTGAAAAATCAAATAAAAAGATTGTTCAAGTGGATAAAAGTAGAGTGAAGATTGTGGGTCAATTACCAAATTTCCTATTGGAAATTGCTTCTGAACCCCACATCAGAAGTAGAGTAACTATTCAAGTGGCAGATATACCAGATTCACATAGTCTCTTATTGAGTATAAGTTGGAGTAAGAACTTCTTAGGTTACATATCAATAGATTATTCTCACATGTGGTTACCTTGGAAAGGAGAACCAAATAAAATATACATTTATAGTGAACCTTTCATGATTGATAACATTACTTCAAATGGAAAAAGTAAGATGGTTGAAAAAGGAGATGTTGAAAAAAAAATTTGTACACTCCAAGAAAATGAGAATTCATTTGAGAAAGAAGATTAGAGGATTGCTGAAGAAAAATCTCAAAAAGATCAAGTTGAAAGCTTCAGCAAGCAAAAACATAATAGAGAGATTTCTTATGAGAAGGTTAGAGATATGAGGATTCCTACAAGAGTAATCCTCACCATTCTCTTCTCATCTCAAGAATAGTCCATGAACAATGGACTTGATAATGTACAGTTTGTTCTTTTTGTTAGGAATGAGGTTTTTATACCACCAAACCTTATTTTTAATGGAGATTTTCCTCCAAAAAGATTTATCTTTTTAGCTAAAAAAAAGTTCAATAAAAGCTTCAAGTACAGTTCAGTTTTAAAATGTGGCTTGCATAAATTTCTTTACGATTTTAAAGGGGGAAGAAATGTTGGCATATTTTGGCCATTTCATGGAACAGCCACATTGTGGGATTGGTTGCAATAAACTATTATAGAGGTGAGGATTATAGAAATAGTTACAGTGAAAAGTTTTATTGCAGCCCCATTTGAGTGGTTCTTTCAGAAAATGGAACCCTTCCATCTTCTACCATCTTCTGTGTGGCATTCTCAATGCAAAAGATGTATGGTGTATTGACACTAGCTTCTCCTTCAACATGGACTCTGCTCTCTCTCTTTTGACCACATCTTGGCAGCAACTGTGCTTGGACATTCGGCAAGGGGAGCTGAATCCAGAAATCATAGACCCAAATGTACGAGAAGCTATGGCCACAAAATTAAAAGCTGACGTAGAATCGACAAACATACAAATGATATTGATATGCAAGGATGTTCTCCTCTTGTACTGATATCTACTGCTGTTGTTGCTATGGGACCAATACAATTTGGATTCTGTTGTGGTTACTCATCTCCTATGCAAGATGGAATGATTGAAGACCTTGCCCTGACTTTATCTCAGTTCTCACTTTTTGGATCCCTGTTTAATATCGGGGTCATGGGAGGTGTAGCTCTTAGTGAACACATTGTTGTTTGTCTTGGAAGGAAAGTGGCTCTTTTAACAGTTGTTATCCCAAATATACTGGTTGGATTCTCATTTCTCTTACCAAGGCAAGGCTTGCTTCCCTATATTCTACATTTCATTTAATTATTTAAAGTTTTTGAGGAAAAAGTGGGCAAAAATACAAATAATTTGAAATGTCTACTACTCCAAAACCTCCAAGGCTACGTCACCACTACTGAGCCAGTTAAGACTTAGGGCACAGGTAATGGCTGCTCCCATGGTGATGTTTCTGGTTCTAGTGGTGTGATACTATACGTGGGGACTGATGCTGGATGTTCTTGTGCTGGGCCTGCATTTGTGTCTTCTTCCGCCATGACTAGCTCATGCAGCGAGTGGCGTGGCACTCAAATTCCTGACGTTCCTAGGCCCTGGGCAACCATGATAAACGCCATGGCCCCGAAGGCCCCGTAACATGGATAATAGGTTCCAACCCTCCACCAAAGTCATCGGCTGGACATGTACATGGAATACCTTATTGTCACATTTCCTGCAATTGCAGGCATTTCGCCTTGAAATCAGTAAATTCCAGACAAGGTAAACTCTACCACCATGATTGCATTCGCTGATTTTATCTAGTAGAGGAGGTATACTGACATTGCAGGAGGAGTGGCCGTAGTGTTTAGAGAGGCTCCAGAATCTAGCGTTGCAACACATTGGGTTACCAGGCTCCATAGTGCTACTAAGTTTCCAAAGACTCAGACATTTGGCATTGGACCACATTTTTGATATTGTAGCTAAGATTTCCAAACTTCTAGAGCTCACGCATGTGTACTTAAATTTTTCCTGAGGAGGTTGTTTTGCCAAAGGAGTATGGTAGAGGTGGCGCATTTCCTAAGCTCCGCTCTCTGAGCCTTCACTTCTATCATTAATTAAAGAAACTACCGAGTTTGGAGCATGGATCCATGCCAGACGAAATAACCAACAGAATCAGTGCAAAAAAATGGAATGATCACTGACATCAAGAGCATCGAAGATTGAGGAGGCGCAACGCGGCAGGGCCTTGTTTTACGGTGGCAGTTGTCTGTGAAATCCACCATCTTCTTGCAGTTACCCAGAAGAATATTCAACAAGTATGCAAGATTTAATCTAGAAATCATTTCTAGTGATAATGAAGACAGATGCAGAGCTGATGCACCATAGCAAACACACCAATCCATTGGTTAAGGGAGTAATCCACAGGTTTGGCGGTACAACCACTTCCATAGGCCTCACTACTTGGACCAGCCCACATCATTTACAGGCCACGTGGCCCCAATATTATCTTTATTTAAAAATCATACAACATTTATTTTCGGTTTTGATATAAATTCTTTAATTGCTAATGTAAGTTTGACAGCCCTTGGTTGTGTACCAAGTAAATATTAATATTGATTTAAAAATTTGTACATGCTAAGGATTTATATTGGATAGTTATCCAATAGGACACTCGGTCATCATAACTTTTATGTCTATAGTGGTAACTTTTTGTGGAAATTATAAACTCCTAGCCTTAATCCCATGATATTTGTAACCACCACCAAGGCCACTTGTCAACTACAACCTCTTTATCTCCACAATGGCCACTTGTCAAGTAAATGGGCGACTTGTCAACTACAACTTTTTATCTCCATGGTGACCACTTGGCAACTGAATGAAGACACTTGGCAACTAAAATGGGAAACTTGTCAACTACAACTTTTTTATCTCCATGGTGACCACTTGGCAACTAAATGAAGACACATGGCAATTGAATAGGACACTTGTCCATTGTAGCTCTTTTATCTCTATGGTGGTTATAACCACCCAAGATATTTTGTAACTTACCTAACTACCTTTAAACCTTATAAAAAGGCTTCAGGGGTCAAGGAGGAAGAAGGACAAGGGAGAACAAGAAGAAGACATTGATACCACACTTGGGGAATACTTAGGCTCTCACTTGGAGACACACTTTGGGTCTTGAGAAGAGCATTGTAAAGAAGAAATTGTGAACGATTTCTTGTAAGATGGCTTGCTAAAGAAAAGATTTCAGCCTCTTTGTCATAGTCCTGTGAGTTATGTTTTAGTTTTATTTTGTTTAAATTGTCTAGCTAGTATTTTAGATAGTATCATCCTTGGCAAGTAATTTTGGGATTTTTAGATTGCTCTTATTGTTCTTGTTGCCCGATAGAAAATTTCTATTATAATTTTGCCATAGAAGCGCTTGTGTTTAAAAGCCTTAAGAGCATTTTAGTAGTAAATTTTATTATTGTGCAACGTATAAGAACTGCTATTGAGATCATTGTAAGAGAGCCTCTGATTGTAGTCATGCCGTTGAACGATTCAATAGTTAAGAGGGTTCAGAAAATCTTTGGTATTTTGATGGGACCAGAATAGCTTCTTTTTCTCTTTAAAGTGAATCTTTGTGTTATTTCAATCATAAATTGTGAAGTCTTTTGAAGGTTCTATTGAATGCAATTGTTGACATCCATTATCTAGCCAAAATGGTAGCATAGTAGGATTGTCTTGAAGAACTTGCTTATTTGAGCCTTGGAAGTTTGAACAATTCATAGATATGGAATTTGGGATAGCTTTATTGTGAAGTGTTTACTTGTATCATTTTACCTTGGCTAAATATTTGAGGTCTTAACACAAATCTTCTTTCTTTCCTTTCTATTTCCATTGAATCTCGCTCTATTTCTATTTTTCTTGTGGAACTATCTCTTTCTCTAGGGAAAATTAGAAGTAGATTCGCAGAGTTGTGCTCAAATGTTTTTGCGAAATTTTATTTGTTACATGTAGGTATTATAAGGACCATGTAGACTAGGCAATTAAACAAAATAGGAACTCTCAACAACTCACAGTACTTGGAAAAGTTGGCTAAATCTCTTTAAGATAAGTTATTTGTAGTTTACACACAATGCAATTGTTTCATATTTCATAACCACACATCGCAACAGCACACACACATACTCACATTAACTACTAAGTCTATTTGGAGGTATCTGGGCCTTGGTGTTGCCAGAGACCAGCAAGCACCTAAATCTTGTTTGAGGACACTCGTTGACGATCGCTTCCCAAACGGTCACAACAACAATTATTCGCAGCCATGTCCCTAGCCAGGAAGGCCTTAGATTGGTACTTTGCATTCTCATCCTCATCCATTTCAACTTTGGAAGAGCTGTTGACCTAGTTTATGATGCACTTCAAGTACAACTTGAAGCTAGAGACCACACTAGACCATTTGATGAGCGTAAAGCAAGACACTCTAGAGCTAGTCTAGAAATTCATTCAACATTGGAGCGCAACCCTTAACAAAATTCGTCAGCCCATTGTGGAGGCTCACCTCCTGTCCATCTTTAAGGATGCAGTGAATAACTTCATCAAGTCCAAACTATACTACCTCGCTTCTCACTTCCTTAGTCAAGCTTTCGCTCAGAACAAGGCCATACAAGACACGGCCAAGGCAAGCAAAGACCTAGTCTACATTGCTTACAAAAACACATTCACAAAGAAGGACAAGGGTAAGGCCTCGACAACCACAGTGGCCACTGTGGCGACTGAGGCCAAGCCCAAGCCTAGCAAAAATGGTAGCAAGAACAGCAAGAAACTAGCCATACCCATGGCTAACCCTGCACCCAAGTAGGGCCACATGCCACAACCTGCTACGCCTACACCAGAGACATCTATGTAAACCAAACACAACTTTGAGCACAAAAACTACTCAAAGTATATTCCACTGCCCCTTAAGCCTTCGGAACTCATGAAGCAACAGTTGGAAACAGGGTACATCCAACACAAGAATATGTCAAAAGAAGCAAACACAAGACATCAATACTACTATGAGCTCATTAGGAACCCCTCTTTCGCCTTGCCCAATAAGCCTCCAGTTCCTAGGGGGTGCTGGATAGGTTTTGTGACTACCACCAACAATGTGATCACAACACTAATTACTATATGGCATTGCAGGATGACATCCAAAGATTACTCAACTTGGGGAAACTGGTGCTAGATGAAAGCAACCCAATATGCCCTGAAAACCAATCTATGTATGTCTACATAGATCCCCTTAACGCCAAAAATTCTGGCTACATAATCAATGCCATCGGTATTGACAGTGATCCTAGGCCATCCCAACAGCCATTTGTGGTCCATGTGCCTCAATGTAGTGCACCAGCATCACAAGTAGCTAACCAAAGCCCGCAACAACCATTCATCCTAAAATTCCCACCACGGGAATCCACCTTTGCACCACCTATTAGAGGAGCCACGCGGTTCGGTCTATTGATACCTCTAGCTCCATTCATCATCAAGGTACTGACACCCTCAATGGTCCCTACCCTGCGCAATGCAGTTGAACAGCCTTCTTGCCTCGCAAGGCGAGAAGTCCACTTTGCGAGCGAGACATCTAAGGAAAATATTGTCAAAGGTACCCCCAAGCCTACGTCTTCACCCCACGCATCTGTACCTTCACCACCAAAGATGAAGGTCAACATGACTACGTAGCCTGCATCACTCTACCAACAAGGACCTAAACCCAGATCTAAGGTTTCCTCTCCTTAAGAAATTCATCTTCTGGGATGAATAGAAGAGGAGGAAAGCATCAAACAAGAGGGCAACCAA
Organism: Gnetum montanum; assembly: GCA_015680685.1. Lineage (NCBI taxonomy): Eukaryota > Viridiplantae > Streptophyta > Gnetopsida > Gnetales > Gnetaceae > Gnetum > Gnetum montanum. The sequence goes on along the minus strand of MNCI01001687.1, from coordinate 56,283 downwards.
GATTTTTTGGATGCCCTCACACAGGTCAAACAAGCTCTAAAACAAAAAAATAGTACATTGAGCTTGTATGACCTGATCATGACATCTACTCCACATCACGAAACTCTGATCCACATGTTTACAATGACTCTGGTCAATGAAGACATGCCTGTGGAAGAAGAAGCGATCTACTCGGTCATGCTTCCCTCCGCGCCTTCACGATCAAAACAACCTCAACTAACCTTCTACGACAATGCCATTAGGGAAGGCCCCGATGAAACACCACAAAAATTCTGAGCTTAGTACTTCTTCAGAAAGAGTCGAGCTAAGTCATGATGCTCCTTGGCATGACCAAACCTTGAAGGCCCCATAGACAGCTTCAAGCAGTAGGACTCAACAAGAAATATTTCCTTGGGACCCGCAATCAACCACGACGACATCTAGTATCAAACATGGCAACTTTAGGGCTCGAGATACTTAGTTCTCACTAAGTATGCAGTATGCAGCGTATACACCCAGCGTACATGCCCAGCACCCAACATACACACCCAACGTATATGCCTCACATGTATGCCCAGCACTAACGTGTACGCCCAGCATGGGATTCCAAAGACAGCATGGGAACGACACTCCAGAGTAAGACTTGGTACAAGGCACCAACTCATAGGAACAGAGCAATTAACTGGTGACATCACGGGCTCTAGAAGGATGAATTTTGGTCTCGACACCATGTACTTGGGAGTTCATACGCCTAGCATGTGCATCCTATACGCCCAATGTGTGCATCCTATACACCCAGCATATACGCCTAGCATAGGCATTCAGTGTATACGTCCAGCATGGACAATGTGTATGCCCAGTATCCCAATCAAGGCTCTCCAGAACCATGTTAGATCAAAGCCTACCAAGCTGAACATCCACAGGCAACATTCTTGTGACATCTGAATGCAAATCCAAGGGCTGAACGACTTCTTTTGTTTCAGTCAAGTCTGTACACCAAGTTCACACGGCCGACGTGTATACACCAGTATATAGCACTATACACTGGCGTGTAGAACTGCACACTGGCATACAGCATGCTATATACTTGTCAAATTTCGCACTCGATCAACGCACCACATGTCACCTGACTTGAGAGTCCAGCACTCCACACCCAATCATTCCCTCTCAAATCCAAGTCTAATGTCTAAACCCATATAAGAACCTCGATTTTTGACCAGATCGAGGTTTGAAAAATTGGAGGCATCTTGGAAAAAATCGGGGGGCAGACCACACTAAGCAAATTGATAGCCCTGCATCCTATACATTGGACTTCAACCCTGCACACTGAACATATAGCCTCTATGCTATGCATGCAATCTGAACCAGCACACCATCATCCCTCTGCATTCACTGGGGCTCTTCATCCGCCTTGTGTCAGATCCACAACTATGTTAAGAACGATGCATTGTAACTTCCATTATGCAATGACATTGCCACATTTTTGCTAAGATTTGTTACAGTTTTATTGTTCATTCTTGTATGCTCATTGTTTACATTATGTTATGTCTACGCTCAGTTTTACATTAATTACGTTGTTTACATATAACCCAGCGTATAATATATCAGTATACGCTCAGGAAAATCCTTGTCTGATCCGCGTGTGGACCACTCGAGGTACTCTGCCTTCATTAATTCTAGCTCACCCTCAAGTGAAGGTAGGATCTTCTGCTTGTCCAGGGATCTCCTGGTTTCTATTTCATTCCAGCCAGAGACCGATGATTTTGAACAGTACAGAAAATGGCGTTAGAAGGAGGGCCGACTGCCTAAACCTGCTTTGATCTTACTAAACTCGTCTCTGATCTAACTATACGTTGTACATTGTGTCTATATGCTGCTCAACCTATACGCTGTATGTTGTAGACCCTGTCTACACGTTGTTCACCCCACCTGTACGCTATATGCTATAAGCTATATGCTCTACGCTATACGTTGTACGCCGTAAGCCGTACCCTGTACATTGTACACTGTACCCTGTGCCTTGTGCACTGTACGTTGTATGTTGTACGTTGTACCCTATACGCTGTATGCTGTACATTGTACCCTGTGCATTGTGCGATGTACGCTGTACGCTGTACGCTATACCCTATACGGTGTACGCTGTGAACTTAAGTGTACGCTCTAATAAGTATACTAATTTCATATCCTTTCCACCATCCTATACTCACCATAGTTTCATCATGAACACTACAAACCCCAATGCTTCAACCAAGCCTATCACGGATATCGTAGGCCCCATGGCCGTTCAACAACCTGTAGTACAACCAACGGCAGGACCTCGCCGCTCACTCAAACTACAAGGGAGGAACCCATCATTTAACATTATACCCTAGGAGCAATACAATTTCATATGCATAAAAATACAAGCCAGCCTAGCCATGGATCAAACTAAAATGGAGGTTAAAAGACAATATGAATTGTTTCATAGGGGAGGACATGAGTTCATCCCTTCACTGTATGACATCATCCCTCTTCCACAGCATTACTCTGAGCTCATCTCCCAGCTCCTACTACTAAAGAGTCAGCCTCTGGACCAATCCATGGCAAACCCTCAATTGGAAGAGGAGGATGACTTCGTAGCTTAGTCTACGCATGAAGATTCGTACCACACCCTCATCCCGAAAACTTATGCAAACCCATTGTTTCATCCATTCACGGGTGAAACTACATCCCTACAGCCATTCAAAATCACTCAAGCATATGTGCCTCAACAGGAGGCATCCACTCTCATCCCCACTCCTCGAGCGACCAATACGCAAGTCAACACGCTTCCCCTCGCTATTCCTCCTACTACCATAGTACCCCCGTTCTTACAAATACAACCTCCTCAAAATAATGCATGAGTAACCTTCCCACCCCAAGTGATCGGAATGCTGTATGTGATACTGAATTCTACATCCACTCACTACATACCACGGATCCAAACCCAAGGAGCATCCCTTACAAATGTAACACAACAAGTTCAGGGTGTCCCTATACAAAGCATGACCAGGAAATAGGCTGCGATTGCTACTCAACCGCATCAACCCCCTCACTATAACGTACTGCCTCATACAATCTTACCTGCTAACATCTCACAATTACAACTACAACAACAACAAAAATCCCTTACCTACAATGTGCCATCCCTACTACCACCCACCGCAAATATTCCACAAGTACAACCTCCAACCACACAACTTTCTTCCTTCCAGCCCACTGTCCAACAATCTAATTTGTATACTGTATAATATCAACAGCCTACTATCTCACCTAGTGCCCAGGACTGGGTTGATGCCAAAAAGCTAATGCAGGAGTTAACTAACGAGGTTAAATTCCTCAAAATAGCTACCAATGGAGAGCTTAAGGTAGTGGACTTATATCATGATGACCCTATCAGCTCTTCAATTCCACCTCTGACATTACCCAAGGGTGTATCCTTATCCACGCTGACTAAGTATAATGGGGAGACAAACCCCAACGCTCACCTTATAACATTTAGATTAGAGTGTGTGCTACTTTAGGCATGGCCACATGCCATTCTACGAGTATTCCCCATGTCCCTCACAGGAAGGGCACTTGATTGGTATCAGGCGTTGCCCCGAAACTCAATATCCTCTCTAGAAGATTTGATACACCAATTCATTACTAGGTTCAAATATAACTTGAAGCCTAAAGTAATACTTAACAGCCTCATATAGGTCAACCAAGCACCACTTGAACCTGTCCAAAAAATTTATCCAATGGTGGAGTGCTACCCTCAACGAGCTCCACGAGCCTATCCCGGAGACGTATCTCCTCACCATCCTAAAAGGGGCTGTCAATGATTTTGTCAAATCCAAACTATATTATATCAATGCACACATTCTTAGTCAAGCATTTGAATAGATCAAGAACATAGAGGAGGTAGACCAAAATAGCCATGACCCTGCATATTCAGCCTTTAAGAATCAACATAGTAAGAAGAACAAAGAAAAGGCTAAAACGACTATAGTGGCAGTAGCAGAAGCACAATAAGCAAATGCGGAATAATAAAGCAAACCACCTGCTACCCTTGCTAATTCTGCTAAACCCGCTTCTGTGACAGCACCTGAATCATCTGCATCACAAAACCCTACGCTGGGTCATACGAGAAACTTCGAGAGGAAAGACCCCTCTCAATATACGTCATTGCCTATGAAACCATCGTAGTTGTTCGACCAACTCTTGAAGGCTAGATTGACGAAACATAAACAGTTGTCCCCTGCAGCGATCCAAATACATGATCAGTTCTATCAATTGGTTTAGAACCCAAGCCTAGCAACTCCAGATGAGCCCCCGGTTCCAAAAGGCTTTAGAATGGATCGTTTTTGTGATTACCATCAATGTAATGGGAATGGCACTTACTATTGTTTCACATTCAATTTACGATTCATGTTAACATATGAGTCGGAATGGTTCCAAAGTCAAAACTAAACATCAAGGGTAGGAGGGTTGTCCCCTTCAGGCCCCCTAGCACCATGGGTCCCCACTCTGCTGGGGCCACCTTCCTGAACCTCGTCGTCGCCTTGACCCTATAAAATGCAAAAGAAAAAATCAACACAAGAACAAAGAGAAAACTCCCAAACATTACTCAATGAACAAAATTAATAATAATAAAATACTTACTGTAGGAGACCCCCCTAAACTGAATTCCAACCGATGGAGAATTTCTTCCTCTAAGACACTAGCCCAGTCAGTCCCATCGAGGCCTAGATCGACGTTCACCAAGGCTTTCCCCTTGTCAACTGTCAACCAAGTAGGACATTTCAAGGGGAATTCACCCACAGAGACCTCCCCAGAAGTGGTTGTAATTACCCTCGTGGGTGATTCCATCTCAACAGTTGTATTCTTAGCAAAGGTATCAAATGCAGAACGTAGACCAAGACCCTCTACGAACATTTCAAGCTAATGCTTTTCTATGGATACTTCCTTCAATGATTTCTTGTAATGATGCTTGTGGTTCTTCTCATTTTGACCCCACTTATGCACCTTGGAAGAAAAAGCCTTCCAATCCTGGCACTTGAGGTTCAGTAAATCTATCTAGGCCTTACGCTCTGCTAGTTTCTGAGTCAATGATGCATGGCGATTTAGCAAGTTCCAATATCTAGTATAAGTGATCTCGGAAGTTCGCCAAGAATATCACTTGTTAGTCTGGTTGAGGAAAACTCATAACGAGCCTTAAGATCATCATGTTCAATTGATAACTCGGAAACCTCTTTTTCCTTTGCCTAGATTTGCAACCATAGTTGTTCAATGGAACGCCTACAGGTCCAAAGCGATTTGGCGTTATGCACAAGACCTTCCACCACCTTGTCATAGACCGGCCTTGGTATCTGTTCAACTTCTGGTGGTAGTGCAGGCAAGCTTTCAATACTAATGATCTCAGATGGATCCCACTTCAGCTTGGCTCCTACACACATGAAAAAAATAGGCATTAAATCTTAGATGGCAAAAAGAGTGTGAAACTCAAAGGCTACAAAACACTTGAAACACCTGTACCTATTTTAGGGTGGGCTTGCTAAATGCATTTGACCACCTCGTTGATGATACTGGTCACAAAATCCATTTTACTTAGCATCTCAGTCTAAGTGAATGGTTCATGAGTATGAGATCGACTAGCCTTCGTGGTCGTTTCAAGGGGAGCTACTTTCATGGGCACTTCCAACCGCATGGTAGGAATCGTCCTAGTCTCAATATCATTGTCTGGAAGTGATAAAAAACCATAATGTTAAAAACCACATAATGAAAATAATGATTCACAAGGCAATGCAATAAAACAAAAGGAAACATACCATGTTTTCTGTCCCCTTCTCGGTTTGGAGGGTCACCAAGGTCCAATATTCCCTTAAGGAAGCTACTAAACATCTCATCAACACCATCCCGGTCCTCGACCAGTTCTGTCTCCGTGGTGTCTTCCGCCAGCTCTTTCATCAATTCCGCCTAATCTTTGCAAACCTCTTCCTCCTTGATTAAATCCATTAGAACCTTCTCCTCCTTGATAATAGTTTCTAACTCCTTTCTCCTCACTTCCCGAGTCAGGTCTGAAGACATTAGTTTCATGTAAGCGGTCAAAACAAAAAAATGAATAAGATGAAAATGACAATACAATAAGTGCACCAAGCTTATTTACCTCAAACAGGCATTTTGAATCGTATTCGCTTCACCCTTGGCTCTTCCACAGTTGAGGCCACCTCTTTAGGGCATTCGCACTTCTAAATCTTCGACTTGGCTTTCCCGATGGTCTCTTTGATGACCTGATCAACTCTCTTTGCAGTGTAGGGCACATTCTCTAGTTCCAACCCCACACTGTCACATGTATGAATTGAAGTACCAGATGACCCCTCTGTTGTGATGGAAACTAATTCATCGATCCCCTCAGGTGCATCTTGGAACTCAGCTACCTTGAACAAATGGTTAATCCACAGGCGAGATAACTGAGTACGGTCTCACAAAACATACTTATTGTCTGCACGAACCACTAGAAATTTGGCCAGGTGACATAGATAACCTGCGAAGAATGCAAAGGTAAAATGGGACTGCGCCTCAACATTTGAACGCAATCGCACTATCTTCCTATGGAAACCCGACAACAAAAATTGGGCCCAATTATAGCGCATCCCGGTCTCTAAAACAGTCCACATGATGTGCACGGCCTCCACCCCAAGACTCTTTACTTGAGATAGGGATTTGGGAAATGCGTGTGCCCTAAACAAGGGATACAATTCATTGACTTCCATCACCTTTGACGTTCCCTACATAGGGAATCCTTTAGAGCCCTTGGGGATGCCCAACCAATCTTCTAGCTCATGCACCACATGGAGTTCTTTCTGTGCCCTGTCAAAAACAACATTCATGCCATTTGCTAGGACACTGAAGAGATCTGAAAAGAACTTGGCTGACAAATGGAAAACTATTTTGACACCCTTAATACGGGTGTTGTAGTAGGTGACAGAGTTTTCAAACGAATCAACAATTCCAATCATTTCAGCTATAGAGACATTAGGGCTTGGGGTTGTGAATAACTCCATGAGGCCAGCATCATCCAAGCAACAGACAAGAGATGGTGGGGCACTGGTACACAACCATCATTGCGCCTTGCTGATCTCCCCAAATTTCATCGACAAGGTGCTCTTAGTCCGCCCTGTCGTAATAGGGTCTCCACCGGGAGGGACATTAACTGTAACCACAATTTAAAACCATAACACCAGTATGACCAATGTTGCAACCGAACAAACAAACGAACGCATCAAGGAAACATCATCAGTTACCTTTAGTCGTGGGCTTCGAGGAGCTAGGACCCAAAGTAGTATCACGAGGGAAAATTAGCCCATTGCGTGACCAATCTCCATGTAGCCACCCTCGAGCTGTGCATTGTGCAAATGCCCTAGAAAACCGCTTATGGAAATGAATAATGTCACCCTTGGTCTAAGCTAATATAGCTTTGCAGAGGGTGGGACCTACCATGAAGGTCTCCAAAGTGGTGTGAGCCAATGCAAGCCTGTCATCATTAACACATATCCCATCTTTGTCAACTTGGGGCCTACAAAAAAATGGTTGTCAGAATAGGAACAAACACTAAACGACCAAATAAAAACAACAAACTACACAACCTTACCTCTCTACCCTATACACCGTGCCCGAAGGGTTCTGAAATAATGTGTGTGCACGCATAGCCAAAAACAAAGTGTTATTAAGATAGTGAGGCCCACATGGCAACAAGTCCGATACGAGCGATAACGGATGAGTAGATCTAGGCCCTCTAGAGGGACCTTCCTCAATCGCAAGTGGTCCCTCGTCAATGTCCACCATGAAAACCATGACACCATTTGCAGATCCTGGCAACATTTCTTCGAGCATGCTCCGCACCACTTGTTCACTTAGGTGTGACCATATCACTACCTTGAATCTGTGTAGGATGAAGGCAAGAAATTTACAAGCCCCTTCCCTGAACCATACCCCATTGTTATCAATAGTCAGATCAGGGGCAGGTTCGTCGGTATCAAGGGGTCCGGACCATGCCAGTACCCCGACCAGCTCAACTACTAGGAGAAAAGGCTTAGGATCCCTGCAAATAACCAAAATACCATGGTAAATCAGCTATACACCAAAATGAAATAGAGAAATGAAATTCACGTTGAAGACCAATACTTCGAAAAAAAATTGCTAACTATTTACACTTGGCATATACGCTACAAAAAACTATTTACAGTTGGCATCTATGCTACCAAAAACTATTTACACTTGGCGTATACGCTACCCAAAAGCTGTTTACACTCGGTGTATACGCTACCAAAAATTGTTTACACTTGGCGTACATGCTCCGAAAATTGTTTATGCCCAGCGTATAAATCCTATACGCTGTGAAAACTGTTTACGCTCAGCATGCAGACTCTGCATGCTGCTAAAATCGTCTATGCCCAGCATACAAATTCAGTACACTGTGAAAACTATTTACGCTTAGCATGCAAACTCTACACGCTGCCAAAATCATTTACGCTCAGCGTACAGACCCTTTATGCTGCGAATCTATGCTCAGTGTATAGATCCTTTACGCTGCGAATCTACGCTCAGCATATAGACCCTGTACACTACCGAAACTATCTATGCTTAGCGTACAGACCTTGTACGCTTCCAAGACTGTCTACGCCAGATAACAAGTACAAATAAAAATAATTAACTGAGGTAAGATTAGAGCCTACCTGTGTGCCGATCCATGCCATGATGGAATCCTAGGCCTAGGCAAACACTGCAGCATGGCCTCACTTTCCTCCATGAAAGTCAAGTTGGGCCCCTTCCTCCCCTAGCCTTCTACCTCCTTACCCTTGCCCATTCCGGCATCATGTATGCTAAAACTGATAGGTTTATGCTAGGGTTTGAACCTGCACGCTGAGGTTTGAGCCTGTACACTCACACTAGGGTTTGAGCCTCTACGCTCATGCTCACGCTGGGGTTTGAGCCTCTACGATCACGCTCACGCTGGGGTTTGCTACTCTATGCTTACACTGCGACTCAAGTGTATGCTCACGCTGCAACTTAGGTTCACACTCATGCCCGCCACCCTTTATATAGAGTTGAGTTGACCTCCCCGCCACTACTGCCACCTTTGATATTTTAAATATTTTTAACATTTTATTAATTTCAATTAAAATTGTTTAAATTACAAAACACAAGGAATATGTAAAAAAAAATGATGAGGTAATGAACATTGCCACATACCGTATTCCTTGCTAAACCAACTTCGGATGCCCACACTAAACATTTTGGCGCAAACTCTCCGGTACAAATTATACAGCAACTAGGCATTGTCAAATCATAGTAAACAGCCCGATAAGATGTTAAACTGCCACATGCAGCCCGGTAAGGCATTAAACTACCACATGCAACCCAGTAAGGCATTAAAATACCACATGCAGCCCGGTAAGGCGTTAAACTGCCACATGCGGCCTGGTAAGGCGTTAAACTGCCACATGTGGCCCGGTAAGGCGTTAAACTGCAACATTCGGCCCAGTAAGGCGTTAAACTGTCACATTTGGCCTGGTAAGAAGTTAAACTACCACATATGGCCCGGTAAGGCCTTAAACTGCCACATACAGCCTAGTAAGACCTTAAATTGCCACAAACGGCCCAGTAAGGCCTTAAACTACCACATACAACCCAGTACGGCCTTAAACTGCCATGCATCTCGGTATGACGATAAACCACCACCATACATGTACACATGATTTACATTGCTAAGGAATGCATAACAACACCTACTAGCTCACTCTACTCTCTGTTTATTAGCAGGAACAAGCCCAATGGATTATTAGCATTTATTCATACCATTGACCATCGATGGACCATACGGAAAGATCACAAGAGAAATCGACATAAACTCCATCAACTTAGGTCTATCGATGGATGACACAGTCATAGCCTCAATACAAAAAATGCTAGATAGCTACAAACATATGACAAAATCCCTTGACATAGAATTTAATAGCATCACTGAAGACCCGTTGACTGAAACCCCCATCACTATGCCTGATGGTGAAATCAAGATATTAAAATTGAGTACACTATTGCAACCTCAACTGGCCAGAGACATAAAACATGTGCTTCAAGAAAACATAAAAGCATTCTCTTGGTCTTACACCGACATGCCTGGGTTAGATCCTCGAATCATCCAACACAATATCATACTCGATCCAAAACTAAGGCCGATCAAACAAAAGGCACGAAATGTTAAGCCTGAGGTAGCGTTGGCAGTTCACAATGAGATCACCAAACTCTATCAGGTAGGTTTCATTCGGGCTGTAGACTACGCTGATTGGGTATCCAACATGGTCATTGTCCTGAACAAGAACGGAAGCATTCGCCTATGCATTGACTTCCGGGACCTCAACATTGCAACCATAAAAGATGATTTTCCCCTACCCAACATTGATCAACTTGTTGACTCAACCACTGGGCACACCATGTTATCTTTTATGGATGGCTTCTCAAGATATAACCATATATGCATTAACCAGGAGCACCAGCTCCGGACTACCTTTATGACACCATGGGGGACCTTCTGTTACACAATGATGCCATTTGGTCTCAAGAAAGATGGGGCCACATATCAAAGGGCAATGACATTTATTTTCAGTGATTACATACTTTAGTCGCTCAATGATTATGTAGATGACATCGTAATTAAATCAAAAACACCAGAGCAACACATCCAAGATTTAGATTTGATCCTAAAATGTTGCTTAAAATATGAACTCAGCCTCAACCCAAAGAAATGTGTTTTCGAAGTAAAAACAGACAAAATGCTGGGCTTTGTAGTATTAGAAACAAGAATACGAGTGGACCCCAATAAGGTTAAAGTTGTTATCAACCTAAAACCACCAAGCAACATTACTAAACTTCGGGGTCTATGAGGTAGACTATAGTTCATCAGGCATTTTATAGAAAAACTAGCAGACAAGTTAAAACCCATGAACCACTTGTTACGAAAGAATGTTCATTTTGAATGGACTCCATAGTGCCAGGAGGCCTTCGACCACATTAAAACAACACTAGCTTAGCTACCAATAGTGTACCCTCCACAGAATAATAAACCCTTCTACATCTACCTCGCCACGTCTGATTCATCCATCACTTCTATGCTTTGCCAAAATGAGACGATGGAATTGAAGTTCCTATTTATTATTTGAGTCATGCATTGGTGGCCCACGAGGAGAAGTACAACGAGGTGGAGAAGTCATGTTTAGCCCTTGTAACTTCCCTAAAGAAATGGTGACATTACCTCTTCCGTAACCAAACCAACATAATCTATAAAGATAATGTGCTCAGGGCCATCACCAATAACATTTACGAGTCAAGAAGAATAGCAGGATGGAAAGCCATAATAGCTGAATTCAACCTACATTACATAACACAGTCATCAATCAAGGGTCAAGCCATAGCAAACCAACTGGCTACATCACCAACACATGATCAAGCAACAATAGAGCCAAACTTTCCAGATGAAAACGTGAGTGCGATAGACATAGTTCCCGATGGGTATGAAGCCATTTTGAACTTTGATGGAGCATCCACCTCTCAAGGTGGAAGTGCTGCTGCCATCATCACCTATCTCTCTAGGGAGATCTGATCCTTTTCTTACCTCTTCAACTTTCATTGTACCAACAACATAGCAGAATACAAAGGTCTCCTTAGGGGCCTTACGATAGCATTAGCTTCCAACATCACATGACTTGTGGTCAAGGGAGATTCACAACTGGTTTTAAACCAAGTCACAGACATTTATACATGCAAAGTGCAACATTTACAACCAAACTGTGACTTAGCTAAACACTTACTGAAGCAATTCGAAAACGTGGATGTGCAACATGTCTCTAGAAATGATAACACCGTCGTAGATGCACTTGCCACGATCGCTCTAAACATATCGCCTGACATGTTCCATATGTTGCCTAGCTCTATAACCAGCTGTACTAAACCCATAACTGATACCCTCGATGAGTTACTAATCGCATTCATTAATACAACACACACAATAGAATGGTATAACGACATAAAAGAGTACCTTCTACATGGTGAAACACCGCAACACCTAACGAATGCGCAAAAGGACGCAATACAAAAATGCTCTCGACAATATGCATTGATAGGGGACACGTTGTGTCGTTGATCCTACAAAGGCATATTGCTAACATGTGTTAGTAGCGCTAATTCCCAAACCATCATTGAGCAAGTACATGATGGACTATGCGGAGGACACATAGCACCTAAAGCAATGGCAATGAAAATAAGACGTTTGGGCTACTATTGGCCACACATGGAGTATGACTATCTCTCCAAGGCCAAAACATGTAGTATCTGTCAAAAACATGGCAATCTAATACATGTTCCACCAAATGAGTTGCATACAGCGCAAATCACCTGGCCCTTTCAAAAGTGGGGGTTGGACCTTATCGGACCAATAACACCCTCATCTTCTGCAAGGCATAGCTTCATCATAAGCGCAACAGAGTATTTCACGAAGTGGATAGAAGCTGTTCCCCTTAGGAAAACCACATCCAAACACATATGCAACTTCATTCTTGAAAACATTATGACCCGTTTTGGCATCCCAATGACCATCATTACTAATAACGGGCCACAATTCAGCAGTGTCGAAACCAGAACATTCTATGAAAGCCTAGCGATCAAACATTCATTTTCATCCCCTTACTACCCTTAGAGAAATGGACAAGCTGAAGCCACAAATAAAACAATCATTACAATACTTAAAAAGATGCTTACCAGAAGCAAGAAAAGATGGCACGAACAACTAGTATACACGTTGTGGGCTTATCGTACTATGCATCGGACCTCCACAGGTAAAACACCATATAGTCTTATTTATGGTTCAAAAGTTTTTTTACCCTTGGAGTTATAGGTACCGTCTCTAAGGATCACACTCTCCAAACTCCTCGACGAAGGGCAAAACAATGACCTACACACTGTTGACTTGGACTCGGTGGAGGAGGAACGTATATGTGCACTCAATCAAATTGAGTGGTATCAAAAATGACAACGACAATGCCAACAACATGATGTTCATAAGAACCCCATCAAGGAATGTGACCTTGTACTCAAAGCCATTCGGAAACACCCGGATAAATTCTCAGCCAATTGGGAAGGCCCCTACTTAGTCACCAAAGCATACGACAACGGAGCATTCAAGTTAGTGGACATGGAAGGGAATGAGCTTGCAAATCTGACCAATCATTTGTTCTTGAAACCGTTTCATGTTTAAGCATGGATTCAGGTACATGCTCGTCCTGGCATCACAACGGTAAACTGATACCATATCTCATCTTGGCATCATGATGGTAAACTGATACCACAAAATGTTCGCAATGACAATAAACTAGCACCTATCTTGTACGACATCAAACTACCACAGTCTCACTCGCCAGAGTCCACTAAGACTATAGACTGGTCTGTCTCTTCATAGTCTGCCACGACTATAAACTAGCATCGTACCGTCCGCTACGACGATAAACTAGCAACATCCAATGGGTTATGATGTAAAACTAACCCACTACAGTCCGCTAAGACTACAAATTGGCAAGATCATTTCTGGCACATTCATCTGCGGCTGTCCTTTATGACATTTCTTCATCAATGTCTATTGCATCATTTATCACATCAGCATTGACAACACTACTGCTTCTCATTTTGCTCACCTTCAGTTTCACATGGTGCCTCCATTTGCATCAGTCACATTCACGTCTAAAATGTTCGCTAACTCGTTCACTTGTGGTTTTCTTGTCCTCTTGGAGTTGTGTTTGCAGGATGACACCCAATGGTGTTTGTACACGAATACACTTCATCACGGTGACAAGGTGCCACATTGTTTCTGACGCATGCAACCAGGTTAATGAATCTGTTCAAAAGTACATTCCCCATTCCCAATACATTCTCCATTTCCCCAACACTCTTATTCCCCTTCCTACCCAGTTACAGTTCCCAAATACACCGCAAAACTTTGAGCACACTGTTACACGCTGTGATACTCTCAAGCAATTGCAACACACAATATGGCATATGAACATGAGTGCAAAATTGAAAGAAAGCTCTTGCCAAAAAAAAGAGCAAAATGAGCCACAAGACCCTTGGCACTTCCCATAAGCCCCAGGCCAGAAGGCAGTTGTCTTGAAAGCAAATACTCATATCTCAAATGATCAAGTAATATCTCGTTGCATGGCTTTGGTTCTTTGCCAACAGGTTCCCTCGAAACACTAAACAAAGGCCCTATTCCTCCAAAGAATGCAACACATCATCACGTGGCTTTGGTTGTGTCAACAAGTCCTCTTAAACACCAAACAAGAGTCTTGTGCCACCAAAGGATGCACATCTCATGTCTTGATTCCAAGTCTGCTAAACAATGGCTATTGATAAGGATCAACATAACCCGTATACACATCAAAGCATCCCCTTTACCATGCACAATCCCTTGGTCAGTTCCCAATCCCCACACTTTCCATTTCCCTACCCAGCCACAAACTTCATTTCCCTAATCCTATGTACTACTATACACAGTACGATGACATCTGGCCAAGTGTCGAAGGACAATGCTACTACGTTGCTTGTGGTGTTTTGTACTTCTTTGTCGACGCCTCTCGGGTTAATTCCTCCAAGCGTCAACAAAGAGGGGCCAATAAAACACCACAAAAATTCTGAGCTTAGTACTTCTTCGGCAAGAGTCGAGCTAAGTCATGAAGCTCCCTAGCGTGACCGAAGCTTGAAGGCCCCACAGACAACTTCAAGCAGTAGGACTCAACAAGAAACAGTTCCCTGGGACCCACAGACGACCACGACGACATCTAGTATCAAACATGGAAACTTCAGAGCTCAAGATACTTAGTTCTTACTAAGTATGCAGTATGCAGCATATACACCCAGCGTACATGCCCAGCGCCCAGCGTACATGCCTAGCGTATACGCCTCACATGTACGCCCAGCACTGACGTGTACGCCCAGCATGGGATTCCAAAGACGACATGGGAATGGCACTCTAGAGTAAGAATTGGTACAAGGCACCAACTCACAGGAATAGAGCAATTAGCAGGTGACATCATGGTCTCCAGAAGGGCGAATTTTGGTTTTCACACCATGTACTTGGGAGTTCATACGCCCAGCATGTGCATCCTATACGCCCAGTGTGTGCATCCTATACACCTAGCGTATATGCCCAGCATGTGCATCTTGCACACCCAACGTATACGCCCAGCATAGGCGTTCAGTGTATACGTCCAACATGGACAATGTGTATGCCCAGTATACCAATCAAGGCTCTCCAGAACCATGTCAGATCAAAGATGACCAAGCTGAACATCCACAAGCAACATTCTCGTGACATCCAAATACAAATCTGAGGGCCAAATGACTTCTTTTGTTTCAGTCAAGTCTGTACACCGAGTTCACATGCCCGATGTGTATACGCTGGTGTATAGCATTGTACGCTGGCGTGTAGCACTGCACACTGGCATATAACACGCTATATACTTGTCAAATTTTGCACTCGGTCAACGTGCCACATGTCACCCGACCCAAGAGTCCATCACTCCACACCCAATCATTCCCTTTCAAATTCGAGTCTAACATCTAAACCCGTATAAGAACCCTAATTTTTGACCAGATCGAGGTTCGAAAAACTGGAGGCATCTTGGCAAAAATCGAGGGGTAGAACACCCTAAGCAAATTGAGAGCCCTGCATCCTATAAGCTGGACTTCAACCCTACACACTGAACATACAGCCTCTACGTTGTGCATGTAAGCTGAACTAGCACACCATCATCCCTTTGCATTCACCAGGGCTCTTCGTTCTCCTTATGTCAAATCCACAACTATGTTAAGACTAGTGCATTGTAACTTCCATTATGCAATGACATTGCCACATTTTTGCTAAGATTTGTTACAGTTTTATTGTTCATTCTTGTATGCTCATCGTTTACATTCTGTTACGTCTACACTTAGTTTTACATTAATTACGCTATTTACAGATAACCCGGTGTGGGGAAATCCTTGTCTGATCCGGGTGCAGACCACTCGAGGTACTCTACCTTAATTAACTCCAGCTCGCCCTCAAGTGAAGGTAGGGTCTTCTATGCTTGTCTAGGGATCTCTTGGTTTCTATTGCATTCCAGCCGGAGACCAACGATTTTGGATAGTACACTCGAGAGGGGTCAGGTAACTATGGTGCCTCTTTTCATCACAATTCGGGTCGGCCAACACCAGATCCAAAGGGTACATGTTAATGATGGGGCCACTACCAATGTCATCCCCTTCCCCATTGCGGACAGGTTGGGCTTGGTTAACCAGATTAAACCCATGACGACCTCATGCCTGAGGTCATTCAATGGGTTGTCAGTCATAGTGAAGGGCACAGTTCATATGAACTTCATAGTAGGGGACTCGTTCCCCACAAATGCAGCGTTCATCGTGGTCAAGGAAATGCCCAAGTTTAACCTAATCTTGGGGAGATCATGGTTAGCACAACTTAGGGCTATTTCCTCACCCATACACCAGGAAATCCACTTACTATACGCAGGTAGAGAAGTGGTGATCCATGGTGATGAAGTAGCGACACAAGCAATTCACAACATAGGCGTGGAATAGGGTTCAAAAGTCATAACTTCTAAAAATGAAGCACCTGTAGCAATCTACACTGACTACTCGGCAGAGGGGTCGACTCAGTAAGTTAATCCCCAAAACAAAAACTCATGGACTAAGTTTCACTTCCAAGTGGGAGGTGATGACATAGATGAAGGCTCTGGCAGAACGTCTCGGCCTTACGTTTCGATTAACTCACGGTAGGTCAAGAGGTAGCTATGCATAGCATAGCAACCCTACTACTTCCCTCCCACTTGCTAGCCCAT
Source organism: Gnetum montanum (assembly GCA_015680685.1). Classification (NCBI taxonomy): domain Eukaryota; kingdom Viridiplantae; phylum Streptophyta; class Gnetopsida; order Gnetales; family Gnetaceae; genus Gnetum; species Gnetum montanum. Next base: position 39,364 of record MNCI01001687.1, on the reverse strand, counting down.
ATGCATTTATCGATTTTTTCTTCACTAACATGCCATCCTTTGGTATGCTACGCTATCACTCGAAACGACCTAAAACTAGCAATGGCCTGAAATGGCCTAAAACTAGCAATGGCCTGAAATGACCAAAAACTAGCTATGGCCCAAAACGGCCTAAAACTAGCAATGGCCCAAAATAGCCTAAAACTAGCATCGTTTCTTTTTGCTTTATTAACATACAATTCTTTTGGCATGTTACGCAAAGGCCTGAAATGGCCTAAAACTAACATATGAAAGCATGGAAACTTCACATGATATATAAGTTAACACAAAATTAGTTTCTTTCCTAAATTTTTTCATTTTATTCAAAACTTTCACTTGTTGACAATGTTTGCAAAACTTGTACAAAATTTCAAAACTTCAAAAAAAAAGAGAGACTGCCATGTAGTCATGGGTTTTCTATGTTTTCATCAGCTTCATCACTCACCTTTGTGCCATTGGCTTTTGCATCATCTTCCCCTACGTCACTCTCTGCCGGTTCTTCGTTCCCTCCCTCTAGGAGCCTTGCACCCTCATTTGGAGCCTGCATCATGGGAATGAAGAAGTTAGCTAGGGCAACAAATGCAACTTACAATAGAGCATAAGCACCAACACAGTAAAGCGACTAACCTAAGAAGGGCTTACATCGATCTCAAAAGGTATCCGGTCTAAATCGATCCTGATGTGACGCCAGACCTCTTCTATCATGACATCTATCCAATGCTTGTTACTAAGTTTAGTAGCCATAGCAACGACTCTCTCCCTTTCCACAGTCATCCATTTTGGAGGTCTCAGGGAAAAGGAGACAGTTGCAGTCTCTCCTATGGAAACGTCCACTTTCAAGTCAAGATATTTCATAACCTTTACCTAATCTTTGAATTTGGCATAGGCCTCAGAAGCATCAATGGCATTCACGAATGCTTCATACGTGAATGCCTCCATAGTAGCACCTTTGTATAGTTTTCGATGGGTGTCACTCTCTAGCTTCTACATGTGTTTGTGGTTTCTCTGGGTTTTCCCCCATTCAAAAACAATGGCACTAAAATCTTTTATGTCTTGACACTTCTGGGCTAGCAGGTCCATCTACATTTGCTGTTTGATTATTTTGCGAGTGGACTCAACGTTCTGATGCACGACAGTCCAAAAACTGGCATAGTCTTCTACAGCCATATGCCAGTCCTCATTATTCAGGCTAAAGGTTATAAGGAACTTGTTCCTCAACCTGAGATCCTCCACCTCAATGACCAGGTTGGCCTCTCTTGCTTAGCCCTTTGGACCCACTTCCATAGGTCCTCGTTGATGCGCTTATACTTCCATAGGGAGCATGTCAAGTTCAAGATGCACTTGTAAGCCTCATCAAATGTGTGATGAGGCACCTTGGTCACATCAAGTGAGAGTGTAGGCATGACACCAACTTTCACAGATCACACCAGGTCCCATTTGAGTTGAGAGGCTACCTCAACATGAAGAGCGTAGTAATCACGTTAGTATAGCAAAATCAAAAAATTCAAAAGTTTTTAGCGTAGCAACATAAGAGCACTTAACACCACTACTTACCAACATCAAGGCCCACCTACTGAAGACATTTGATCATTTCATTGACAAGTCCTTGCACGAACACAAACTTGTCAAGGATCTTGGCCCATGACTCCACACGAATCAGAGGGGGTCTTGCAACATCAACAATAGTTCCTGTTACATGACTAGGCATATCAGCAATTTCCATAATGGACCATGATAAGGCAGACATATCACCAAACTCATCGGCATTCAACTGTGGTCTTACTTCTTGTTGATGCAAGAATATGGCAGTAGCCTTGGTGGAAGGCCTTACTAAGTCTACACAAGCTCCTTCCTCATGCGCTGGTTCCTTTCCTTTTAGAAGACCAGTGTCTTTTTTATTCAAGGGAGATGCCTCTTCGTGGGTAGAAGGAGGCTTCCTAATAACAAGAGCCCTTTCCCTAGAGATAGGGGCTCCTTTATTCTTGACTAGGGCCCTTTCTTCCAAGACTGGGGCCTCTGTGTTTTCATTCGTCGCCCTCATCTTAGGGGCTGACACTTCTTCATCACCTTCTTCTTCTTCTTCTTCTTCCTCTACTAGCAAAGAAGCATGTTTGTGTTGATCCAAAACAACTTTGTTCAAAGAAGATGCTACACTACGCTACATTGCCTAGCGTAGCATAGTGTAGCAAACAACAACAGATTAAGCATTACACAAAAGCATTTACCAATGGGGGGTTGCATCCTCTGTAGTTTAAGTCGTAGTCTTCGTCCCTTCTCTTCCTTCATGCAAAGGGTTTCCTTGGCTAGGAAAGGCCTCTTCCTTTGCAACTCCTTGGGCACAGTCTCAACTATGAGACATTCCCCTTACATCATGCTACTGTCTATAGTAGGGGGTGTCTCTCCTACACTATCTTGGCCACGAATGTTGCGAGCCACCAGACCTTTGGTCATTATAGACAACGATTCCAAGATTATCTCTGGGGGATCTTGGGCTCGTGTTGTCTAGAGGACCTAGCAAATCCATGGCCTGCAAATCTGGTTACGATTTCCCATGACCCAAACTCCATCCTCTTGAACCACTAGAAACTCCATGAAGCACTTTAGACAACCTATGTAGAAGGCATAGTGTATGTTGGAGCAGGACTCATTTTTTCACGGAGTCCCAAAATCTCAACCTAAAAGCCATTGCATAGGAAACTAGCCCAATTTTAACGAGGCCCTTCTTCCATAACCTCCCATATTATCCAAGCCTGCTCGAGCCCTAGGACCTTTCCTTCAATAAGCAGTTGGGGGAATGCGCGAGCACGAAAGATGGGGTAAATCTCCATGGCGGGCCCATCCTTAAGCTTATCCATTGGAAGCCCTTTTCGCTCCTTAACAAGCCCCAACCACTCCTGGATATCCTTCTTCTAAAGGTTCAACTCACTCTTACCCTTCGACCCTATGGGGACGTCATCAGTAGGAACACCAAACAGGCTCATAAACAGCTAGTCATTGATTTCAATGACCACCCACACACCCCATATATGCATGCGGAAGTGGCCCATCCTTTCAGAGAAGGAGTTGACCAAGGAGGGCATCTTGGCAGCAAGAACACTTGGATTCAGGGCCATGAATAGATCCATAAGCCCCACCTTCTAGATGTTCTGGACCAGGGAGTCCGAGGCCCCATAGTCTAGCCAACGTTGGCTTCTACTTTGCCATATTTGAAGTAGATGTTTTCCCCCTACGTCTCGACAGATACCACCATCACCTCTTGGGGCTTCTTCGCCCCTACAATAGTTTTCGTAAAACACGCTTAGCATAACGATGCAAGAAATACCCGGATTACAAAAACACTTAAGCATGTGACACTTACTGTTTCACCCATTGGGCCTATATGGTAACAGGAATAGTGGGAGTTCAATCATAACTTCTTCAACTGTGATCGGCTTAAAGGGTTCTACCCATTCCTCATCCAGCTAGCCCTTCTCCTTGTACTGGTTATAGGGAACATGAAATGTGCTTGGGTAGGTATGGTATTCTCCGCCGCACTGACCGTTCACACCTACTCATAGGTTCTTAGCAGAAGAGAACTCCTGTAGGGCTAGTCGTGTTATAGCCAACAGACCTGATCGATCATGAACCCCATCATCATTGATAAAGAACATGGTAGCAAACATGTACTGATTAGCACTTAGCCGACATAGCCAATGTTGCACAACACAGTGGCGCAAGGCTACAAGACTCACCCACCAACATAATAGATAGTCCCCTATGGGTTCTGAAAGCATGTCGACATGTAACATGTGAGGAATAATGTGTTGTAATGGTGGTAGCAATTGTATTCAAGCATGTCCCAGATCCAGGTTAAACACCTTAGCCCTACTAAACGTTGGCTGGATCCCTCTCCCTACCTACTCATTATTGCCTCGTCAGTAAACAATTTTAGAATGCCCCAACTTGCCATAGGAAACATGGTTTCTGTTATGCTGGACACCTCCTCCTCCTCCAAGGAGGACCAAACAATCACACTAAAGTGGTCAAGGAGGAATTGTAAAAAGTCTCATGCCCCTATCCTAAACTAGATTCCTCACTCTCCAATACATATCTGGGGAGGAGGAGCATTGGCCACAGGTCTACTCACATGGCATAGGACCCCTCTAATTTCCAAAACAATCAGCCTGGGCCTCAACCCTGCCCTGCACAACACAATCAGGGAATGTTAGCATCACACATAAGGGAAATACACGTGCAACGTAGCGATGCCTAGTAGTTCATGCATATAGCGTAGCATAACCCTCTGCCCGCACATAGCGTAGCAAGGGCATCAAAGCCTAGCAGAGAAAGAACATGCAAATAGCCTAGTGTGGCAACAAAATAATTGACGACATGCCCTAACAAAACATGTATCACACTGCTGCATCACACATGGCCTAGCCCTCCTAAGGGTTTTATGTTATGACATACAAGGGCCAAGAAACTTAAACTGCCCTAGCCCCAACGGCCATGATGACTATGGCAATGGCGGTTTCAGCAACCTTGCATGCAACCACGATGTAACGTTTATGCATCTTCCATGACCAAAATGGCAACAGTGACAATGCAAAGGCCAAAATGATGCAACCATAGAAAACACAAGTAGCCAAGAACAAATGAAAATTAAATATAAAGCACAAAATAAAAAGCAGAAGAAGCATAGTAACCTACTGGGTCAACAGTATGCTCCCCTGCATCACAATGTGCGCTTGTGGCATGCGCCCCAGGGCCTTCTTCGCCTCCTCAACCTTTGCAAGCGCTAGATGAGTTTTAGAAGCCATTGTCCTGCTTGTGGATGTACACTCTTCATTGAAAAAACTTGCCTCACTAGTCATTAAGACAATTGCTTCGTGCTCCGAAATTTACCTTATGCTCCGATGTGGGCTCTGCATTCTTGCGATGAGAATGGAAAAATTGCCAAGGTTGAACCCTTATTTATTCATGGTCATGATGATAAAAGGGAGGGAAACTTGCCACTCTCTCTCTCCAATTAATGCAAAGTGAACCATACAGCGTAGCATGCTCGCCACGACATCGTAGCACTATTGACATTTAAGCCTTAGCACGCTCCAAGCTAACTGTTTACTTTCTCAAAAACAAAAAAATATGGTTGTTTTTAGTTACGGGTCTGAAAAGACCTTAAACTAGTAACCCTGGTAATCGCAACATGACCGGTCCGAAAAGACCTTAAACTAGCAATCCTAGCATAGTTTCATTTCTAACGGTCCGAAAAGACCTTAAACTAGCAATCCTAGCATAGTTTCATTTCTAACGGTCCGAAAAGACCTTAAACTAGCAATCCTAGCATAGTTTCATTTCTAACGGTCCGAAAAGACCTTAAACTAGCAATCCTAGCATAGTTTCATTTCTAACGGTTCAAAAAGACCTTAAACTAGAAATCCTAGCATACTTGCACTTCTAACAGTCTGAAAAGACCCTAAACTAGCAGTTTCAACCTATTACGCTCGCAGTCCACGATGATGTTAAACTAACAATACCACATTCTTACATGGGCAATTTTTGCATCTTCTTCCATGTTGGTAGTATCACAATTTTTTTTAGTAGTCTTGCATCTTCATATCAGCAGTTCACATTTTCACATTAACATTTTTCACTTCTCATACCAGTAGTTTCCCGTTTCACATACTATCATTTTGCATGTTAAGATTCTGCATGTTACAATTTGGTAGTCTGAAATGACACTAAACTAGCAGTTTGGCATTTGCATATCAACCATTTCACAGCTTTACACTTTGCATCAGTAGTTTTACATCTTCAGCAATTCTACACTCTTATGCCTTAGCGATTCGCCATGACCTTAAACTAGCAAACTTCCAATCTTTATACTGTAAGGCTTCACGAGTTGCATCACGTCACTATTTTGCAAATTTTTGTTACACACAATCTCTGCCTACAGACACCTCTTAACCAAGCCTTTATCTTATGCTGGCAGATCAAGAAAAAGATGGAAATCCATCACGAGCTTTTCACACCTTTAACGTTAGCAGGTTCATAGGGCAAGCTTGCAAGATAGTTGGACCCCAACATGATCGATTAGGGGTCAACCACGACTAGCACCATAGTAGCCTTAGAGGCATTCCCAAATTGGCCCAAGCATCTAGTCCAAACCCTAGACTTAGAGGCCAGGGATGTGATCGAGGATCCTCTCGTTGAGACGCCTATAACTACGTCAAAGGGGGAGACGAAAATGCTAAAACTCAGCTCCCTCCTAGACATGAAAACGCACAAAAAACGTAGTCAATATTCTTCAACACAACATTAGCATCTTTGCATGGTCGTACAGTGACATGTCGAGTCTAGATCCGTAGCTAATACAACACAACATCTTCCTAGACCCACACATGAAAGCAGTCAAGCAAAAGGCTCGCAAGGTTAAGCCAAAAATCGCACTAGCCGTGAGGCATGAAATCACCAAGCTATACCAAGCTGGTTTCATCCGTGTGGTTGATTATTCAGAATGGGTGTCCAACATCATCATAGTTTCCAAGAAAATGGGAGGAATATGAATTTGCATAGATTTATAGGATCTAAACAAGGAAATGATCAAGGAAAACTTCCCACTTCCAAGCATTGACCAACTCATCGACACCATGGTCAGTCATGCTCTGCTATCCTTCATGGATGATAGATACAACCAAATCTGTATTAACCCAGAACACCAACTAACAACAACCTTCATGACCCCATGGGGGACCTTCTACTATACCATGATGCCCTTCGCGCTCAAGAATGCTAGAGCAACCTACCAGCGAGCCATGACTTACATTTTTAGCGACTATATCCTAGAAACATTAAACGATTACGTGGATGACATAGCGGTCAAGTCCAAGGAGGACCTAATCACCCACGCGATCTGGGGGTAGTCCTCAAATGCTATCAAAAGCACGACTTACGCCTCAATCCTAAGAAGTATGTCTTCGGGGTGAAAACTAGATGCATGTCAGGGTTCATAGTATCGGAGGCTGGAATACGGGTGGACCCTGACAAAGTCAAGGCCATCGTCAACCTAGCGCCTCCCATAAATCTCATAGAGTTACAGGGTTTGCAAGGTAGAATGCAATTCATTCGAATGTTCATAGCAAGGTTGACCAACAACTTACATCCCATGAAACATCTTTTAAAGAAAGGGGTTAACTTTGAGTGGACAACCCAGTGTCAACAAGCCTTTGATGTAGTCCCACTACCAACGTCATTTGCAAGAGCAATATACTCCGGGCTCTCACTAACAACCTATACGAAAGTAGCAAGATAGCCCGATGGAAGGCAATAACCGTAGAGTTCAATTTACGCTATGTAAGTCAATCGTCGACAAATGGCCAAGCCATAACGACCCAAATCATGGCCTCACCAGTCGACAATTGGACAACCATAGACCCCGAATTCCAGGACAAATACATTAGCAATATTGACATTCTCCCATTGTATCTCGAAGCCACTCTACACTTCGATAGCGCCTCCACCGTGCAAAGAGGTAGTGTCGTTGCCATCATCACATTCCCCTCTAGGGAAATGCATCCATCCACTTATCGTTTTACGTTCCCTTGCACCAACAACGTGGCAGAATACGAGGGGCTACTTAGAGGCCTCTTAACTACCTAGGCACTACACATACAACACCTAGCAATCCGGGGAATCAAATCACCGAGGTCTATGCTTGCAAGGCTACACACCCCCAACCCTACTACGACCTAGCAAAATTCCTCCTTAAGTAGTTCCCAACCACAAATGTGTAGCATGTGTCATGCAACGAGAATACCATGGAAGATGCATTAGCTACCCTTGCGTTAAACATTCCATCACATTCCTTGGAAAATCTACCAACCTCAAGTATAGAATGCTTAGAGCCTATCACTCAGATGGAACACGTGGCCTCTGTCAATGGTGCGGATACCCAGGAGTGGTATGCTAGCATTAAAGCTTATCTACAGCATGGAAAACCCCCAGGTGGATTGACATCTGTCCAGAGAGATGTAATCTATAAGTGTTCCCAGCAATACATGCTCATGGAAAATGACATCCTATGCCGACATTCCTACGATGGGATATTGTTGGCATGTGTGTGTGGCTAGCAAGCGCAGAAGGTAGTTAATGAAGTGCATGAGGGGTTGTGCGGTGGACACGTAGCACCCAGGGCTATGGCTGCAAAAATCAGATGCCTAGGATACTATTGGCCCCACATGGAATATGACTGCCTTTCAAAAGTTAAGACATGCGACACATGCTAGAGATATGAAAATCTCATACACATAGTGCCTGCAGACCTACACCCAACGCAAATCACATGGCCCTTCCAACGATGGGGATTATACCTCATAGGGCCTATCACGCCTAAGTCCTCCACAACGCATAGTTTCATTATCACTGCCACTAAGTACTTTACTAAGTGGGTGGAAGCCATTCCCTTGAGGAAGACTACATCTCAGAAAATCTGCCATTTCATCCTAGAAAACATCGTAATAAGATTCAGGCTTCTAATGACTATTGTGATCAACAATGGGCCACAATTTAGCAGTATATAATCTTGAACCTTCTACAACAATCTAGACATTAAACAATCATTCTCCTCCCCCTATTATCCATAGGTGAATGGGCAGGTAGAGGCTACAAATAAGTCAATCATCAACTTGCTAAAGCAAATGCTTAACAATAGCAAGAGGTGGTGGCACAAGCAAATCCTCTACATTCTGTGGGCCTACTAGATGACGTGCAAGACCGCGATAAGTAAGACCCCTTACAGCCTTGTTTACGGATCTAAAGCTGTGTTGCCTCTTGAGTTGTAGGTACCATCAGTCTTGATGATCCTATCTGATGTCGTGAGCGAAGCCCAGAACAATGAGTCGCAGATCATCTACCTCGACTCAATAGAGGAGGAGCACACACAGATGCTGAGACACATCAAGCATTACCAGAGCAAGCAATAGCAGAAGCATCGTACAAACCCACATCGACAACCAGTGCATAAGGGAGACCTCATCCTCAAGGCCATTCGTGAGCACGTGAGAAAATTCTCAGCCAACTGGGAAGGCCCTTACATGGTCATTAAAGCCTTCGGGAATGGAGCCTTCAAGTTGGCGAACATGGACTGCAACGAGTTCGCCAACCCAGTGAATCACTCATACCTCAAGCCATACTATGTTTGAGGCACAACGGTAGCCACCATCGTTCGCCATGACATAAAACTAGCACAACTAGTCTGCCATGATGTAAAACTAGCATAGCTCATCCGCTATGACGATAAACTGGCATGTACAGTCTACTGGGATGTTAAACCAGCACAACGGTCCGCTGAGACCTTAAACCAGCATACAGTCTACCAAGACCTTACACTGGGTTTGCATCACATCCCCAACGTGCATCTACGCTAAGTACGCATCAGACAGGCATGCACAATGCTGACGTGTGGGTGGGTCATTACAGTTTCAAAGCATAATTCACGACACAATGGGAATGTAGTCTAGAACATATGCAATGCTGCCATTCTTGGCATTATGCTGATCCTCCAGAGATGTTGTACAACATTACACTAGCCCTCTGGACCTACTGTCACCATGGCCCATTGCCCTAACAGTAGTTCCTTGGCTAGTTCCCGTAGCTGGAGTTCCAATAGTATTGTGGCCCAACCACAATATTGTTACTCTCCAGCCCCCTGCCAACGCCTTGGCTCACATGACATTTAGCTATGTGGTAGCTAATCCCATAGCTGAACTAAGAATGCATGTCCTTGGCAAGGATTCTAGTACATCTGCACTCACAACAACTCTTGGCGCTTTCGAGGCCAGCTCCTCCACGCTAGTGCCGCCAAGGCCGCTGCTAGCCTTCCTGTTTTAGACAGAACATGCCAGCGATGATGCCCACCAACTTCAACAATGCCAACAGCCAGCAAGAACTTTGCCCCTACGGGCATAGCTCGCGACAGCAGCAAATGCTACCACGTTGCAAAGCGAGTGCCTCGACTAGCTCAGCTACTTTAGAGTGCGAATTCCATGATGTATGTAATGCAACTCACCATATGGAAAGCATTTGTAGGTAGCTCAAAATCCTTCATGGATGTAACGCAACTCATCCTGTGAAGGAAACACCTATCCTATGAGAGGTTGAAGAACAACGCCAGCCAAAGATGAAAATGTGAAGAAGTCTCTCATGAGCACTCCGATGAGGGACTCTGCTAAACATCATCTTTGCTCTCTGCCTTAACCTTTGCAAAACCAATGCAACACTCTCAAGTGCAACCAAGCGATGTCTTGACACTCACTGAGCGACAACATCAACATTTTTCCTACTACGGTGTTTTGTATTCTTTGTCAATGTCTATCGAGCCTATCCTCCAAACGTCGACAAAGAGAAGCCAATGAAACACCCTAAAAAATTTGAAGTCATGCTTTCTTCACTAGGCCTTGTAATTCGTGCAAGCACTACGGCAATTCTTTAGGAGGAGAACGCTCTGAATTCAGGCCAGCCAATTTGGCAAATTTTCTAGTTTAGGTGTAAATAGGCTCTACGGGTCATCCTGCCTGTCCACCTAAGTAGCTTTCCCAGCCGACAGCCTGCTCAGAAATGATATGTAGAGTTGGTAGCAGCATTCTAGATGCGTAAAACAATTCGGCAAGTTTTCTAAGTCACAAAGTCTGCTACACCTCGCTATGCCTTGCTATGTAGCATAGCAAGCTTTAGAAGAAAATTGTAAAACAAAGTGCTACGCTATGCTATGATACGTGACATAGTGTAGCATGGCAACAGCTTCACAGCCAGTTCTCTCACCCAATTTCAAGTCCTTCAATAGTGTCCCTTTGCATCAAGAAGCAACAGACATACATGTCTGCTGCTATGCTACATTGAGCTACATGGCGTAGCGAGGCATAGCAATCCTGCAGAAGAGATGGAAGGCATCTCAAAGGGCAGAATCAGCAAAGTTCGCAAGTCTTGCATCACAGGAAGAAGAGTTTGCAAATCAGAAAAGCTTTCGTGACTAAGGCCAATTGCTACACTACGCTATGCTAGGTAGTGTAGCATAGCGTAGAAAGCATGCAACACACATGTAGTGGAACATGCAAGAAGGTGCTACGCTACGCTAAGCATGCTATGCTACAAAGCACAGCAAGGCATGTGGGTGGTTGTGCAACATCAATGCACTTCACCTAATTGGACCATTGGCACACATCTCCAAACACTAACAACGCAATTATGGCATGGCAGGTTCACAGTTATGGCATAGCAGGCTCACATTACAATGGTCATGTAGGTCCAACGGTCATACATGGCATGTCCAGCATCAGTAAGTCTATGTGGGCCTGGGGCACGTGGCATCCAAACCGCCCCTTTCGCATGCCCTTTAGCCCTACAAATACCCCGATGAGCAGGGCTCAAAGGGGTTGGATGTTCTCTAGAGGTTCAAAAAAGCAAGCATCATAACATTGAGCACTAAACATTGTAAGCTTTCTGTTTGACACTGCAAATAGTTAGCATCTTTAGTTGGCATTTGGTTCTGTCCCCCTTTCTACCACCCTAGTAGATTTCCCACATTGTCAGTGCCCAAGGCCACGCCCAAGCGCATAACCTATTTTGCTCTACATGTCTTGGTTACTCTCGGGATCTCTGCACTCCGCCACGCTGTGCAACCAACTGTATCCACCTTGATAGAGCAAACTTGTAGCTTCAGAGCAGTGCATTTTTCTAACTGCATTTTTACTTTGTTTCCTGCTTATTGTTGCGTTTTGCACTATTTTTTCTGCTTTATTTACTTTAAAGCATTATTTCACATTTTCGTTCTCGTTTCAAAAATATATGTTGCAAAAGGCTATATAGACGCCGATTAAGTCCCTATCTGATTGACCAGACCATTCAGGGCACCCTATATCCGCTCACACCCAGCATGGCCCTCTTGTGGGTACAAGGTCGAAATTGTCGCGCTCGCCGACCCCTTAGTGTTTTCCAGCCACCGACGTTTTCGGTCGCTACACACGTGCCATACATGACCGTTGGACTTGCATGACTATTATAATGCGAGCTTGCCATGCCATAACTATGGGCCTGCCACGGCATAATTGCACCATCAGCGTCTAGAGACGTGTGCCAACGATCCAATTAGGTGAAGTGCATTGATGTCGCACAACCACCCATGTGCTTTGCTGTGCTTCATAGCGTAGCATGCTCGTCGTAGCATAACACCTTGTCGTGTCTTCTACTACATGTGTCTTGCATACTTGCTACGCTATGCTACGCTACTTAGTGTAGCATAGCGTAGCGACCGGCCTTAGTCATGAAAATTTTGCCAATCTGCGAACTTTGCTTCTTGCACTGCAAAACTCGCGAACCTGCTGATCTCACCTTTTGAGTTACCTTCTGTCACCTTCGTAGAATTGCTATGCCTCGCTGCGCCATGTAGCTCAGCATAGCGTAGCAACAGACATGGTTCGCCGCTTTCTAATAGAAAAAGACATTGCTGAAGGACTTGAAGTTAGGCGAGGGGACCGATCGTGTAGTTTTTACTACGTTGTGCTACGCTGCATAGCACAGCATAGTGTAGCACTAAGTTCTGCGATCGTTTTTTGAAGCTTGCTATGCTACATAGCAAGGCGTAGCGTAGTGTAGCAGACTTCGTGACTTAGAAAACTTGTCGAACTGTTTCGTGCATCCTGAGCGCCATTGTCAACTCCGTGCATTGTTCCTGAGTAGGTTGTCAACTTGGCACATTACTTAGATGGACAGGCAGGATGATCCGTAGAGCCTTTTTTCACCCAAAGTAGAAAATTTGCCAAACTGGCCATCCTGAGTTCAGAGCGTTCTCCTCCCGAAGAACCGTCGTAGCGCTGCGCGAATTGCAAGGCCTGGTGAAGCAAAAATGACTTTGAATTTTTTGGGGTGTTTCAGGATGCACTTTTCCATATCAATAAAGCATTCTTTTATTTTCTCTTTCTACATTTTTCCTATTATTTCCTTTATATATAATGTTGAATATCTCTTATATTTCACATTGGTATATTTTCTTTGTACGCATAATGTCTAATATATCCTATATTTGACATTTGCCATGACATCCAAGGATGGGATGCCACAATTGGTATCAGAGCAAACCACGATGAAAGGACCATTCAAAATCATGGGTCAACTACAACATGAATCGAATGATGAACTTTGAAGCCACAACATAGGGAAAGTCATTGATCATCATCGAATGTACCATATATTTGTGATGCAAGTCAGAAGATACCTTTCCATTAACTTCACGAACAATGGATCAAGCATTTAGATTCCAACAATTAACAAAATTTCCTTCATGGATATCATTAACTGATGAAGATTTGATCACACCTCGTCAAAATTAATCAATTATAAGAGATGTTGGTAAGATAATGATACACCGGTCTAGGTAACTTTTACCCATCTTAATATTATAATTATTAATCAATTAAGATCATTGTTAAATTTTTTTCAAGATAGTAACCATGACCTAAATTGATCTTGTTTTGTCAAAATTTACTACCCAAGTAATCTAGAAGATTCCAAGATACTATACATCAACCTACAAATGTCAATCCAACAAAATAGGCTAGTTTGGTCTTTTTAAATCTTGAAAAATCAACTTTATTTTTGAACCATAAAACTATGTCGAATATGTCAATCGGATTTATGGTTTGGAAGCTATTGATATTTAAAGTTTTTCATTATGCATGTAGTAAAATAATATTAAATTATTAAATTATTAATTTATTTTTGAACAAAAAAAAACCTCTAATATACTTATCGAGGGTGAGGTCATGGGTTCAAACCCAGGCCCTCCATAGTCTTAAATATCTTTTTTTTTTAAAAAAAATGAAATATATAAAAAGAATTTTAAAATATATATATAATATAATTATATATTAAAAAAACTTTAATTTTGAACAGGAGGTCATGGGTTCAAACCCAAGCCTCAACAATTCTAATTATAAAAAAAATCAAGCACAAGGGCTCAAGTTCAAACCCGAGCTCCAATAATATTTTATATATAATATTTAAAAAATAAATATATAAAATAAAATAATAATTTAAAAAGAAATTTACCAGCCGCAGTCGTGTCCAAGCCTGCGGCCAACAGCTCCATCAGTGGTGCATTCCCACCATCCAGTGGTTGATGGTCAGCAAACCAATCTCGTGGTTACAAGTCAAGGATTCCAAAATGTGGATCTAGAGAGTCCAAGATTTGGATATTTGGCGTCTTTTCGCATCTTAGAGTACATAGGCAGGAAATGTTGATTTCACCCATGCGACAACATAATTAGGAATGTGGGATGAATGAGGCTGTCGGTTTTTGACAATTTTAGCAATTTTAGGTACAAAATTCAAGATTCAAATCCAATTGCAGAGGGAATTTGCATTCAGTAGGAGAAAGCATGAGCAGTTAAAGCAATGGATAGATGGATGGATAGATTAATAGATGGATCAAGCATAGATCGTGCACCACGGTTTGGTAAATTTCTCAGGCCCAGGCCTAGGCCCAGATCGTCACTGCAGAAGAAAATGTGATTTTGGTTTCATCGGAAGGGAGGAGAAGCAAGCAAGCAACCTGAATTAAAAAATTGAAAAAAAAAACAACTTCAATAAAATAGAAATTCCATAATTCAATATTCTTAAAACGCATCCACAGTTGCAATGTTGTGATCCGCAGGGCCAACTGCTGAAGATTGTGGCAAATCCAGGCATTGATTAAACAGGCTAATTTAATATTAACACACAAGGAAATGAATTTATAAAAAAATTTAAAAAAATTGTCCCAGCAGCTAGGGGTTGCTACCGTAGCAAGGTTTGCGCCCTGTCCCGTGGCACAAGACAGCAGGGCTTGCCATGGAGCACCGTGGTCAGCCTCAATGGTCGATGGATGCACCACCCCTGTGTTCTGCACTACCATTTTACAGGTACCCTGCTACCAGCGGCACCACCTATAATGGCCCGCGTAGCTGCAGTACGGCCACGGCTAGCTGTGGCAAGTTCGCAACCAGCCATAGCTGCAGAGGACTGGTCCACCGTGCAGTTGCCGTAGCAAAACCTACGCCGCGCTGCCTCCACCATCCTAAACCGTGCCTTGCCCACCGCACATGTCTTGCTCTGCTACCTGCTGCTGTGACAAAACCCTTTGGCTGATGCCACAACGTCCACACTTGCACAAACCCTTACCTACCATTGAAACCCTCGTCGTATTTTTCATTGTCTGGCTGCTGAACGCACTGCCCATCATTGTCACCCGCGCAACCCATCACTGCCTCGTATGTCACCCATCACTGCCTCCCGTCAACGCTGCCCATCACTGCCTGCAGGCCCACCACCATTTACAGTAAAATGGTAAATTTTTCCATTATATGAAGGAAAAAAATTTAATTGTTTGTTGATTGACAGAAAAAATTTGAAATTTCTGTCAATTAATGGAAAATTCAAATTTTTGTCAAGTAAACTATTAATTTAAATTAGAAATTTACAAAAATAATTTTCAAAATTAGAATTTCGCAAGGTGCTAGCAATTAAGATAAGGATGGGGGATGGATGACGTGTGGGGAAGTTTTGTTTATTGCGCCAAAAAGATATGAAACTCCTAAATCCATAACTTTTGATTTTGGAAGCCTTTTTGGATGAATGAAGAGTCATTTCCTATAGTTTACAACCTCTGAGCTCAATGGTGCAGTCAAAGATATCCCATGAACCCCAAAAATTAGTTTTTACTCCTTGCTCGATATGGCGCCTCAAGATCCTTAAAAGTTTAATTTTCACACAACTCAAGCATATGATATCCATTTTCAACATATGAATAGTCAATTCTAACATTTTTCACCCTTCTAAACTCAATGGTGAGGTTTGATTTATCATTCGGCATCCTATACTTCACTTCATTGATATTATAAATTCAACATTTTAAGTTTTAAGATTTAATGCATAACCCTTGCAGATAGTCTTAAATTCACTATGGTATGTCATTAGTCACACTGCTAGAGTTAGTGTTCTCAAAGGGGGTAGAAAGGTCATTAAAAATAATATAGTTAAATATTACTAAAAATCAAGTAATGTAATTATATATTACTAAAATTAGATAATGTAGTTACATATTACTAAAATTATATGATGTCATTAAATAGTACTAAAATTAGATAATCTAATTATAAAAATAGATAATATAGTTATTCAGTTGATGTAGTTGATTATTAGTTGATGTATTAGTTAATGAACAATTGATGTATTAGTTGAAGAATTAGTTTAAGAAATATCTTCAACTGTCAAGAAAAAGGTATATTAATCCATCCTACAACCAAAACATAGGGCAAAATAACACGGAGACACAAAATGTTGTTTCAACAAGGAGTATGCTACTCATGAAGAGAAATGATCTAGATAAGAATCTAAGAATAGGAATGAAATTTGCAACATACAATGTGCTTGCAAGATCTCTAGTGAGTGAAAAATAATATCCGCTATGTCTATTATGGGCTTTGGATTGGCACGAATATCGATACCCACTTATCTTAGCATAATTAAAAAATTTCAATGCTGATGTCCTATGCTTACAAGAAGTCTTACCATGGAAATTTCTATATCAATTTCAACCAAATTTCTAAAAGATGGGATACAAAGATAATTATAAGCAAAAAGGTTCTTATAGAAGTTCTTTTGAGCCATACAGATTAGCATATTGTAGGAATTACAACATGGATGGTTGTGAG
This sequence comes from Gnetum montanum, assembly GCA_015680685.1. Taxonomy (NCBI): domain Eukaryota; kingdom Viridiplantae; phylum Streptophyta; class Gnetopsida; order Gnetales; family Gnetaceae; genus Gnetum; species Gnetum montanum. The sequence goes on along the minus strand of MNCI01001687.1, from coordinate 22,625 downwards.
ATCTTTTATAAAGAAGCCAAGTTTGAATTGGTACAAAGATTTGAATGGAGTTTAGAAAATATGATTTTTGAAATTCTAGAACTTCAAAAGATGGGAAAAAAAGAACAATCAAGATTTTGGAAAAAATCACATAGCGCTACTAGTGATTCTAAATGTTCATCTATCAGAAAGATGTGTATGCATGGTTAACACACATTTAATTCCCAAACCAACATGTTCAGATGTTAGACTTTGTCAAGGAGCATACTTGATTAAGGAAATAGAAGAAAGTTTGAAGAAGAAGTTATTCCTAAGTTGTACCGATCCAATTTCATTTATTCTTTATGGAGACTTCAATGCCAAAGTTGGAAGTAGTGTTTATCAATTTCTAAAATATGGATTTGTAAAGGAATCTTTGGAAGATGAACCTAACTTGAAGAAAATGTTTCCATCAATTTTTTAGATTCTAGAATTCAAGGACAAATGATGTTGATGCATAGCACTCATCAATGATGGGATGCAATATCGCGTACGCAATATCGTGGCCGCTGCGATATCGTATCCCATGCGATATCGCGGTGCGCCATCATGTCTATAAATAAGAGGCGGCTCTCCCTTATTTCTCATCTAGATCTAGACCCTTAGCAAAACTCTGGCAATTTTACCTCTCCAGAGATAGAGTATTTTCCATGTGCCTATAGTAGGAGCTCCAAAGTGAACGGATCTTTATTCAAGCAAATATTGTACCTGAACACATGTTTGTGTATGAAAATAAAGATGATCTTCTTGGATAAACCTTGTAGTGCATGGAATAGGCTAAATAGGACTTTTATTTATTATTATTTATTGTTATCATTTACATGCTTTATTAGGAATTAAATCTCTCTCAACCCTTCTCTCCTAGTTAAGTTCCTCAGTACGAATGCTTCGAGCACATGCGTTACGCGTGGTGATCCCAGCAACGACTAGCGTTTGGTAACCACGGTTACATTGGTTTAGGGTGTGGATGGTAAGTGGGAACAAATGCTGATGCTAGGTTAATTTAGACTTAGTTAGTTAGCTAGAGTTAGTAATTAGTCTCTTCAACCCTTCACCTTTCAGCATAGGAGATAAAATACAAAAAGCTATAAATATCATATACCTCAGACTTACTTAACCATACACCGTGACAAATACAAGTAAGTCTGGGAAGACAATGAATAATTAACCTTAAGTGTTCCATGAGGCGTGTAGGCACTTAGACTGT